>OZ010704.1:6596146-7095259 GCA_963932265.1 Thymelicus lineola
AACTCATAATCGGAAATAGAATATGGAGTAAATAATCACTTAATGCCAAAATTAATTTCTCTTTATTTATAATTTTTTTCAATTAAACAATAACATTTTAATAAAAAGTAGTGCCAAGATATACGTTTGTTTCATTCTTATAGCTTGGTTCACGCTTAATATTCAGTTCCACGCCGTAAGTATTCAGATCCATAAGATCTCAATAAAATTAATTCCTACATGAAATAAAAACGCAATTAAGAAAACACTATATCGCTACGACACGTTCTTAAGCACCATAAATAAACACAACATCAATTAAATATGTTTTCGACAATCCTTGATATGAAGAAGCTTTATAAAAATTTCACTCATTGCATACAATAATAAAAGCATAATTTTAAACAATGCACTCTCTTCTCACTTTTTGTTTACCTATCATTCGTGCCTTTATTGTCTGGTCTCACTGAGAACCATAAGCGAATATAATATTTTATAATTCTAGACAAAAAATAATCGATTTCAAAATTAGGGATAACTCAAAAACTACTCATCAGATCTCGCTCAATTTTAAGTTGAGTCACATGACAAGCACCAGCTTTCGATTAAAAAAGAATCATCAAAATCGGTTCACCCATTCGAATGTTCTGAGGTAATAAACATAAAAAATACAGTAATTGAATACCTCCTCCTTTTTTGAAGTCGGTTAAAAACAAGCGCTCTGCCACCGGCTTTGCCTGGTTTTCCGGGATAATAAGTACCCTATATCTTATTCCAAATCGTGGTCTATCTGTGGGATCAATTTCATGAAAATCTTTTCAGTAGTTTTTGCATGAAAGAGAAACAAACATCCATTACATCCTCACAATATTAGCATTAAGTCCACTTTTAGCATTAAGTTTTGTACCACATTGGTTTTTGGTATAATAAAGTTTAAATAAATAAATATTCTAGCCGCTAAAGGCTGCGTATTTGACAATGAATAATGAGATAAAAATATAACAAAGTTAAAAAATAAAGTTGATCCACATCCCCATACCACACATATAAGTTTTTTTATATAAATACTGTGCTGGTACGGGACTTCGTATCCGTAACCGACTCGCACTTGACTAGCTTTTTTGTGTTTCAAACGATTTTCTCTTGCTATCATTAATTTTCCTTACAAGTGTATGTATGTGTAATACTTCCTTGTACGCATCGCAATACAAGCTGTCATTGTAACCAAATGTTTACGAATGATTTGAAGCGATATTATCTGGATAAAATAATCGTTTCATTTCCTGTCCCGAGTCGATTTGTACATTCAAAGTTGCAAATGTCTTCATTACGCAACGAATTAGTTAATGTAAAAACCCTGTTAAATATCTAAATCAGATAATGTAATCGCTTTTTAATACTTTAATTTTGTTTATTCTAACGCTGAATAATCAAGTTTTTACTCGCTACCGTTGTACTTGCTCGAAATTAAAGTTATTTCCAGCAAAATACTTGCGCATTGTGGTGAAGTATGATCCTAGGTCTCGTCGATTGTGATGTCAGAACGATAGGCGAGGAAAAGCTTTAGGCTTGAGCTACAATTACATACAAAGCCGGTTACAGGCTTAAAAGAATATAATAATATGCATAAAAATCTGAATGAAAGTTTAATACAGATTAGTTGTTTGTATGAAGTTTATTTGTATGAAAGTAAAATATAAGAACTATAATTCTGATTTTTAATTTTTTGTAACTACAATTTTTTGTACCAATAAATTAAAAGACCTAAATGATCTTACCTTTATTATTTCTTAATCCGGTACATCGGATTTTAATTTTGGTAGCATTTGATAATTTCAAAACGAAATAGGTATCTCATGAACTAATATTTTCTCTTGATATTTACTATAATTATGACTAATTATTACAACTATTTATTTACCTATTATTTAGCCAAAAAAATATTTAGAAACAGCAAGTTTCAATTTAATCAATTTCGGTGGATCAGATTTTAATTTCGATGGCTTTTGATAATTTCAAATAGAAATATCTTATGAACTAAGATTTTTTTTGATCTCTACTATATCACTAATTACTACTAATATTTATATATTATTTAGGCCAAAAAAATATATTAAAACCAGCAAGTTTTAATTCGCCATCGTAATTAGGCAAAATTCGAGTTTGTTGAAATTGACCTCTATGATACATTTTGCTCTCAATTAAACTCTAGCTCATCTGAATTCTATTCAGACTTTACCTTTTTTAATATTTAACATAATTAATTATTATGTAATCAGTTCATTTGTGTTCCACTCCCTTAAAATAAGCCCCCCTTCCTTCTAGTAGTTACGCAGTGAAACATTGTTTCATTTGTGTTCCACTCCCTTAAAATAAGCCCTCCATTCCTTCTAGTAGGTAGTTGCGCATTTAAACATTGTCTTTACTTAAAGTAGCAAATCCTGATACAACCAAATACATGATGACCCTCAATCATTTCCTAAAAACTCGTTTACTATTATAAAATCGTAAACAGATAAACACTTTTGTCATTTAACTAGCGACCCCATTCGAGCGCAATAAACTACCCCAACCCAATAACCCTCAAACAGGGATTCAACCTGTCGGCAGTCAGAGGGTTACTCGACCACCCGTGGGACATTATCTAATCCGAATTAACTATTATAAAAACGAATGCATCCCTTAGATAAGGGTAACTATCAATGATTGGGATTACACTAAGTTAATTTGGTCGCGTGGCACATTTCAGCGTTATCTTCGGTTTCTGAGAGATGTCAGTCAAGCCGCAGTTGACTGGAAGATTGGGTGTGAATGTTTTGGAATTGACTGGTTGCTCATGCGGATTATATTTTATCGTATGGAAAAATCTTTGAATATTTTTATTCGAATTTAAGTATTACAACGGATATTTTTTTACAAGTCGCCTGATGGTAAGTGGTCACAGCCGCCCATGGATATCAGTAACACCAATTACCAGTAGAGAGGTAGCGAGGCTTTCGCTTGTTATTCAATCTGGACAGTATCCGATAATTCTAATAGCGTTAAAAGTTAATTGTCAAAGATAAGTGGCAACTAAGGCTAGATGGAATTAAATTGGTGGTATAAATCATCAAACTAACATTTATAAATACTTTAAAGACATTTATAAAATTAAATATTTCCCCAAAAAAATGAACTAGACAACAACGTATTGTCCGTCCGCAAGAGGTTTAAAGTTAACAAAAATCTATCACAGTTTCTTTCCACAAAAATATATTTGTGGTTTCAAAAGTTTCTACCCCAAGTCCTCAAGTTAGAAGATTACCATCGTATTTTCTATTCACCCGCTGCGTATACCACAGTCTGTTCATAATAGCCACTCCACTTATAATAAATAATATTTATTCAATTGTAATAGCAACCACATAAACAGTGTTAAATTCATTACACGCACATTTGCGGAACTCGTAAAGGGATCATTGCATGACAATGGATACTGTGAACCTGTCATCACATCTGTTAGTACAATTTAACACACTTCTGTCACCAGCGAAACGAGACCTCCCTGATTTTCTATAGTAATAAAAGTGTGATGTGGAAGTTAATGAAAATAAAATATTTTCTGCATATTTTAATCTAAGTAGAGGCAGTAAAGCCTAGTAGGCTCTAGTTTGTGCCTGAGATTTTATCGACGCTTGAAAGGAAAAATTGCGCCATTGAGCTAACTTTACAGGACTGCAGTTTAAAGTTGAATTTTTAGAAAAGTTGTTGTATAGGACACAATATAGATGATAAAATAAGGATTCCAAAACAGTAAGAATAACATCGGTAGGAGAATTACAAAAAGATATATATGACTTTTTTCTAAAAATTCCAAGTTTAAACTGCTCTCCTGTAAAGTTAGTTCAATGTCGCTTAGGCTATTTTTCCTTTCAAGCGTCGTTATGATTTTATTCCTTGATTTTATTCCTATAACACATACATATGTTATTAAATCAGTAAACAAAGCCTAATTCCATGTTAAAAGTAAAAAAATATATACTCAAACAAATTATTTTGGATTTTCAAAGAATACTTTATTATTGCTCTCCCACATTAATAACAGAGGTTCCCTTTGTACAAAGTTTCATGCCTTTAGGTTTAGACTGTGCTTTGTTTTTTACCGCTGTGTGTTATCGATGAAGAACAAAAAATTTTATATAATAATATTTTAAAACTAGCGTTCTACCCGTGGCTTTGTCGGCTTCCTTCGGGATTTCATGAAAACCGTTGAGCAGTTTTTGCGTCAAAGAGTAATAAATATCGAAAAATCCTAACAAACTTTAGTAGAATGTTCTAATGGCCAAACCAGAGTTCTTTTAAAATGGTGATTGTAATGTGACCAGCACAGAGGTCAATAAAGTGTTCGTCGTTTCTAAATAAACACATAATTGGGATGCTCAGATCACAACATTGCGGTTTGCCACCCCTGCCACGAGTGCAGAGGGGAGTATTGTCGAATTGTATGGATAAGCCTATTGCTTGCACTTTAAAATATAGTTAGGTAGGTACTTGCTACACATGCCAATACCTGGCGGTATGAAAAGTTTCGACACCTGTGCTGGCCACTAGCCTCCGCACTCAAAAAGCGTGGTGCTGGTTGATAATGCCGTAAGCCTCCTTAGAAGGTACCAAGTAAGTAGATAGGTATTGGAAACCGCCCTCACTTCATTTCCGAAACTTCCTTCTTGGAACCCATTGCCCATACTCTAAAAAATGTCTAGACGAAATTTCGAAGAAATGTTACCCTAAGCTGCAAGCTGCAACACATCAGTGAAAACCTATCCAAATCGATTAAGCCGTTTCTGATATTAACTGGAACGCACAGATAGATAAAATTTCTAAAAATCGTTAATACAAACTTTCTTTGTGAATAATCACTTGCCTAAGTATATTTATTAATTAAGTGCATCGTGTATCGTTGTGTTTATACTGCCTGAAGGTTGACTGGGAGAGAATGCTTTTAGCATTAAGTCCGCCTTTGTCATCTGTACGTATGTATGGGGCATAAAGTTTTAAATAAATAAATAAGTGCCACAGTATTGTATATAATAGGAGAATTTATTAAATATCTTTCATGTACCTTTACAGACATATTTTTTTATAATTATCATTTAAGGCATATCCATATGTTGCTCTCGACGTAATTAGATTATAATGTTGGATAACAAATGTACGAATCGCATACACTCAGGAAACATGCTACTTGGCCTGGGGTGTTTATGTGATCATGACACTGAAATTAAGGTGCATTCATTGTAAACGAAGAAATATTTTTTATCATTAAAAGTAAAAAATGTCATTGAATTTGTAAACATACGTAAAATGTCTTCATGTTGTGACTCTTTGATATGGTTACTTTTGTTCTGTTTAGTATGTCGTAGTAACCTAAGTAGGTACTAATGGTACTAAGTAGGCTAGGTACAGTTAGAAAATCTAATACGTTCAAACGAGCAATTTTTGTTCAACAAACTTAAATAATTTATATTATGAAATGTCTAGATTTGGCCCTAGCAAGTTAGTTAAACCTGATATTATGTGATCATTGAAACCCAAACATTTGTAACAAACCTTAAAATCTTAAATCCTTGTTAGTCACTACAACCATAAAGACGAAAATATCAATAAGCATTTACTGCTGTTTTTAAAGCGTGTAAATAAAATAAATAAATATTGAAAGTCAGTCACGACTGCCTTCACAATATTACAAGCGATCCGATTTATTTTTGATTGAGACGTTTTTGCGTCCAAGGATCCGGTCCGGCGATAACTTACCGGTAAATACCGTATAACTAAATTATACTAACAGGAACATCTATAAAAACGCAACCTGCTGTTTTCAAACTCGGAACGCTACGGTAGCGCCCCCTGCTGAGACGATGATAAAAAAGACATTCATGTTCTGAGGCAGTCACAATCGTTGAAAGTAGGTTTCGAAGCCAACCTGTTTGAATTATCTTGTATCAATAAAGAAAAAAATATTTTTTTTGTTATCTATAGGTACCTAAGTAAACGTAAAACAAGATCTGTGGGCGAAATTATGATATTATATATTTAAAAAAATACTGCACAAACTTCAAGCGACTAATGCTAAAAGATAGAATAAGTAATTTACAATTCACAATTTACATAATTATGTTAAATACCAATGAGGCAATGAAATGAAGCCTTAAACGCCTAAATTAAGAAATCACGACATGCGTCATGTCATTCTAAAATCAAACAACATACTAAATTCTGAACCGTTATTAATACAGACTTCGGCCACCGGCAGAGGTTTTAATGTAGTTGACAAAAAACAAAGTTATATCGACCCCCTCTGAAAGGCGCCGTATTGACGTCACAGGACTCACCGGCACATCAAGGGTGTCACTGCAGGGGGTTAGATACTGCATTGTAAAAGGATTTTTAATTATCACTTTTACAGCTTGCAAGTATGTTCGTCAACCCTGGATATATAGTACGTATATTATTATTTAGACGACCCCAGTGGCGCAATGTTTACCATGCCGGGTCAAGGATCCTGGGTTCGATTCCCAGGCGGTTTGAATGATGAGTTTAAATTTCTGTTCTCTGTCTGGGTGTAAATGTCCTTGTTTTTGTGTGTTGTCCATGGCACCCACGACACAGGAAACCCAAATGCGTATTTTTCTTTTCTTTTTGCATTCTAAAAATGCTTCCCCAACGAACCTTAGTTTCCTACAAAGTTTCCTATAACCTACAAAGTTTATGCTTATTGATCAACTGTTCGCCAGTCAGTAGCAGTTAGCGTTTTTTACTTAAGTGAATTTACTTTATACAACAGGCCAAATCATTCAAAACATAAATATTTGATAATGATCACAGTTGACGAACGCGATGATGAAAAAAAACATGAGAGGTGTCAAGGGACACCCGGATGGAACGAAGTTCCTTTCGATTTAAGTATTGTTTTGTTGTACAGCGCCATCTCTGTAAAACTCTATGAATCACTTCAAAAAAAGTGTCGTCATTCGTAAGAATCAAAAAGTGTCGTAATTTTCCGTCTAGCCCCCTTTCACAACGCGCGATAAGGAACTTCGTTCCAACAAGAAAAAAACAAAAATTCCAAAAATCCTCACTAAAGGAGCTTCACTATAAATATTATTAAATTATCTGCATTTCACTCAAAACGGTACATATAAATACAAGTTATTTTATATCCACACAATACCGCATATCACATACGGCGTGGTTGGTGCTGATGACAGTTCGCTAACAAAAAACAAAATTATAACGGACACCCAAGGAAATGCCACAGGCTCATAAAGTGGAACCCAGCGGGAGGCGTGTTCCCGCCCAGTTAACTGTCATCGCGACAGACCGCTGTCAGTGTCATTTTATGGATGCTCATTAGAAGTCATTAGAAGTCTTGATAATCTTGTCAGGTACCCTGATTTGCGCGGGATGACCTGGTTTTTAACTGACTTTAAAAAGGGATGAAGTTATCAATTCGTGTGGCCGTTATTTTTTTATTTTTTCGGTTGCAATGACGAAATGCTTCTCTCTTGAGTCTTGACCAACAACGTATCGGTGACGTATTCAGTAGCTTAGTAAAGTTAACAGTAGAAAAGTGCCTTGGAATATTAATGATATAATGATAATGGATAGAGTATTAGGAACAACCGTAAATGACTTCTTCTCATAAATTTATTCGCGGCATGAGCTACATCATTATATTATTATTCAACGAAACCAGAATTGGGCATTTTAAATATTGCAGTATTAAATTTTAACTAAACTTATCCTTTACTCTCCGAACTCTCATTTACGCCTGTTTAAAAGTCAAAGCAACAAACTTATCAGACCATGTGCTTGACTCACGGTATAGGAGTGTAATATTACAAATCAAACCATGTTTTACTTGACAGATCACATTTAAAAAAATTGGACTATAACACCAGTAGGTACTTAAACTTATAAAAACCATGGATCACTTTTAAAAACTCAAAAAGACCACGTATCCTGTGGAAGATCATTATCAAAAAAATAACATACCGGTAAAAATATACGAGTAGAAGTACTTACTTAGGTAAAAATGCTAAAAATATTGATGTACCTAATCACGCC
This sequence comes from Thymelicus lineola, assembly GCA_963932265.1. Lineage (NCBI taxonomy): Eukaryota > Metazoa > Arthropoda > Insecta > Lepidoptera > Hesperiidae > Thymelicus > Thymelicus lineola. The sequence continues at coordinate 6,604,232 of OZ010704.1, forward strand.
AGTCGTTTCTTTCGCCTTTGGTTTGCCGTCATGGGATTGAGGTCAGTATTCTAGGCCTCCTAAAGTTTTCAGTCTCTTACAACTTACAACTCAATTAATTTATATTAAATCTAAGCAAAATTCTAGTTCTAGAACTATTAACTAGGTTCCTTCCTATATCTAACAGCATTGTCAGGTCAAACAATCTTCATTAAGTCGATAAAGTAACCCAATATCACGAGACCCTTATCACTTCATTATCGATCTATTAATGTCCGGTCACCGCAGGCCTTAGATCCTTTGAAAATGTCGCAAAACTTTATCAAACACCCATCGACACATCTTAATTAGGTACCTTAAATAGTCTACTTTGAACCTTATGCCGTAAAACTTAAGATATAACAGGGAGAGACACATGTCAGTTTTTATATCTAAAAAGATTTACACACCATTTAACGTTAAAAGTGACCGACTTCGGAAGGCAGGCGTCGAGATAACAAAACAAAAGGTTTGAAAGTGGTCAGTTTGAAGAAGATGCTGCTTTAAGAATTATAAAAAATGTAATGATCATCTACGAAATAAAGATAGATTTTATACTTACCTACAGCCCTTTTGATCGTATTGGTATCCCAATACGTAAGGTATCCCTTACTGGCGCCATTCTTTTGAAATCCAAATATCTACATTGATAGGTGTTTTTACAAAAAGAAAGAAAGAAATAAGAGAATGAAGAAATAATTAAAAATATCTACTTAGATCCTTAATAATTTTTCAAATTAGTAGCTGAAAAAAACACACAACCTCTTCTTTTTTCGAAGTAAAAATAAGTAATCCAATGGGAATTTAGTCAATATACCGTACACCCAGTTAATTTTGAGTCGTGTTCCAGCTTGAGAGCTAGTTTTTTCTTTCTTTTTCTTCTGTCTTTCTTGGCCGGCAACGCATCAGTGATGCCTTTGCTGTTGCTGATGTCTATGGGCGACGATAGCTATTTACCATCAGGTGGATCGTCGGCTCGTTTGCCGGCTATTTCCATAAAAAAAGATGGATAAAAATACCGACTTATCTAATAAAATCTCGTATCAAAAAGATGGTAACTAAACCAAAATTATATCAAAACGCCTGCCTACTGTACCATACCATATCGGTTCCTTTCACACAATGACATACTTTAGGCGCGCAGGTGCGTGAAATACTTATATTAAGGCATCATTAATTGGTCAAATATTTTGATTTGAAAAGATTTTATCGTACACTATATTGAGAAGATAAAAATGTTAGATTAGATGGAATTAAAGTTCAACACAGATTAATTTGGTGTGATTAGTACGACGATTGATCTGTATTTTTATAAGACAACAATATCGATATCAAGCACCCGTCTTGAACCGATTTTTTTTCGGGCTGGGATTAGGTATCTATACCAGCTAAGAAAATGAAATGAATCTTGGTTAAATTCATTTTCAAAATCATGCGAGGACGTAAGTTGTATAGGGCGAAGGGAGATTGGTCCTGTTGGACTAATTTGACATTTTTAAGCGTGCAAATGCCCTTCCTTATATATATTTGTATATATCAATGACAATATAATTATTTATTTACTGGTAAAAATATATTTTGTAGGTACGGTTTTGTGACAATACATACGCCTTAAAATTGATCTTAGCAATAATATACGTTGTTGAGTTATTGCCACAGACATAAAATACTAACTTGTCCCCCACCGTGAGTCACGAGTACTATATCTATGGTTACGGACCTATTATCAACACTCGAACTATTATCAACACTCAATGAAGAAGACCGTATTGAAAACTTGGGATGAAAGACGTTCTCGAAATATAATGAATATACAACTAGACATATTATTCGCTTCAGGTTTTATGATTCAATAGTGCTCTGCATGCGACTTTTCGCATCTTTTCCGAGGTAATAAGTATCTAAACTATGTCCTATGTCTTATGTCTTCTGTCTTATTCCAGATCATGGTTTTCCTGTGCGCCAAATTTCAAGAAATTACGCAACGTTTGAAGTTTAAAAAAATGTCCGCTTTTTCCCGATACTCCGATTCACCGAATAACTGCTGCTTCCATTACCAAGTTCTCCTGGTTGGAATGAGAAATTCCAAGCGTTTAGGATTGGTTTATAATATTATGACATCCATAGTTGCTAATTTCGTTATTATGGTAACCGTTGCCCGTTGCCGCCATGAAACGTAACCGGATTTAACTAATATCGATATAAAATACCAAATAGCCTATAGTGTGGTTTCCTGTTGAACGATTATTAACTATACGGTCTGTACGATAAGGACTAATATTTAGGTAGGCTACAATCTATGGCTACACAGGACTACTAACATACGCCACGATAAAGAAACATATTACTTTACCGTGCCTACACTAGCAGTTGGGTTGCCAGATGGCAAGTCTGAAATATCTGGAAAAAATTTCAAAAAATTGGGATATGTCGGGACAAATTTTTTTTGGAAATAGCCGGCAAACGAGCTGACGACGAAATAAAAACGGTTAGAGCGCGTGCGGCGGCGAACGCATTCTGTTGAATCGAGTGAATTGTCGGGACATTTTGTATTTTGTCGGAACTCTGGACATCATGTGAAATGTCGGGAAAATACAGATGAATCCCGACCCAACTTGCAGTCCTAAATTCCACAGTCGTTTTACTAACGAATACCTAGTAACTAACTGATATTCTTATTGGAACGAAGTTCCTTATCGCGCGTTGTGAAAGGGGGCTAGACGGAAAATTACGACACTTTTTGATTCTTATGAATGACGACACTTTTTTTGAAGTGATTCATAGAGTTTTACAGAGATGGCGCTGTATAACAAAACAATACTTAAATCGAAAGGAACTTCGTTCCATCCGGGTGTCCCTTGACACCTCTCATGTTTTTTTCTGATTAAGGGAAGTGGCTATCGTCGCTTATGAACATCAGCAACACCAAATTATGCGTTGTCGGTCAGGAAAGAGAGAAGAAAAAGAAAAATCTACTAACTATACCTAGTCAGTTCCTCCTATAGCCAGTGCCGGATTTATATTTTTTATGATTGTACCTAGGCCAATTTATTTTCGCCGCCCCATGTAACTTTCTAAAATAATAATTTTCCATTCATAGTAAGGAAGGCACTGAGTTAGTCACTAAGAAAGTGCGTAAAAATGATGAAAACTTGTATTAACTTTTAGATTCAGAGAGCTAGGGAAAATAATAAGACGGAGCGTAACGACAGTACATTCTTTACTTTAAATGGAGAGAGCCACAGAGAGTACAGAGTACAGACACATAAAGATATAGATGCGTTCAAATATGTAGCACAGAGTAACAAAGGGCTGCGTTCATATTATATTTCTACATCCTCCCTTGAACGCAGACCCATGCCAATCAGGAACTGATGATGCTTCGGCTTCGTCAGGGCTTTGGTCAGGCAGTCAGCAAGCATCGAGCAGGTAGGTATATACTCAATGCGGATGTCCCCAGATTTCACCTTGTCACGTATGTGGTGGTGACGAACATCGATGTGCTTAGTTCTAGCGTGATAAGCAGAATTACCTGAAAGTTTAATAGCACTTGTATTATCACAATATAAAGTTATAATGGAAGCCTTGGTTGAAGGCCATAATTCACAGTGTAATTGTCTCAGCCACAGAGCTTCTTTAGCAGCTGCTGAGATCCCCATATATTCTGCTTCAGTCGTTGATAATGCAATAGTTGGTTGCCTTTTAGAGTTCCATGATATGGCACCATCTTGAAACATAAAAACATATCCTGTGCAAGACTTTCTTTCTTCAGTACATGATGCCCAATCGGAATCACAATAACCTGTAATTTCTTGGTTTACATGGCTTTTATATAATATCTGAAGATCTTTTGTGCCCTGTAGATATCGAAAGATCCTCTTTACAGCTGTCCAGTGTTCTGATGTTGGAGTTTTATTATAACGACTAAGTGTATTTACTGCATAGCAGATGTCTGGACGTGTACCCTGTGAGATATATAATAAACAACCCATTGCTTCTTGGTAGGGTATTTCACTCAATATACTATTATTATCAGTGGGTTTACAAAATTTAAGATCTGTTTCCATTGGTGTTCCCACAGCCTTGCAGTCCTCCATTCCAAATTTCTTCAATGTACTCTCTATGTAATTTGATTGATCTATATAAATTCCCTTTTTATCATATGTAATTCGTAGACCTATATAATAATTAGCTCTTCCCAGCTCTTTCATTTTAAATTTTTGCATTATTATTCTTTTTATATACTTTGCATACTCTATATTATTATAAAATAATAATAAATCATCAACATAAAGAGTTATGTATAATATATTTTCTTTACTGTGCATGTAATACACACATGGATCCAATTGTGACTTCTTAAATCCAATTTCAAAGAGATAACTATCTAGTTTTTGATTCCATGTTCTGCTCGCCTGTTTCAAGCCATATATACTTTTATTAAGTTTGCAGACTCTGTTTACTCCATTTTCATAGAGTGGCGGTTGTGTCATGTACAACTCCACATCTATATCACCTTGTAAGAAGGCTGTTATGGCATCCATTTGCTCAATCTGTAGCTGATGCTTAGCTGCCATTGCAAGTAAATATCTGATAGAAGTAAGGCGTACCACAGGCGCGTAGACATCAGTATAATCAATGCCATAAATCTGTTGATATCCCTTTATAACTAATCTTGCTTTATATTTAATTATGTTCCCATCAGCATCCAATTTAGTTTTAAAAACCCATTTACATGGAATGGCCTTTTTTCCAGGTGGTAGCTCAGAGAGAGTCCAAGTATTATTTTCTATTAATGAGTTATATTCACAGTCCATTGCATTTCTCCACTCTTGCGCACATTCACTGTCTAAGGCTTCATTTACCGTCCGTGGGTCATGCAATAGAGCACTATTCTTTGACATATCTTGACACAGGTAGGTAGGCATTATTCTATTCTTTCTGGGTCTCAGGTTTCGAGTCCTAGAGAGAGGTGGGCTCAGTTTCACATTACCTTCAGGAATATAATCTTCATCTTCAATATCATCTTGACTAATTTGTAAACTATCATCTTCCTTCGATGTGCTAATACTTTCATATGAGCTTGCTTTGGTATCAACAGTTTCATTTAGACTTTCATTATTCTCTGTAGAACTTTTTAATGGCATTAGTGCAAAATTCTTATTGATATTGTCCTCTAAAAATACAATATCTCTGCTTCTAACTATTTTTCCTTCTTTTTTATCAAATAACCTATATCCTTTTGAGTCTGGGCAATATCCAACAAATATTAGCTCTTTAGATTTACAATCCCACTTCAACCGCTTCTGTTTGGGTATATGCATCATGGCCGGACAGCCAAAAACTCTCATATGTTGTAAATTTGGCTTCACACCCGTCCACATTTCTTCAGGGGTTTTATAATCTATAGATTTGGTTGGTGAGCGATTTATGACATAAGCAGCAGTAGAAACTGCCTCTGCCCAGAATTTCTTTGGCAATTTGGCATCAATAAGCATGCATTTGGCACGTTCAACCAGAGTTCGATTCATGCGCTCGCTCATACCATTTTGCTCTGGAGAATAAGGTACAGTAAATTGATGTTTGATACCAGATTCTTTACAAAAGTTATCAAATGCTTCATTGACATATTCCTTTCCATTATCACTTCGTAGTATTTTTATTTTAGTGTTTAACTGATTTTCAACAAGTTTCTTGAATTCTTTAAAGCAGTTAAGAACTTGAGATTTGGACTGCATAAAATAAACAAATACCTTTCTTGAAAAGTCATCAATAAATGTGACATAATACCTGGCACCACCAAGTGACTTTTCTTCCATTGGACCGCATACATCTGAATGTATTATCTCTAGAAGACCGGAAGCCCTTGTGCCAACATGTTTGAACGATTGTCTAGTTTGCTTTCCCTGTAGACAAGTACTGCATGTCACATTCTTCTCTCCATTAACATTTAAATCTATTCCTTCAGCAGCCTCATTCAGTTTCTGAAGACTTTGGTAGTTTAGATGACCCAATCTTTGATGCCACAGGTGAGCTGAGGATAGCAATGCAAAAGTTTCATTATTTATCACATATAAGCTGTTTTGTAGATATCCTGTCATAACTAGCTTCGAGTTTTGATAAATTCTACAATAATTCTCATCAAATTTTACTTGACAATTATTTTTAGTGATTTGATGTATCGATAGCAAGTTAACAGCCAAATCTGGGACATATAAAACATTTTTCACCTGTACAGTGCCAATCAGCTTGTTATTATCACAATCATAGCTTTGTATATTTACCTTACCACAGCCCTTCACAGGTAACTTCTTACTATCAGCCACTGTTATGTTATTTATTGAAGCAGGTTCAAAATCATAAAGCAAGTTTTTATTGTTAGTCATATGCATAGCGGCTCCCGAGTCAAGGTACCAACAGCATTTTTCCAGTGCAGGAGAAGCAGAAAAAGCAGCCACGAAACCTGAAGTCCCATCTGACTTATCATTCGGTTTGTTGTATTTAGCATTTTGACTTGAGCCTTTGCTTGTGCGACAAAATTTACTTATATGACCATATCTATTGCATTTAAAGCATCTAGGACCCTTGCCTGACGGTTTGTTAGCCTTTGAATTGTTTTTATTATAATTTGAATAAAAAGCCGCTGTGTTTTCATTTTTGACATCCTGTAGTATTTTAGTCTTTACTAAATCTGTACTAATTTTTATACCCGAGCTTTCCATAGCCATTATCATTGGCTTATATGATTCCGGTAGCCCTGTGAGGAGAAGCGTACCCAACCACTCATCATCAACCAGTAACCCAATATTCCTCAGCTTGTGCGCACAGGTAATAACTTTGTTAACATAATTTTCTACACTGCCACAGCTCTCAAGGTCTGTCGTTATTAATTCACGAAGCAAGCCTACCTTTCGTGTCAAGCCAGAGTCATCAAAAGCACTTCGGAGGTTATTCCATACCTGCTTGGACGTTTTTGCTTCTTGAATATGTATATAATTAATCGGTTCAACTAGCAATACAATTTTCGTTCTTGCTTTTGTGTCATCGCTTGAAGTGAAGGCGGAGGCGGCTTTGCCATCGTGTTCCACGCATTTCCACAGGTCCTCGTGTTCCAGATATGTCTTTACAGCAAAACTCCATGTGGCATAATTATCACGGCCTTTTAGTTTTTCTATGTTTATTATGCTGCCATTTGACGACATTATTAATGGTCAACAATATGTATTTTGCTGAAAAAGAACTCTGAAACTTGAAAAAATTCGCGACCGAGCCGGATTGAGGTTATTAAAAATTTTAATACTCAAATTACTGTTTCGCAACAAAATAAACCTAAAAACTTTCCCTAATCGAACCTAATCGGGCGTCTGGGCCCATAACCTGATGAAAACTTGTATTAACTTTTAGATTCAGAGAGCTAGGGAAAATAATAAGACGGAGCGTAACGACAGTACATTCTTTACTTTAAATGGAGAGAGCCACAGAGAGTACAGAGTACAGACACATAAAGATATAGATGCGTTCAAATATGTAGCACAGAGTAACAAAGGGCTGCGTTCATATTATATTTCTACAAAAAAAAAACAAGAATAACATTTGCGACACTTTTTAATAGCAAAATCATCTATAATATCATCTTCTGAAATTTGCCGCCCCTAGGACACTGCCGCCCCTAGGCCGCGGCCTATACGGCCTATTGACAAATCCGGGACTGCCTACAGCCCAAGGAATTTTTGTCCAGATGTCCAGGGCGGCAGGGATGAAGGCAGCAAGCTCCTGTCCATCTTTTCATCGCAAAGTTGTTATGAAAAAGATATCGATAGCAGCTTTACGTATACGAGTAGGTGTTTGAACGTTGAGTGTATTCGTAAGTCACGTAATCACAGTAAGTAGGTAGTTTCTATCCATTCGAAATTATAATGTCACGATTACAATTTATTGTCACTGCGCAGCTAAAACACATATCACAATAGCGCAAATTTCATAATTCCTTACGACATCACAACGAAACAATAGCCATAAGAACAGGAGAATATTGTAACTTGTAGGGTAATCTATGCTTGTAGGCCTCTATTCTGTAACTAGTACCTACGTTATAAGTGCCGATAAAAAAACTTTCGTAGATGGAATCTTCTTTACTATGGTACCAGTTAATTCCATAAAAGTACTAGATAAGCTCTGTACTAATTTAATCCTGACAAACACATATCGATCTCAAACAGTAGATAGCTATTCTTTATATGACTATACTGACTTTTCGCAATCAGTTTGTACTGTACAAATGTAGATCTATATGTTTTGGACGAGTCCTAAGTTTAAAGTAGTTCTAAGTTTGTTTACCAAATAAGACTCATCTAAAAAATGGAGTATAGTCAATGATATTATATGTATAAAAGAGGTAGATGGGTTACTAGCGCGCCGACGGCGAAGAGCGAAAGAGTAGTCAATTGACCACGCTTGCTCGCATTACTCGCAGTCGCTCTCTCAATACTCTGTCGATACGCACGCTTTTATTTTTGTCAGAAGTGCTGGAGATTTGACATACAGCGTTAAAATGCCTTCGTGTGTTATGCGTAAATGCACTAATTACTTACGTAAAAAAAATAAAATTCATGGAATAACATACCACAAGTAAGGAATCATGATTTATTGCATTTTATTTCATTTCAATAATTCTCTAACAAAATAAGTATGGCGGCATGACAGCGCGCCAGCTTGGCGCCAGCCGAACGTAAGGTACTTGTGACGCGAGCGACAAACACTAGCTGTCTTTTTCACTATTATGGTTTTAGTAATGCTATCCCTTTTACATAATTTAACAAGCGCTGATTGGTGTACCGTTTTCGGAACAGATTTTTCGTTTGATTTAAAAGGGCATAACGTATCTCTAATAAACATCATTGAGTATAGTAGGTATGTTATGGATGTCCATGAGTGACATAGACGAAAAACCCAATCCTTTTGCTTCTGAAATAAAAAGAAAAAAAAAACAAATTAGTAAGAAGTAGATACGATAATAGGTTCATAGTGAGCGAGCGAGTGATACAATCACCATTCAATTCGGTCTATTACCGACGGAAACATAAGAGTGAACGACATTCACTAACGGCCTACAGAAATAACAACAGGATAGACAGGTTATTTATATTTGTTGTTAATTATAATTATTATCATCTAGCTCTAGGAAAAGAAGGGTTTATAGGTGTCATACCATGTGTACCTATGTTTTTTCTAGGAGCGTATTCGTGTATAATGGCATTAGTGGTATCCAAATGCGAAGGTAAACTCATGCGTAAGCGTTTATTAATTTATGACTAACAAAATAGTAAATTTAAAATAAAAACCATAATTATATGCTTATAGTTAAAAAAATTAATTTAATACAGATAATATTACTAGATAATGTAATAAAAGAAAGTTAATCTGATTACGAATCGAATTTAAAACCAAATCTGCATTTGAACGACGCTTCATGTTTGGTTTACACTAGATGCATAATAAAAATCTGAGAGTGGCTTAGATAAAGTAGTGAGCACATAGGACACACGAGGAATTACAATATGATCTGATTTTATACAAAATACTCGTAAAGGAGAGAAAGTCTTGTCGTGGCGGAGTACGAATGTAATCTATGTAAAACTGTCAGTGTTACTACTAATCTAAGTACGAGTATACTAATATTATAAAGAGGTAAGATTTGATTGTTTGTTTGCATTGAATAGGCTCCGAAACTACCGAACCGATTTGAAAAATTCTTTCACTGTTGGGAAGCTACACTATCGCCGGGTGACATAGGCTATATTATACTATCAAAAAAATTAGGGATCCTTAATAAAATTCCAATAATGTAACCCAAGGTGTAAAAAATAAAGAAAACCGAAGCAAAGCTAGGGCGGTGATCGTATTAACTATAAAGAAAAACGCCTTTTTCGCATAACATCATCAATTTAGAGCTAAAGCTACCGATGCAAGAATTACGAAATATGGTAGGTTCCTTTAGCGTAGGCTAGCCGTAAAAGTAATATTTAACAACAAAAATAAAAATAGTATCATCATTTTATCAAAATTCATTACCTAATGGAGGCCATAACTTGATCAAGCGTCGAGCGGACTTGACGCGGTATCCAGTATACTTGACCGTGTATGGCTACGCTAACTGGTCATTTAATAATTAATAGTTATCTCATGCACACTGGATGACGCGTCAAGTCAAACTGCAGATTTGATCAAGTACACATGATCGTGTATTGAGCCCATAAGGGAGTAAAATAAGGGTTGAAAATGAGAAGAACACGGAGACCCTTTAAACCAGAATAGTTAATAATACGAGTAAAACTGTAAGTAAAAGCTAGTCCATAATTATTTTGCTCTTAATAACTATGACGCCGAACATTTCAAGATGGTTTAACTATAGCTATCTTCTTTCCTTCTTTTTCTTCTTTCTTTCTTGGCCGGCAACGCATCAGTGATGCCTTTGGTGTTACTGATGTTCATGGGCGGCGATAGCCACTTATCATCAGGTGGATCGTCAGCTCGTTTGCCGACTATTTCCATAAAAAAAACGTTACCTAAAAATCACAAAGGGTACAGGTGCTAAAAACTTTCACTACCTTTACGAAAACCTGTATCCCTTTATAAAAAACACTTCTATACATTACTAATTCTACATTCACCTACAGGTGTAAATTATCCTCGTCGACTCTCGTCGAATACAGCACGCGAGCACTGAATGGACTCAAATGTCTTTGCTCAAATGGTAAAAATTAACCAACTTTTTATATTCCGTACCACCTTAAATATAATTTGAAATAGGTTTTACAAACATTTTTTGAAAAAGAATCTATGCCATTGTTTTAACAAGCTTTTACTAAGATATGCGATTTACCATCCATGACTTCATTCCCGCTTACCATCAAGTAGTATTGCAGATTAGCTTATTAAGTGTTATATTATGTATTGTTATACTGAACTGAGGGTCACCAACTTGTGATCAGGAGGTTGCGATGAAATTAAAGTCCGAAATGTTGAGTCGATTTTTACTGAATTAACTTGCCAATTACATTACCGGTACCGTACAATTTAGATTAGATACGAGTTAGCCAAACGGGTGTTAGGGAACGACTGGAGAGACGTGCGGCTTGGGCGGGTGCATACGTTTACAATTTCATCTTGTCAGCAAATAGGTCACGTCCCAACATTAAGCATTAAAAATCCCTACCATGAGTGGTCCAGAGAGAAGAAGCGGCAAAAACCACACAATCTTTTTCTCTCAGTTACACTTCACATATTTATGGCTATACATATTATGAAACTCAAGCCCAAGTCTTTTCTTTAAAGCAAAGGTGCAAATATCAGTAATCAATCTTGTTTAAGTCGAAAACACATCGCTGATGCCTTTGTTGTTACTATAAATTGGTAACTTGTGTCTTGACTACTTACCATCAGGCGGCTCTTCTCGTTTGTCGGTATAAAAAGCTAACAAATAATTACAACCATCCCATCGTATTTGTATCAATTCCTCTAAAGACAGGTGTAAAACAATGATCGTAGTAAACGCGTCGTTTTATTCCAATAAACGTCCCCTTTGTATTTCCGCCCCTAAATGACCCATTTCACCCCAATCAACCCCATTGGAACAATCTAATCAAACTGATTAATTCAGCTGATAAGGTGACCACGATGTAAAATGGTTTATGAGGGCCGATACATTGGAAGATAATGTTTTAATTCGATCATCAGTTTTAGGGAAAACTAGTTGTGACTTGGTTTTGTTGGTAAAAGGTTTTTTAAAGGCTGTTATGGAGATACAATATCATCAAAAGTTTAAATGGTAAATGGAATGAAGGTAGATATTTCGAAAATATAGTAAAGTGAATTATTGCAGTTTGAATATGTTACGCGAGTATCCCATACTCCTTGCGTAGCTACGTGCTACTTAAAAAAAAAGATAAAATTAGGTAGATTTCATATTTGTTGGACACACTGTATTTAGTTTTAATGAATAAAATAGTTAATTTTATTGTTAAATCAAACAATGAATTAATTATATTCGTTTGATTACACCGAATCTATAAAATGATATTTTATGCTAATTTAGTTAAAATTAATAAGATATCTACCTACTTTCCAATTAAATTTCGAATTGATTACTGTTTCGTATTTTATAAACTATGTTAAAGATCTTGAACTTTAAAAATTAACTAGTGGGCGTATTATATTATTATTGTTACAACGTATAGTTATGTGGCAATATTTAGGAAACATTTTTATTATAATAAATAAATATTTATAAAAAAATCACTTATAAGTTAAAAAAATAATATGGGGGCATGTTTGTTTTTAAAGTAGACAATCTGAACCGAGTAAAAGAGGAAGCAAGTTTTAATCTTTAAATAAAAATTAAATACGGCTCGTATTGTTTCATACAAAAACAAAAAAAAACTAACAGCGTCCATTATTATTACAACCGCCCTATTCAATTCGACGGATACCACCCTTGTTTACAAATAACGACGAATAAATTATTTTTTACACAGACGCTTCAACCAATAAATAAAATAGTTGACCACGAAATATTTCCTTTGGATTTAATTAACTAATCTATAGACAAATTGTGTGAATCAGTGTAGATAGCCAAAGACAATGTTTTTTGTTCAATGAACCAAATACCAAAATATATTTTATATAATTAGTCCAATTTATTTGACGATCCTTTAGCCCGATTGGATTTTTTATGTACGAGTAGATAGGCGACAAACAATGAACCACCTGATGAAAAAGGGTCACCGTCACTTAAGCGTTGTGAAAGAAAGAAAGAAAGGAATATTTAATCCGACATAGGCACTGCAACAATGTTAAAAATCGGTGGTATATCTATTACCTATAACAACAATTATTAATTGCATTCGGAGTTGCAGCGACCAACATGCCGGAAAAGGGTCGCACTCAGAATACGGCGCATCAAGTGCATAAATAAATAAAATGAGTTGTTTTGGAGCAGCCTGTATTGTGCGAGCGTGTTGGGAGTGCACGAGTGTGCCGAGTGCTGGCGAGCTGCACCGCGATGAGCCGCGCCGCGCGAGTATTTTTGTTCTACCCACAGATATTTTGTTTTTATCACTCTAAGATAAACTTTGTAGTTTTTAAGAGTGATGTAGATGCACTAATATTATGATGATATTTGTAAATGAGTAAAGTTTAATAAAATAATAATAAATAAATAAGTAGCAGGTACCTTCTACGTCCTCTGATTTTCAGTGCGCCCGTTAGCCGCGTGTAGATCGGCGTTTGTGCGACCTTAATTACACTTTATTGTGTTGGAGCAAAAGTCGCTATTTATTTAAATAATTTGCGGAGTGACTTCTGTACCAATAGGTACTATTATGTATTCCGTGGCTGTGTATCCATCCATCCCATCCATCAGCCCTTGGAGGTCCACTGCTGGACATAGGCCTCCCCTAACTTGCGCCACTCTGACCGGTCCTGAGCCTTCTGAATCCAGCGGATGCCCGCTGTCTTCTTCAGGTCGTCGGTCCATCTTGTCGAGGCTTGGTTTTGGCTGTCATAGGGGGGGTTAAGCCAATAGTCACCGCGCTTGGCCAGTGCGTGTTGGTGACCGCAGTAGATGTTAATACTACTCAGGAAGACGCTGCTGCCCATCTCCTGGAATATCCCATTAGTCGCCTTTTACGACATCCCAGGAAGAGGTAGGAGTGGTGCTATTCTATTAAGTGGACCCGGCACCACACGAGGGAGTGGACCCGGCACCACACGGGGGGGGCTGTGTATACCTACTCCCTATCCATAGTAGATTCACTATACTATGTAGGGTTGCCACCTTTTTTTGAAGAAAAAATAGTATTTTTTTCAAAACATTGCAAAAAATATAGTACTATTGGGAAATTCGAGGAAAAAAATAGTACACATTTATTTTTAGTATTTATTCATTTTTCCTCGTGTATTTCTTATTATTCTTAGCTTTATTCCCGCCTCACCGCTGAGGATGAAAAATGACTATAAATCTTTAAAATAATATTTTCTACGTCGTGCATTAAACAATTCATAGAAAACTTCATTGTGTTGTGTACAATATGTGCATGACAGTTACCTTTGACAATATCAGGAACAACTGTTTGCATATTAGTGAATAATGAATGGTGGATAACAAAATTGGCATTACAATTATCAGCACTTAATCCTGATATTTTGTGTAAAGAAAGGTTATCTTCAGTTAGGGAACTTCTAATTGCTTTAGACATTCTAGCAGCGGATTCATCGGGATCTTCGTAAAAGTCTACTAGCTTATTCTGAATACCATTATCAACAGTAAAGTACTGAATAACTAATGGAAAAAATTTAACATTTTTCTGTTTGAAGCATCACCCTGAATACAGTAAAAAATATCCATATTTAAATCATCTAAGACAATCTGCAAAACTTGTGGCCCCAACACTTCTGTTACAAAGGCTTACATTTTAGTGCGTGCCAAGCGAATATTGAGAGCAGTTTTAGAATCTACATATAAAATCTTATTTAATGTAACACCACAATCCATGCTATTGTAAGATATGTTTGACTGTGTGAAATGTCAGTGCAAGCTCTGCAGGAATTATTGCATCGTTAGAACCAGCTAAGGATGTCCCTAGAAATTGTTGCAGAGTAGAAGCAGCCTTCTCATTTCACTTTTATTTTTGTGCTGTTTGGTTTCACTATGTTGTTTCACCTGCAAACAATCAACAAACAACATGCACACACAACCATCTACCGATGAAAATATAGTATTATTGGTACTATATTATTTTTCTATAACATATAGTACAATTGACTGAAATATAGTACGATACTATATAATATAGTACGGGTGGCAACCCTAATACTATGTTAAAAGTAAATAAAAAACAAGAAAGAAGTCAAATAAGCTTCACCATTTCTTCTGTAATTAGTGCTCCATATAGCTAAGTACCATTCACTTTTATGAAGACAAAAACAGATAAGTGACCGTAATAAATAGAGGTAAATTAAGCATAACATTATCGGTAACAATAGTTGTACCCGACCGGTTTCTGTGTGAATGTTAAAGTTATATAACAAATCGGGTTTTAACGCAAATCCGATCTCGAACTTTAAGACAATATGCCGCAGAGATGTAGGGTTGTCTACTATTCACTGTTCATTGTGCAATGTCCAGTGCTAAATGACTTTCATCCTTCTGTCTCACTTTTTGATTTGTCTGGCTTTTTTGTCCGAGCATTAAAAATAAACCCTTTTTTTAAAGGGTGCGTGTACTTTTGTACGTGCGTGAGAATACTTCTTTGGCATCATTAAATAAATATTTAACTATTTTAAAATTACAAAAGCAATAAAAATTATTAAAAAAAAGCAATATTTAAAAAAAAATGTTCAAAAAAATATTATTCAAAAAACAATATTAAAAAACGATGTCATAAATACATAATAATAATCATTTTTTCAAAACGAGCGTTTTTAAAAACGCGCGTGACGTTTTTCGTCACCGTTTGTGTCACCGTCAACGTGTTACAAATCTCAAAATTTTACTCTCATCATTTTTTCCATTTATTTCATAAGGCGCCTAAAGAAGTATAACTTAAAAAATCAAAGAAGTCGATGAACTTTCTTTTTTTTATAAAACTAATCAGTCTCATCTCAAAAACAATTTTATGTAATTAATGCCCCAATTTTTTGGGGATGGTGCCAAGTAATCGATCGGATTTTTTAATTTTTTTATGCTAACCCTATGTTGAGTTAACCAGTTTCAAATAATACTGTTACGAAAACAGGAGTCCTAGTACATACAGTCGGCATGAGAACCCGACTGGAGTATTAAAGTTATGTACACTCAGCATCAGAATTCGAATTGCAAATTAAAAAGTACAAGTATGGACAGCATTAAAAGTCGATCACTTAATGAAAATTTACCCAAAAAAATATAACTAGAAATATATTTCGAAAAAAGACCACTTTTATCACTCAGCATAATATAAAAATCGCCACATTTACTTATTATTTGAGGAGTTCCCTCGATTTCTCATGGATCCTATCGTCAGAACCGAATTTGATTAGTATACGACTAATTTTGATATAAGGTAAGTTTCTAACAAATGAATTTTGCAAGTTTACTTTTTGAAGGTAAAAAAATAAAAGAAAAAGTATATTTTCCTCTTTCTGTCTTTTATTATTTTTTTAAAATCCGCGCCATAAGACTGCTTTTCCACCAGACATGTGCTATGTTACGTTGCTATGGAAGCGTTTGATATCCACCAATCATATTCATTGGTGGAAATCAATCAATTTATTGAACCAATCATATTTATTGGATTTCACATCTTCGCAGTATAGCTGCATAGCACATCTCTGGTGGAAAAGCACCCTAAGTATCTGTTAACAGATATTTAACTTACCATAAAATTTTACCCAGTTATCGTTTTATATTTAACTTCATTACATAACTCACATTAAAAACTAAATACAAGTATGCATGTTGCCAAGATAATTATCGTTTTACACCACAATAAAAATATTTTATAGTTTTCGCAGTAAATATTTATAATTATGAACATTTTATTTTTAATTAACTTTTATGCTGACTGTATTTACAAACTAATTAGTGCGTATTCAAATTATCGCAAGTAAGTTCTACTTATACGCCGTGATAGCAAACTTCTCTTCGAAGGATCTGATTACGAATCCTGCACGCTTCACTAATATTTCAAAGTAGTTGGGATATTTAGACTTTTATATAAACCCGATTTATTTATACCCTGATATTCTGAAAAGTTTATTACACCCACTATTCATATAAACTATGGATGGCGTAATGTACTATAATAATACTTAGTTGTCCAGGATGGCACGCTTTTCTAGAAGACATCAACGCACGCCGCGAATGATCGTGCGTCTGCGTGGACAGAAAACCTAAAAGTACGAAATTTTTAAGAACCTAAACGTACGATTTTAAGTCACTGCCAATAAATAATTTTGAATATTAAAATTATTCAAACTGTGTACGTGCTCAATTATAAAAAAAACTTGAGAGGTGTCAAGGGACACCCGGATGGAACGAAGTTCCTTTCGATTTAAGTATTGTTTTACGCGCTCAGCAGTTTGATTCAGCAATATGAAACGAGCTCACGCTACTAGCGTGATTCAGAAAGTTGTACAGCGCCATCTCTGTAAAACTTTCTGAATCACTTCAAAAAGTGTCGTGGCAACTTTTCCCCTAGCCCCCTTTCATAACGCGCGATAAGGAACTTCGTTCCAATATTCTCGTAACACGTGGTTGTGTGTGTATGTTTAAAGTGTGGTGCACCCACTGATTCAGGTGTAAAGCTTACCATTCTTTAACTGTATTTCTTCTTACTTTAAGCAGCCGTAACAAAATATCTGATATTTATTTGTAGATGTCTGGTAAAATTACTGTTGTGCGCTTTGCCCGCGGCATAGCCGGGATAATAGTTACATAATAAGTCGGGATAATACATAGTTTTTAAGTGAAAGAGTAAACAAAATTCATACTTTCACATTTTATAATATTAGTAGGTAATATTAATATTTCGAATGCAGAATTCAGTTATTGTTGACCATCGAGCACATGGCCGATGCTCGATGTTGTTGATCCTAGCGGCGGCCCACACGGGCAGAGATACGAGCTTGAAAACTCTCAGCCGAAAACACAGAAGAGAATTCTGTTTCAGCCGCGTATCCATTTGGGCAGCCGCGAGTCCAGCAGCTGCCTCGACCGGTGGCAGAGCAAGTGGACACAGTGCCGCGAGTCGAGGCTTGCCGCGACTTGAAACAAACGATGCGGCCGCGCAGCAAGCCAAACCATTTCGGTAAACGTCCGTACTCACTGCTCAAAAAAGGCGCCTCGATGAGAGCTATGTGTTTAGTGGAGGCGGTTGTACGAAACTGAGAGAACTGTGGCTCGGGTTGAGGCTTGTTGCCTCGATGCTCTTTTATACGGCTCAAGTGGAGACGCATGAATTTACTGCAACCCGTGTCACGCTCAAAATGAGGCAGCTCGTCACGAGGCTTCTCAAGTGGATACGCAGCTGAAGACATAGGACTAGGAAAGTGAGCACCTTATCTGATGACCCAAAAGTGACCATTATCATTTTAATATATAAAAGTCCCGCTACTGGGCTCAGGAGTCCTCACAATGTAATAGTCCTAAGTCGTAAGTCTACTACGTTGGCCAAGTGTGGATTAGCAGAATTCACATACCTTTAAGAGCATTACAAAGAACTATAGGCAGTTTTTAACCATATAAATGGAAGTTATCTCATAACTTCGAAAATATTGTGTCTGGAACTCAGCCCAATTGAAAACAAACGTTTAAACTAGCTTATCACAGATGGTGGAGATAATCGCATTAAAATACAATCGAATTGAGTACAGTCTGTTTGAAGTAGTTATTAAAAATCGACCAGTGAATGGCGCGATCGATCATAAAACTACATAAAGCTACGGCGACAATATTATAGTAGTAACCCGCGTTAGCATACTTCCTACTATTAAGGTTTTATAATATTGCCGATCGAATTACATCACAGATTAAATATTACTGATCATTATCTGTTTGCTTCACTATCCAATATTATTAGATTCTACATTCACCGCGAGAAAACTGATTATAGATTAAGATACCTAGTAAGATATATTGTTTAAATGCAATTGCTTTGATACCTAGGTAGATAGCAATTTGTCGCTTTTGAAGAGATATCTAGATAGTTCAATACAAATTGTTAGTTACACATCAAGGTAAAGATTTTTGAAGCTAAAGTGTAGATAACTCTAGCTCTAACGCCCCAACTCAAGAGTCACTAACGGCTACGTACGGCTAAGTACAGAAATTGTATGGTGATTATTTACTAAGGAGCGATTAAAGTAACCATTAATGACTCTGAGTTGGGACGTTTGTGTCAGAATTTATGCCGAAATCCTTCCACGTGTTTTTGAAGACTGCTTAACAACTTCAAGAGTAGTTGATGCCTTAATGTGATGTGGGGAGAAGGTGGGGAGGATGCTCGCAGTTTTACCACTACCGGTCACCCGACTGCCGACATCGCCGACTTATATACTCATTGCCCCACACCAGGATTCTCTATGTCGTGGGTGCCATGGACAACACACAAAGGCAGGAACACACACACCAGAGAACAGAAATTTAAACTCATCATTAAAATTTCTGCCGCGCTGGGAATCGAACCTGGATCCTTCGAACAGCGGTCCGGCATTGTAACCATTGTATCTTGCGGGTCACCATAACACAATGAATAGTATATTTATAATTAACTATGAAGAATTTAATAAGTAGTATTTATAGTAATAAATTGTTATTATCTATGCTCTTAATCTGTTCTATTGTTTTTCTCTCAAATTGATACGTACTTATTTTGCATATTTTTTTTTATTTTAAATTATAATTAAACACTTATTTAAAAATAATCATATTTAAAAGAAATCAATTCGACATGACCAAGTTATTACACTTGTTACAAACTGTAAATCGATAAGGAACCTGGTGGTTTTGATTTGAAAGGAATCTATCATTGGAACGGATAACATTCCATCTACGTTTATCGAACTCCTCGTGGGTAGGGAGGATTCACCAGTTCCCGACCACTTTGTGGAGTTATCAACTTATACATATACCGAAATAAAAATGTTATTAAAATAGTTTGAAACAATGATTCGAGCGCAATCACGAACGTGGCGCATCGTAGGTTCATATGTCCTTACGAAAATAAATCAAAATGCCATCGTGTGTGTTTCGAAAGTGCACCAATTATGACTCCAAGGTCAACAAAACACAAGGAATCTCATACCACATTTGAGTACGCTAAGATACTTAGATTATTTAGTCTATTTCATATCTATTTAGGGCATAACGTATCTGTATTTAGTTAAACATCTTTGGTTTGAAACTAAAAGGTCGTCCGATGCGGACCATCGATTTATTATATTTATTACAATAAGTGCGTTTATCTACTCCCTTATGTATGCATATTGCTTAGATATTCAAGTATCACAATAACAAAAGATGATTTTCCTAAGTGAGTTAAAATATTTTGCGAAGTTTTCTACGTATGTGGCATCCAATGATTCTGTTAGGCGAACCGACCTTAAGCTGGCCATACAAGATCAATTTTTCTTGTCAAGTTTGCAGTTTGACTTGACGCGGCATTCAGTGTGCATGATGTAGCTATATAGGCAGATAGTTATACCGTAGCCATACACCGTCAAGTTTACTGGATGCCGCGTCAAGTCCGCTGCAAACTTGATAAGTATACTTGATCGTGTATGGTCAGCACTAGGTACCTCTACCCTCCTCTACCTACCTACTCGTGGTTACACACTACACAGCCGGAATGCGTTCACGAACATTCGGTGGGAACTATCCCTAACAGCTGCCCTGTTCAAACAATTATTAATTGGATCACTCGTTGAATAAATCTAAGGCACAGATTGATTTATTTATAGCGCTACTAAACTAATGGTCAAGACTGTTAACTCAAGGTGATGTCTATTTACTTTTATTAGACCTAAAACGGCGCGTGTCTTTATAAAACAGTAATTAGTAAGTCTTTAGTTTTTGAAGTAAAACTTATTTACGCACGCTTGACTTGGGGAAGCTGGTGAATGCGTTACGAAAAGTATGATCGCGCGAGGTGAGTTACGCGAACGGTGATAATATGAATAGATTTATAAATTAATATTTTGTTCAATAGTTAAATTAAATATTCCAAAAAAAGTGAATAGTTAAATAAAAAATCTATTCATAAATATTAATTTATCAATGAAAACCCATAATAAAGAAGTTTTACTTCAGTCGTGTGGTCTAAAGCAGACTCTTTTTTTTTAATGGAAATAAGCGACAAATAAACAGACGAGCCTCAGCAGGTTTAGTGGTTGTCGTCACCAATGGCATCACTGATGAGTCAGAAAGAAGAAAGAAAGTCCTTACTCTCACATTTTATAGTTAATATTTTTTACAATTTTAATATTAAAAGATATCGGTAGACGCCAATTATTTACATTCTTTTGTTTTTTTTTTATCTATCGATGTACGATTCATGCAAAAACCCAGAATTCCTTGCTCCTTAGTCTTAGAATCACATTTTTGTCCATAAAACTGACAAAACTTTGAATAATAGATTACGCACAAACGAATATCGTGGGAAACTTTGTGAAACTTTCACCATAATTGCGAAATTGGATAACAATTTTAACACTAACCTACTTGAAAAAACACAAAGATTAAACATGCTGCAATGACATAAGCTTTCGAGCGTGTAAAGTAATCGAACGTGTAAAATACGAGCAATGAAAGTAGCAAAATGGCGACTGGACACACGATACGATTGCACCATCCTAATCTCATAACATACATGCAATAAGAGCAATCCGTTTGAACTGAGCAAGGTCAGTAAAAGTAATGAAGGGTGATGTAATGATATGTTGCTGCTCAATTACGTATACTTGTTATAAATAAGTCAATAAGCCCTTCAAGTGTCAATCGTATGTTGTATGTATGACGAAGTTGAGCAATTAAGTAATTAAAAATTGACATAAACAAGTTCATAGTTTAAAAACTAATTACACGGTTTTATAGTGTCAATGTAGGTACCAAAAAATGTGTCTATGCTACGGGTTCCCTCGGCTGGAGCCTATCAGATCAGCCTCAAGCTGTGGCCTCAAGTCAATCAAAGTATCACGTTATGCTTTTCACAAAAATGCAATGTCATCAGAACTAAAGCTATATGTAAAATTTTAACTCCTTTGCATAAGAGTCATAAGACTGGTAGATTTAAAAAATGACGTGCGTAAGTTGACCTAGTTACATGAATAAAGAATTTTGGATTTGAAGAGGAAATTGACCCACAAAAACTGGGTAAGCTATAATATAAAACCGTCAAAATAGATTCACTTAGATTGTGAATCTAACCAGATTGTGAATCTATTTTGACGGTTTCTAGAGGTTTTTAGGCGTTTTATTTTTCATGCTTTTAAGATTATGTGATGACTGGTCCAATTTGATTTTTGTGTAAATCATGCAAATAAAAATAACCTTCGATTACAGACTTTCCCGGAAGTCCTAGGCGAACAACATAACCGTCTTCAAAATTAGGGATAATTCAAAAAGTGCTCGTCAGATCTCGCTTAAATGGGAACACAAGACAAGCACCAGCATTCGAATGTACGAGTAAAAAGAATCATCAAACTTGGTACACTCAGTAAAAGTTATGAGGATAACATACATAAAAGATACAGTCGAATTGTGAACTTCCTCTTTTTTTGAAGTCTGTTAAAAAGTTTGAAATTGGTACAAGTTAAGTCGGTAAGACAAATATATCAAACTATCAAACCATAACAAAGGCAAATCCCAATGGCCGAATGCCATCAGGACCTAACGACCGATAACTGGAGGAACCTGATGGTGGTGGTGTTGGTATAACCTAGGTTCATCATAGCTTGGTCTCTAGAATTAAAAAAAAGAAACCTCTTACATAGTGAAGGTGCGTTTATAACACACGTCTGTAAGTTATTTATGACTTTATGTATTCGTACATGATGCGATTAGCTTACGTAATCACATTACGCATTCATATACCTAATTATGTGTTAAAAACATTTCGAAATAGTCTACATTCCAGACAGTCTAGACAACTTTGATTTTGAGAAAAGCATCTCATTGTAACATTTAACCTTTAGCCTACATTGCCTCAAATCAACTTATCATACATAGAATGACTGACCTTTTAATTCAACAAAACAGTAACGTATATGGCATGCTTAGAATAAAGAAATGGCATGTTAATTTCTAGGACAATGTAGCTGCTGACAATACAATAAAAAAAACATGAGAGGTGTCAAGGGACACCCGGATGGAACGAAGTTCCTTTCGATTTAAGTATTGTTTTGTTGTACGCTAGCGTGATTCAGAAAGTTGTACAGTACAGCGCCATCTCTGTAAAACTCTCTGAATCACTTCAAAAAAAGTGTCGTCATTCGTAAGAATCAAAAAGTGTCGTAATTTTCCGTCTAGCCCCCTTTCACAACGCGCGATAAGGAACTTCGTTCCAATATTAGTGTAAGAGTTAGTGTCACTTGCTTGATCATTAACTAATAGTCCACTTCCATTATTATAGGATGGTAAAGTTAGATTGATAATATATGCCATTTTTAGAAAGTAAGTCAACTATCTGGAAAGAATCGGAAATAAACTATCTGGGAAGCTAACAAGCCAACATGTGCGTTATCTGTGATCACGTTATCAACAAACATATAAACATACTTTTTTACTGGAATTACCTGGTAGTTCATTAAACCATACGGTTTCATCAGAATGATTTGAAAACTTCCGACTGACACTCCGGTTGGCCACTAACTCCTTCACCAATCTGCACTGGAGCAGCATCGTAGAAAATGCTCTAGGCCTCCTCCTCAAGAGGAGAGACCCGGGCTCAGTAGTGGGCCATTAATAGGTTGAAGTCACCTGATAGTATTTATCTTTCCGTAAAATTCGTCTGGCTATCTAGTAGCTACCACCCTTTTGCTTGCTGTTTGTTTCTTGAGTTAGCTGCCAAACGACTCGTCGTGTTCCAGCTAGGCGCCTGGGAGCAAGCACGTTATTTCTTTCTACTCATCTGGAATGCCTTTCGTGTTACTCATATCCGTGGACGATAGTGACCACTTACCATCAGGTGCCTAGTCTACACTTTTGTATACTATTTATAAAAAAATCGGGCCAGAAATCATGGATTCTAGTGTAGATATGTACATAAAAGTGGAAAAGGATTCATTAAAGGATCCTTGTAGTGGATCTAAGTGGTAATCGCCAGATCTACCATGCCTGATCGCCACGCCAAGGGTCCTGGGTTCGACTCCCAGTGAGGCGGAAATTTGAATGATGAATTTCAATTTCTGTTCTTGGTCTGAGCGTTTGTCTGTTGTCTTTATGTGTAGTCCATGGCACCCACGACACATGGAATCCTAGTGTAAGGCTATGAGTGAAACGTTATTTTATTATCCCTCACAATCAGAGGGGCTAAGCCATATGCTATGCACTTCTTCTTCTTCGTCGGTTTCTTCATTGCTGAATGTCGTGCCCGTTCTGATAAGACTTGGTGGCGGAGCTGACAAGCTGCTTCCATGCCACCCTGTCTTCTGCCTTCCTGAGAGCGTCGGTCACTGGTATGCCAATAATTTCTTTTACGGTGTCGGACCATCGGGTAGGTGATCGTCCTCCGGTTTCTGAGATCCTTTTTTCGAGAGTTTATCTATTCAAAAACGCTAACGGGTCGATAACTTCCGAAAAAGCGTTTCTGAGCACGGCGATAATAGATAAATTCCGTTTTATCTAAGATTAACTTAACTAAGCATATATGGCCGTTTACCGGTTCCATAACTTTATTTGACGTTTCATTTTAACATTTCGTGGACAGAATATGACAAATTACAAGTTACAACTATTTTGAGGTCATTTGTGTGTGCCGTAGGTATATGGATAGCCTTAAGGACCTCAGATTATTGAAAATACAAATACAATTATTTGCAAGAAATCAACAATTTTTTCTAGATTGACAATGAATGACAGAGGTGTTATTCTCAAATACTATGTTACCATAGTAACCAATGGTAACCAATGGTAACCAAAATAAACGTTAAATTGACGTTTTTAAATTTTATTGTTGATATTTGACTATGATGAACAGACGCAAATAAATACCAAATTTCAATATTTTTTACATATTTACTACCACAAAATAAATACAATTAGTCAAAACGACAAAATAAAATGATAATATCTATTTGAAACTTATCTTTTTATTATCTTTTGAAGAGAGCCATCTAGTGGCAGTTTTAGATACTCGTTATTGGATTCATAGTTATTGAAAGGCTCCTCGCGTGCTCAGAAACCTCAGAAACCCAGTGACTGTTATCGAATATATAACTTACTTAAGTTTAACTTTATTGATTCAATAGATGTTGATCGTTTAACTGGAGACTTCAGAAACCGGCCATAAGTCTTTTTCCGTCTACTTTGCCCACAACAACCAGTGTATCAAAGTTGTCTGGTTGCTATGCACTAAACAAATGCAAATAGACAGATATCTATTTATTTAAAATACAACAAATATTTATACGGATGTCCTCGAAAAACTCTGAAACCATCCAGCCGATGTGGCCCAAATTGATTTCATTTGAAAGGCAATAACGCAAATGTTTTGAGGCCACTAGAACAATGCATTGAGCACATTTTAGATTTTGAAATGAAATGAAATGAAATGAAAATGAAATGAAATGAAATGAAATATATGTATTCGAGGGTACGAAATGCAGCACATAATAAAAGAATTTAACAAAAAACTTAACTAAAAGGAAGATACCTACTTATACACGAATTATATATATTATATCTAACATCGACTATCCATATTTACTATCTATATTTTCGACTTATCCCATACAATTTTTTTAACCTAGTAACACAAACTATCCACTAGTACACTATAAAACGTTATGGTTTTCCTTCATCAAAGGAAACTAGGATAATGACTATGAAATCCATAATAACTTGCACTTTGGGTTACTTAATACGGGTAAGTAAATTTATAGGTGATCATTGAAGTATTATTGCTAGCGACACCGCGAACACCATGTATGTTCCAATGCATTGGCGCCAAGTGGCTTCAATCTTCAATTGATCTGTTCGATTTTGGAAGGAGAACTGGGGCTCTATTTTGAAAATCGAACCTCCCGGCGGGACACACATTTTGTTCGAGATGTCTGTTCTATGACATTATACTTCAATGTTATTGATACTTGCGCACTTGTCATTACATAACATTTACAATTCCGCAGTCATTCTGGTACAGTGATCAATTCTAATCTGATGAGTCATTCCAGACATACTTGATATTTGGAATTGACTAACCCACAATATCTTATGTTAACAATATCTTATAGTACAGTCAATAAAGTAGTTGTAGAGTGCGTGAGCGGGAACCTAAGCGATTTCTTTAGAAACTTATTCAGGGTGCTTAGGGTGATAAAATACTAAAAGTCCCCGCGTCTAGGAGGTGAGCCGGAGGGAGGGGGGGGGGGTTACAAAGGTCTCAATTTTAGGTTTTTCGCCAATATCTCAAAAACGGTGCATTGTAGTGAAAAATGTTCTAGGATGAAATGAAAGCTTATAAAATTCTCTATAACTTTCATTCTGTACACTTTTTCTATATCTCCAACCGTTTTTGAACTACACGCTCCAGAAATGTCGAAATTAAAGTAATTCAGCGTGATAACCGTTACCTGATGCGAAAATTATCTTAAAATTTATAGTAACCTAAGCTGGGAGTACCTCCACGTAGTAAAGGCAGTAACAGTAAGAAATCGCGTTTTTTATAACAGTGGATAACTGAGCAGAGGCGGGAAAACAATAATGATATTGATGAAGATTTCTTTTCGCTCAATATCTTTAACGCTCGCTGTAGGAAACGCGACCTTCTTGGCTAAAACTCCTATTGATATTGTATACTTGCCTTCGGGCTTATGTTATTATAAGTTTTCGCAATTTTATTTTGTCTGGCACGGTAGTCTAGCCGGTAATGCAGGGGGGCAGCCACAAAATATTCTTTTCAGAAATACATACACTGTTATTAGCAACACAATTAGGTTATCCAACATGAGTACTAATAAGAGTCCTGTATGCATTTTGTATGACGAGAATGTCGTTGAAGGAAGTAACGATATCTCTGAGGGAAAGGAAAGGGAATGCCGGGGCGTATTAAAGCTAGTAAGGAAAGGAAAGACGGCAAATATCGAAGTTTCCTTGACTTGACATCCCTTTTGATTTACATCAGCTGTCGTAAAAATGACACCCGAATTGATACCATTAAAAAAGACGTTAGGCAGGCATCTTTATCTAATGAAGAGGCAGGGCAGTCGCAGCTCAGACCTTCTGCTCCACCATTTGCCTTCAAGAATAATTGTTTTTTATGTGCATGTTGCCTTAATGAAGATATAAAAAAGCCTTTTAACAAAAACAAACAAAAAAACGAGTATCTCATCGTGGGAAAGTAATCCATGTAAGCAAATATTTCTTTCATAGCCTCTACGACATGGGTATCTCTAGAGATCTCAGTTTTGTAGAGTTTTGGGTAACTGACAGACTTCACAAGTGAGTAATAGTGTCTTCGTGATATTTTGCTCCTTCAGCAACAATATCGGTAATGCAGGAAAAAATATCAAGAACTTCGTTACCCCAGGCATCATTTCTCGAAGAACATACCTGCTTGATACAATATTTAGCAGCTAGAGTCTCAACTGAATGTACAACCCGCCTTTTTTTCAAAGGCTTTTTTATATCTTCATTGAGGCAATATGTACATAAAAACAATGATTCTTGAAGTCAATT
Organism: Thymelicus lineola; assembly: GCA_963932265.1. NCBI lineage: Eukaryota > Metazoa > Arthropoda > Insecta > Lepidoptera > Hesperiidae > Thymelicus > Thymelicus lineola. Next base: position 6,631,680 of record OZ010704.1, read on the forward strand.
GGTGCAGCAGAAAATCTGAGCTGCAACGGAACTGCCTCTTCGTTATATAAAGATGCCTGCCTAACATCTTTTTAATGGTATCAGTTCAGGTGTCATTTTTACGACAGCTGATGTGAATCACGCTGTTATCACGCTGAATAACTTAAATCGCTACATTTCTGGACCGTATAGTTCAATAACGGTCGGAGATACGGAAAAAGTGTATAGAATTAAACTTATAGAGAATTTTATAAGCTTTCATTTCATCTTAGAACATTTTTCGCTATAACGCACCGTTTTTGAGATATTGGTGAAAAACCTAAAATTGAGACCTTTGTAACCCCCCCCTCCCTCCGGCTCACCTCCTAGACGCGGGGACTTTTAGTATTTTATCACCCTAAGCACCCTGAACAAGTTTCTGAAGAAATCGCTTAGGTTCCCGCTCACGCACTCTATACCCTCTTTTGAGTCATTCCTTGACTGGACTATTATGCAGATAAGCGATTAGCCAGGTCATGCCACATTGCTAATAGTAGGCGGTCATCAGGTATACTTCGGAAATCGCTATACAGGGTGTCCCAAAATTAGTAAGACGAACATGGTTGACCTAATGTCAAAAAACTATATATGTACATATTGTAGGTATATATGCGTGCGCATTCTCACACACAGACACACGCACATGAAAACACTGCTATTAAATAAGATAATATAAGATATTTCTAATTCTGACTAATTTAATTTAAATTTGAACAAGATTTTTTGATTTTAATCAAAACTACCTAATTTTATAGTTTTATGTTTTGGGCTTAACTAAATTAATTATTATTTAATTTTAAGCCCAAAACAGTAAATTATCCTAATAAGTACCTAATGATAATAATATAAAACACATAACGTTTCATTAAGTGGGTAATGCAGTAAAAGCTCTTATGATAATAGCTGTTTCAGTGTGTTATAAGCACATAATTAGGTATGTGTGTCGTTTAAAAGAATTTAATGAGCCTTCAAACTGTTATGCCCCAATTCAAAGATGTATTTTGCTTGATTATAATGAAAACTAGTTGAAAACATCTTACATGTTATAATTATAGCCATTTTACATTATTTTTCTTATTCGTAATATCTGTTATCTTTAAAGTTTATCTTTAACGCTATTATTATTTAATTTTACAGTTTTAATATAACAATAAGACTAGTGGATTCCCGGCTTATGCTAGATATATCACGCTATGAAAGTTTATACATTTTGTTTAGGGGTAAAATTTGTATGGGAAAAATCGAAAATCAACTCTATGAATGGACGGAATGTGCCTAATGCATTGTTTTAGTGGTCTCAAACCATCTTCGCATTATTATCTTTTAAATCACACCAGTTTGCGGAACATCGGTTGGATGGTTTATTGAGAGTTTATAGAGTCTCTAAAGGACATCGGTACAATTTTTTTGTGTTTTATTATACACTAGGAAATCGCCCTCGCTTCGCTTCGGGAAAAATAGTAAAAAAAAATATATAATATAGCCTATGTCACCCGAGGATAGGGTAGCTTCCCAACAGTGAAAGAATTTTTCAAATCGGTTCGGTAGTTTCGGAGCCTATTCAATGCAAACAAACAATCAAATCTTTCCTCTTTATAATATTAGTATAGATTTATTGATATACAGGGTGGATTTTTGAGACGGTTCAGTAAGGGCAGGTACCTCAACCGTTATAGTTACAGGAAAACGTTCCTAGGAGACTATCCACAACTTTTTAAGATATTCTGAACTGCATTCACAGATTTTTGAGAAAATGTATAGTCAGCGAAAAAAGTGCTAAAATCCAAAAAAAAATATTTTTATGCGTATCGATCCTACTTCGTATGGGGATCAAAATACTCTATGGGACCATTTAAGGTATGAGTACTAGAAATGTCAGAAATCGCTAAAAACATTTTCCATACATTTTGTACTGAAAAACGATAAATCAACTAGTAATATTCTTTATCGCCAAACAACCTTATGTGTTCCTAAAAAAAATAAGTAAAAAAATTATAGAAAAGAAGTTCGAAAGTAAATTTTGAATTTTGAATTTTGGCCCCTGACGGAATTGCGTAAAGTTTATTTTCAACAAGATGGCGCACCGTCACATAACAGCCGTCTTACGCGTTCTAACAAACAATTCGGGACACAGTGGATAGGAACACATGGTCCAATTAAGTGGCCACCTCGCAGCCCAGAAGCGTTAGCCTCTCGATTTTTTTTGTGGGGCCACCTAAAAAATGAAGTCTACAAAAGAAAGTAGCAGTGTTCAGGAGCTGAAAGAGGCATTAACGGGGATTTTAAATAATATCCATCAAAGAAAACTTTCCGCTGTTACTTGCTTAGTACAAAAACGAGTGAACTTATATATTCGTGAAACCGGCGGTCATTTTGAACAATTTATTTCGTACATAACCTAATTTTAAGTTTGTGTGATATGTTGTCTTACCGTGGTTTTTGTATTTAAATTTCAATAGGCCGTAAAGAATATTTTAATCGTAGTAAGAAATAAGATTGTTTGGCAATAAAGAATATTACTAGTTGATTTATCGTTTTTCAGTACAAAATGTATGGAAAATGTTTTTAGCGATTTCTGACATTTCTAGTACTCATACCTTAAATGGTCCCATAGAGTATTTTGATCCCCATACGAAGTAGGATCGATACGCATAATTTTTTTTTTTGGATTTTAGCACTTTTTTCGCTGACTATACATTTTCTCAAAAATCTGTGAATGCAGTTCAGAATATCTTAAAAAGTTGTTGATAGTCTCCTAGGAACGTTTTCCTGTAACTATAACGGTTGAGGTACCTGCCCTTACTGACCCGTCTCAAAAATCCACCCTGTATACCTAATGTCGCCGCTGTATAAATGAATGATAATTATATCAAAACTTTAGATACGTGACCATTATACTCATATACATATGTATACTATTATAATTGAAATGAATCAGATGCCTCTAAATATGATTATTACTTTAAAACTTATTAGTGCCACGGAATTGGAACTACGACATTAGTTAAATTACCCGACGAGATTTAACAACTAAACGGCATATAGGTACATGTACATAGATGCAATAATATATCTATTACATGTTATCAAAGAATCAACGGCGCTTATAAAAGTATCTTCGCTATAAGCTATAGATATACAGGATGTCCCAAGTATAGTACGACAAGCTTAAAGAGAACCTGTTGGTTTGATACTTTCAAAACTTCTAGTCAGTAAGTGAATATTACTACACTCTTCAACACAGCAACCAGCACTTTACCTTAGTTATCTTACCGTCCTTACCTTGAATGAAGTGTTGCTGCACTGTTTCTCAACTACTTCTAACATATCAGATTGTGATGCACCAATTACTCTTAAGAGCGATTATAGTTAGTAAATGCAAACTATTGTGCAATCCAACGGTATATTCGTAGCTTGAATAAAACAGAGTCTAAGTAAATTTGAGCAAATGATCTTTATTATATCAAAAGATAAGGCTTTTATGTGATAGGCATAGAAGACATGATAGTATATAGGATTCTTCTATACTTAAATTCTTAAGCCTTCAAAAGATTTTGTATCGCTTGGAAATACAAAAATATTATGAACTAGCTGTTGCATAAGGAAATTATGTTTTAACTTATTCAAACTTTTATCCTGCTTTCTCGGGAAACCTTTTAATTTTCCGGGATGAAAAGTTGTCTAAAATATGGGTTATCAGTAACAACTTTACCAATTTTCATCGAAATCCGTTCAAGGGTTTTTATGTGATGCCCGGACAGACAAACAGACACTTTGAGTTATATTATAGTATAGAAGATAATTAATATGTTTTAGATGTAGAATTACAGAAGATAACTTGTTATTTTTGAGATGAGTATGTTTATAAAATACGGTTAGGTTTTGACCTCTTTTCTCATATTGCAAAAATTATCTTTCTTAACTATAAGTAACACTCGGTAATCGACGCAATATTCGGAAGTATGATAAAGCATCTTTTCAAGGCAAGATTATCGTAATAATATCATCAGATTTCAAACGCTTGCAAAAGTTGTGTCTTGATATGAATCAGAGAGAACTTTGTTTTACGTACTAGCTACTTGATCGTTTAGGATTTCTGTTCTTTATTCAATGAGTATAACCACTACTAGAATTGAAATTCTCCAGCGCCCATAGATCGTATCCTTATTGAATTTTATACATTTCTTCATCTTACACACCACGCATTTCCATATACACAATCTAATCTATTCTAGTTTATTTGAGTACCAAATAATCTATTCAAATTTTATTTACTCTTTTAATTTTATAGACACATTTAAATGCATAAAATAGTCAAACTTATGCATCGTAATGACTACTGTATTATTATATTCAACTTGCTTTTACTCTAAATCATCATAATTACGTTTATATTTTACTTTAATGATCACATTATTATGAAAGTTTCGAAGCAGTCTATTCACTTTAATAGCTACTTCTTCATTATCTAATTATATTATGATGATGAATTATATTATTATGATCATCCACAACACAGGGTATCCTAGTGTGGGATCAACGTCTTAAGCATAAGATACCATTGTAATTATGATTATTGAACAATAAATAATAATAAATAATAATTATCTCAATGATGATAAGATCGATGAAATTGAAATCCACAAAAACGTTTACAACACATTTATTTATCAACCTCAACATTACAATCGTAAATAATATTCATTTACAATAAAATAAAGCATACGATACAGAAACAAATTAACAGATCATACTTTTATTATCTACAAGACTGGAAGTGCTCACCAACTCAACGCGTCAACTTCAATCAACCTCCATAAACCAGCTCATGCGAATGCAGATCACATCACAATTCATCCATACAACGTGAGGGGTCCGCGCCGAGATTGTAACAAATTTTGTATAATATATACACTACGAATACTAAATGATCACATTTCAACTTAGACTATAAGGTACTGTGTGAGACCTGACGACTGACGATCAATGCCATCCGTGCGACTGGTGGTGGTGTTCTTCGACTTCCTTCTTAAAGTAAATCGGTACATGGACCTTGACGGGGTAAGGCACCTCCTTCAGAAGAGGGACTGGCACATCTTTGTACACTGGGTAAGGCTTGTCAATGGGCACCTTCACTTCGTAAGGGACCTTCTTTTCGACGGTGTAAGGGATCTTTTTGTAAACGTCATAGGGCTTAGGTACTGGCACTTTGATGTGGACGGGGTATGGTTTCTCGACCTCGACCTTGTAGGGTCTGTCCACTGGGACCTTGACTTCGTAGGGGACTGGCTTGTGGACGGTGACTGGGTAGGGCTTCTCCACGGGAACTGGGTAAGGCTTAGCTACGTACACGTTGTATGGCTTGTCGACTGGGACCTTCACTTCGTAAGGCACCTTCTTGATGACTTCGTAGGGTTGGGGTACCTTGACTTCGTATTTGACTTCGTATGGGACCTTCTTTTCAACGGTGTAGGGTTGAGGAACGGGGACCTTGACTTCATAGGGCACCTTCTTTTCGACGGTGTAGGGGGTTGGCACTTTCACTTTCACTTCGTACGGCTTGTCGACGGGAACCTTGACTTCATAGGGTACCTTCTTTTCGACGGTGTAAGGCTCAGGCACGTAGACGGGGTACTTGACGTACTCCTTAACGGTGACTGGTACTTTCTTCTCGACAGTGTAGGGTTGGGGCACGTGAACCTTGACTTCATAGGGCACTTTCTTTTCCACGGTGTAAGGGACATGCTTTTCAACGGTGTATGGGACTGGCACCTTTTTGACGACCTCGATGGTTTTCACGTGATGGTGATGTTCGATGGGTTTCCAGGAGTCGTGAGAGCCGCCGAATTCGCTGCCACCTCCGTAGCCGTAACCTTGACCGCCTCCGCCGCCTAGGCTCAGACCCTCGTGGCCTCCGAAGCTCTGGCCTCCGAAGCTGTGGCCTCCTTCGCCGCCACCATAGCTGCCACCACCGTAGCTGCCACCGCCGTAGCCGCCTCCGTAGCTACTGATCTCGTGACCACCATCACCACCGAAGTCCTGGCCTCCGTAAGATCCAGTCTCGTAAATTCCTCTCTTCTCCTGTTTCTTTTCTTCGGCAGCCGCTTCTTTTGGTGCGCCTTTCTCCTCACTGGCAAAGGCCACCACGGCCAAGCATGCAACTAAAACAACCTGGAACAAAGATTATTCATGGTTAATAATTTATCGATGTTATTAGTATTTAATGCTAACGAAAAACTTAATACAAAAGTTGTGTTAAGAAGTTAATTTCAATGATAGTAATGTTACAATAATACCACATCAAACACGAAAATCCTCATGTGGAGTCAAATAAGGTAAACCTAATACTGATGCAACCTAGCCTATGATATCATGTCTAAAACCTAAACACGCATATTATGCAACCGTACAGGTTTCAAAAGCGAAAGTAAAATAAAAATACGACTAAAATACAGCAACTGGCGACGCATAATTTGTATTACAGTGTTATAATTGGAAAGGTTAATTTGTAGATTAAATCCAACTTTCTAACGTCTCGTCAATGGATTTGTATGCCCGTATCCCAAGGCATTGTTTTATCAAGCGTTTTTAGCGACGCTGTGAACAAAATGATTTGATTGTAGCCTACAATTTTTGCAACTTTCCTCATACAAATGTACACAGTGTCTCAACAATTACTGGAAGCCATTTCTTGTTTATAGTTATTAGTTACATAAGTGTTACTGTTATTATTTTTACACCATAAACAATTTGTAAAAGTAGTTATGTTGTCTTATCTCCTGCCCTACTAAACTAGTTCGTTTACTGTTTAGGTAATTTTTGTAATAGTTTATTTTGACGTGTTGTCCGACGGAATATCGAATCTGTGTAATGAATCTTTAGATAACTTAATCGGCCCTTTGTAATCGTAATCTGATAGGTATAAAAATACTTACTAGAATATCTACTGTTAACGATCTATTAATACTTTTAACAACAACCTATTTTTAAATGTGTTAAATTAATTCCAGAGTATCTTCATTATAATGTATTTATTTAACATATCATTAAGCGGTAATATTGCTTATTATATTTAACGACTGCTCTCTGCACTTCAAGAACAACCTATCTCTTATTAACGTACGTATATTACAGAAATAATAAATGTATTCCCAGATAACTTACAATCATACTCATATCATAGGTACATACCATCCTAAAGCAAGTTTCCTCCGCTCATTAAAACATTCTGTGCAATGCATATTTCGAGATCCAGCAGATAAATTCTAACTACTTCACCTTTAATTATCTGTATTACAACTTTAATTATTATTTTACGATAAGGTGTTTGTTCGCTTATTACGACAACACTTAAACGAAAGGCGTTACAGCGTAAATACCTACACATTCTGGTCACGTGTGGCCATAATACACAGTCATAATGACTTTATGCTACTATTATTAAGTTTTGAAACAATATAGGGTAAGCGACCACAACCGCGGTTTTATAGTCATTATATTTCGGAATATTTGGCAATAATTATGAAATGTTCATATATTATTTTTAATTTTTGTAATCAAAAAATCTGTGAAGGAGCTCTTTTGCTCTATTTTGATTTAATGACAATGACATTCAAAATACAAAACATCAATCAAGGCCATATGAATCTTCCTTTGAAATTGGTAAATGATTTCGAAGTTCCAAGGACCAAAATTCATGACCGGACCATTGAACTATTACATTGATTTTAAGTCACCCTCGTTAGCCATAGACATCAGTATCTTTAGGGATCACCGATGCGTTACCGGACATGAAATAAAAACCGGCCAAGTACCTGTCAGGCCATGCGCAATGTAGGGTTCCGAAGATGTAAGTTTATCGACTATTACTCTTTAATTACTTAAGCTAATTTAGCCGTAATGGTTTTCATTGTAAATTCATCATTATATTTAATTTTTTCAGGTGGGCAGGAAGGAACACTTGACTAAGCAAAATTGGCACTAGCCGAATATTTTGCAACGAGCCCCTGAATTGAAAAACGATTTTAGCAGACCCATAATATTTCTGAAAGACCTTTTCAAAGATACCTAACACTATGAGGTGCGCAACGAAAAAAATTCATCCCTATGTTTTCTGTATGGGAAGTACCCTGAAAAAAAATTTTTTTGAATATTTTATGTTTTGAATATATTATTTTGTTAATTAATATGTATATTCATGCCAAATTACAGCTTTCTAGCACTAAGGGTCTAGGCTCTATTCTTCGCACAGACTGACAATGGTCATGAAGAAACTAAAAGGGTTCAGATTTTTCTTCGGAACCCTAAAAACAAGAACGGAAAAGATATATTCATGAGTTCACTTCTCAGAACGAGAGCAATTTCAATAACGATTTACATTACTTTAAGCTTGCTCCTTTTACGTTTAATGTACTAGCCGACAGTCATAAAAGTAAAAAACAAGAAGTAGTTACTCGTATCATTAACATCTTATGCAACTTTATAAAGATGACTTTCGTCCATTATCTTACTATATTATTTCGCTTTATTACATTGGATAATGACTATCACATTAAACTACGATCGCTTTCAATATAGTTAGTGACAAATAATACTGTACGGCGTACGTTATTAGGAAGAAAAATCATAGACAAGTATCAATGATTTCGCGCGCTTTTCCAAGATACAGATAATGAATGTGGAACAGGTACCTATTATGTAACCACTGAAGTCTGTGACCGACAGAGTAGTAAACTTAAAACAAGTGCTTCCTGTGGTTTAACTGTGTATTAAACTACTACACTTCTAGAAGAAAAGAAATGCCAATGTATTTTTTCTTGAACTTCTAGCTGATCTAAATGGAAAGGTTTACGAACATGATTGTGTGAGAGAGAGAGATGCGCAAAAATAACAGTGACAAAATATTTTTTTATATTTTTTTTAGGTAACATAAGCTTACCGTAAGTCAGAACAATTAATAACTTTGTCTAACCAAACAAGTTTTTCACAACAGACTAGTTCTATTACATTGCATAGGTAATTTTTTTCTTTCGAAAACAATAAAATAGAATTTATGATTGCTTCAGATCACGCTATTGTGTTTGAAACAGTTTTATTAACCCAGATATTAAACCATGTGCACATTTCGGCGTATAACTATCGTTTTTCGTAACATATCGTTATTTTGTGTTTGAAATATTTTTTCATCATAGATAGGATGACTAAAAAAACATATCGCGTCGACTTATCGAGAGCTAAACTAGACAAATATCTAGATCATGTTTTGTTGCTAATTTTAGTCTAAGATTAATTAAGATTTTTTTGTACTAATTTATTCAGTTGCAAAATTCTTAAATATTAACACTTACGTTTACCTGCGTTTTTTAAGATCTGATAAAATTTAATGAAACATGAATCCAGAGTGCGTAAATTTTAATTATTGTTAATTTTTATCTGAACATCTCACCTAAACCAAAAAATAATATTTTATTCACAAAAATGTAAAAAATGGACCAGCGTAACGTATTACAAAGTAACTGCATCTAGATCCTCTACTGACATTGTTTCTTATTTTATCTGCCGTCGCGTTTGTATATAGGGAAATATCCAGCATCTCTTTATCCCTCGTTAATTTTCGTGGTAACACACAGCGACAGACAACGCACGAAGACAACGCAGCCACAAAGTTGACGCAGCCGCACCAATTTCCAACGCTAATAATAATATACACTACACTACAAAACAAACATACATGAAGCATCCCGCGGCAGTGAAAGTGTATCAAGAATCAAGATCCGCGTCTAGCGTCACACACGTCATTCGTCACTCTTGTCACTCGTTAGAGCCTGCGCCCACTGGCGCTATGGCGGCGCTTATGCATGCCTCGGCACATCGCGGTATCGGCTTTGTTTTTGTTATTGTTATTGAAACAACCTCATTGTAATTTTTTTTTGAGCAAAACAACGACAATCGAGCTGACTATCCACCTGATGGTATGTGGCTATCGTCACCCATCACTGATACATTGCCGGCCAAGAAAGAGAGAAGAAAAAGAAAGAAAGAACTGGCTCTCAAGCTGGCTCTAAACACGACGAAAAGTTTGACGGCTGACTCATGCAAGACACAATTAAGATTCGGTTCTATTCGTTGCATTAACCAGCTTAAACTTGCCGTGCCCCAAGTGAGCGCAGACCCTTATCGTCACAAGTCACTCGTCAGGAAATCCACCTAGCGCCGCAGCGTGGCTACTGACATTGCTTATTGCTTCCGGACGCGAGAGAGTTGTTTATACGCGTGTCGTTTACCTTAGTTTTTATTACTGGCACGTGTTACGAAGATATTTTAATGTCGCAAATGGAATAGCAAGTCCGTCGAGTACGTCCGTGGATTAGCTTAGAAGACACACGACGTAACTGTGTGTCAATGTGATGTTGACTACGAATGTCAGTTAACACGACGACCTCTGTGGCGCGATGGTTACCATGCCTGATCGCCGCGCCAAGGGTCCCGGGTTCGATTTGGGAATCGGTAAGCAGCATGTTACGGTTCACAATGATAATATAAAATATTAGGTCTGAAATTGACTTTAACGGCGTTTACATATTTTTATAGCATGCAATAAAAAGGACATTAGCTATTTCATGAAACACAATTTAGTAAGCATTTATCCGTTTTTCGAATTTATTGCAAGTAATATAAGTGCATTTCTGGTAGGCATTTAAACACAAACCTATAATTAAGCGACCGAAATTGCATTCTTGCAAAATACTATACACAAAAGTAAACATAAACTTCGAGAATTTAAATCGAAACTGTAATAATTATGACTTCTGTCTGAGCCATAAAATCATAGTAAAAAAGTATAACTAATTGGTCTGGCAGGTATGACTAATTCATAACTACACTAACTTGGAGACAAGCGCGTGGCATAAGGCTCCGTGCCGCGATATCAACAATTTCGGTCAATTTTAATCACTGTTTGTGTGAATAGGATAAAGAGATTAAGCTTTGTTTTTTGTTACTATAAGAGTCTAATTCTTGTTCTTGCTGATAGGCCAGACGAATCTAACATATTATTTATAATAATGGCAAATCACCACTATTTAAAACCCTTCTTTTCCGAAAAGTAACGAGCAAGTGCTTTTTGTCTTTGTTTTACAACGAAAATACAAAATATTCCAAACATTAAAAAATATAAATAACATAAGTATACGGTCTTTTATTAAGTAGCCTAGCCAGTTTTTTAAATTTCTATCCGAATATAGCAGAATTTTTTTTTGAAATAACGTAATTTCGTTCGAAGTAAGTATTTTTTTTCTATTAATTAGAAACACTTTAAGGAAATTTTAAAAAATATACATTAATCTTCAGTTAATCCTTAAATAGAATCAAAATTTTATTTTATGAAAAAATAATGATTTCGTTTATTAATAATAGTTGCAAACTGAACTATATTATGGACCGCATTAAATATATTAAATTAGTACCGCCGAGGCTCTCTCCGCGTGAGGACGTATCGCTCTGAACGACGTAACGCTCACGTATTTTACGTAAAAATATACACAAATTGTACGCCGACTACCACATTTTGATCCAATTATTAAATTAATTATTTTTATTTTAATAACACCACGAATCATCATCATCATGTTTCTATGAATCACAAAATTGGCTGTTTCAAGGCATGGGGGTGGGGTAGTTATAGTAGTATGGTAGTTATAGTAGTTCATATAGTTAGGAAGGAGATAAATATACTGAATTCAGCGAACATACCCGAGTGGGGTATCAAATGAAAGGGTTTGATTTATGTAGTACTAAATTGGCTATTTCGGGGGGGGGGGAGAGGGGTAGTTACGAGGAAGGGGGTGAATTTAGTTAATCATCAAGGGCCATCCATAAATTACGTCACACTAATTTCATGACTTTTTGATCCATCCCCCATCGTTGTGTGACGTCATATATTATTAATTTTACTCCTAGAAATTATTAAGTTCCATTTTTGTTTTTCAACTAAGTAATTCACTTAGTAGTACTTCAAGTGTTTAAACTTGCATTTTTGAAATGAAAACTTCTTTAGTACGGGGGTGATATGAAATTCGATGAAACGAAACTGTCCAGTAAAATGAGACAGACACATAAATTCTAAAGCGAGATAGGAAGCATTGTACATGGGACGGGAGGGGGGGGAGGGGAGGGGGGAGGGGAGGGAAGGTGAGTTGAGTTGTATTGAGTTGGCGCCGCTGTGGCAAGGTTGCGCTCCAAAAATACCACCCCGGGTCCCGATGTTGTTCCGGGTCGAGTGCTGGTTTCCGCCCTAGACGCCGCAGAGTCCCTGGAGTAGCAACTAAGGGGGCTCCTGAATACCTGTCTCGAGCAGGGAAATTTTCCTAAGGCGTGGAAAACAGGACGAAAATTGGTCGTGCAAATCCAGCAAACAATTAATAATATTATCGACGTACGTCAAGCCTATTTATGGTACTTTTGCATCGTGCATCGTGCATGGCCTTGGCGGGACGTACAGAAAGATGGGCGGTGTATAAAAGGTTTAAGCTCTGAGTCTGAATTACTTAATACATATATGTGATATAGTATACGAATAAAACGTAAAATAATTATCTAACTTTGAATCACTATGATCATTACTAAAACCTACAATTATCATCTTCCCGAAATTTTACATTCGTCTCATTATCCTGAAAACAAAATTTTTGAAGGTTTCACTTCTACCACGTGTGAATTGCACACTAAAAGACCCCGCAAAATCTCTATGGGAATTGGCTCTCGGCTAAATTAGCTGAAATTTTGCACAGAGGTAGCTTTCATCATGCTGATCAAAAGTCTCAATGGGCGCAAGCCCCCAAAATCAAAGCCAGACCCACCACTCCCCCCCAACTCTCAAAATACTCCCCAAAGCACATTGGATGAAAATCAATGCAAAAGGGATATATTCATATGAAACTTCGCACAGAGGTAGCTATCATCATGCTGATCAAAAGTCTCAATGGGTGCAACCCCCCAAAATCAAACCTAGACCCACCACTTCCCCTAAACACCACCTGGCGTAAACAGGTCGGGTATCACCCAACACCTTGCTTTCATATGCATATATTAGCCGTATTATATTTTAGCCGTATTGGGGCGGCTTAGAATACTAACCCCAATCCCACGCCGGAAGGGTGTCGTAAGAGACGACTAAATCCGGCCCACTGGTGGTAGGGCCCTCGGAGGGATTATATTGGTAGTATTGATTTTAATTGTTAATTAATACCATTATTACTATTATTATTTCTCCAGGGGTTCGCCTGGATAGCTACCACCCTCGAGCATGAGTCAGCCGCCAAACGACTCGTCGTGTTCCGGCTGGGGGCTTGAGAGCCAGTTCTTTCTTTCTTTTTCTTCTTTCTTACTTGGCCGGCAACGCATCAGTGATGCCTTTGGTGTTGCCGATGTTCATGGGCGACGATAGCCACTTAGCATCAGGTGGATCGTCAGCTCGTTTGCCGGCTATTTCCATAAAAAAAATATGTCCCTTATGCATTCCATTGTAATGTGCTTTGGGGAGAATTTTGAGATTTGGGGGGGGGGGGGGGGTGGGAGTGGTGGGTCTGGGTTTGATTTTTGGGGGTTGCGCCCATTGAGACTTGATCAGCATGATGAAAACTGCCTCTGTGCAAAGTTTTTAGCTAATTTAGCCGAGAGCCAATTCCCATACAGATTTTGCGGGGTCCTTTTTAAAAAGTCATAAATAACATGAATACTACAAATGTACTAGCTGACCCGGCAAACTCTGTACTGCCTAACAACTCACCCCTCTCGAGGTCTCCTTCGAGCCCCATCTCCCTCCTCTTTCCCCTCTCCCTCTCCCTCTACTGTCAGTTACAAAATAAAAAAGTTAGATATGTCGCTGATGTTACATTAGAAAGATAATACGAGTATAGTCGTTAAGTTTTCAAAGAAATCGGACCTCCTACTACAGCTATGAAACAGACAAATTTCTGAACGCACCTATAAATATTTGACAACCAAATGACAATTTGACAAAAGATATCAAATGTTTCACAGCTAGGAACAATTTGTTTGTTTTTAGTATTTTTTACTACTTATTATTTATATTTCTCACCGTTTACACCTTTCCTGAAGTTTCACAAATATTTCAAGATCAAAATTAGCCAAATCGGTCCAGCCATTCTCGAGTTTTAGCGAGACAAACGAACAGCTATTGATTTTTATATATACATTATATTTAAATATCCGGATGACCGAGCTTTGCTCGGTTTAGTGTTGCTAAACAACGCCATTTACTGAAGTAGCTTTAGTATTGCTACTTGCCAATAGATGTCAGGAAGAGTATATTGTAGAAGTTTATCATTGCCTGAAAACACCGATAAAACGACATTTTCTAAAAATGGATCCTAGCTAGATCGATTTGTCGCCCCCGAAACCCCCTATATACTAAATTTCATGAAAATCGTTGGAGCCGATTCCGAGATTCCAATTATATATATATATACAAGAATTGCTCGTTTAAAGGTATTAGATTTATCTAAATAAAATTTTGTCGTGTTGGGGGACGGCTCCATATTAAACTCCATCCATCCATCAGCCTTGGTAGGTCCACTGCTGGACATGGGCCTCCCCTTCTGAATCCAACGGATTCCCGCTGTCTTCTTCAGGTCGTCGGTCCATCTTGTCGGGGGCGTCCTGTACTCCGTTTTGCGAAACGCGGGCGCCATTCGAGGACTTTTCTTCCCCAACGGTTATCGGTCCTTCGCACTATGTGGCCAGCCTATTGCCACTTCAGCCGGCTAATTCTTTGAGCTATGTCGGTTACCCTTATTCGTCTACGGATCTCCTCGTTTCTGATGCGATCACGTAGAGAAATACCGAGCATAGTCCTCTCCATAGCCCGCTGTGCTACTCTGAGCTTGTGGATTAGGCCAATAGTGAAGCACCACGTCTCGGAGCCGTATGTCATCGCTGGCAACACACACTACTCGAACACCTTCGACTTCAGGCACTGAAGTAGTGTTTTGGATGACAAGATATGACGCAATTTCCCGAACGCAGTCCATCCGAGTTGGATTCTACAAGTGACTTCTTTCTTGAAGTTGGACTTACCCATCTGGATCAATTGTCCCAGGTAAATGTATTCGTCTACAACTTCGAGAGCAGCGCCGTCAACAACAACCGATATGGGTGTGACATGGACATTTGACATGTTTTTCGTCTTGTCCATGTTCATCTTAAGACCCACCCGTTGTGAGGCGCTGTTAAAGTTTCCGAGCATTATACCAAGTTCTTCCAGGGAACCCAGCAGGATAACTATATCATCGGCATATCGTAGGTGTATGATGTATTTAACTACTACATTCATCCCGTTCAATGTGGGACTACATGGCAAGCACCTGTTTTCGATTAAAAAAGAATCATTGAAATCGGTTGGCGTGATATTGAGTTATATCCCACCAAAAACATAAATGTAAAAAAGGACAGCCAAGTTCAATACAAAAATTAAGCTTAGCTATGGGCTTCGCCGCAAAACGAACGGAGATCTAAATGAGTGCCAAGTTCTATGCAAAATCAAAATATGTATTTATAGGAACAAAAAAAGAAAATGTGTGCAATTCACACGTGGTAGAAATGAAACTTTCCAAAATTTTGGTTTCAAGATAATGAGATGAAAAAGCAATAAATCGAATCTTAAAGCAATAAATTGAAGCGCCATCTATGAATACAACTTAGCATTTTTACTGTCTGTATAATCGGTCGGTCGATCGACAGAATAAAAGAATGAAATTCTTATTTTTTGTTGATAAATTCTTTGAAAATATTTAAAAGAGCATTTGAAAGTATTTAAAAACAGTATAAAAATAAAACAAAAAAAAAACTAAAAAAAAACAAATACTGAGAAACGTGAACCTGTGCATCAAGTATTGTGTATCTACGTCCTGACCATTGAGCTACGGAGAAGTTAAATTGAAAGACGAAATTAGCGGTTATATTATCTTACCTGTCGTTGCATCCGGTTTCAAATCACTAACGATTCTAAAGAAGTTTCACTTCAAAAAAACATTATGAACAAGTATTAAACTCTATTGTATTATTATCTTTTTTTGTAATATTTTTTTTAAAAGATGTGCTGAGGAGTTTCTTTAGGCTTTTCTTCTCCTCCACGACAAAGCACCTTCCGAAAAGCCAAAAAATGACGTGCATAAGTGTATCAGTGATACCTATATGAATAAAAATATTTTGACTTTGACTTTGACTTTGACTATTTCTTTGCTTTATTGGATGGTTTTTATCAGAATTTTTGTATTGAACTTGGCTCTCCTTTTTTACATTTATGTTTTTGGTGGGATATCATTACTTTTGTAAAGAAAACTAGGCAATGCCACGCGCCGCCGACGACACACCGTTGGCCGGTTGTTTACGCATATTACAAGTTTTTTGTATGGGGACACCACTTATTTTTCGACTTTTTTATTTTTTTATATTTTTTCCTACGCTTGAACACAATTACCGAGCTGGATTCCAAATTTCATCCTTCTAGGTCATCTGGAAGTAGCTTAGATTTAGGTACTACATGTCAGTCAGTGCTAAAATTTACGACATTTTGACCTTCATAATCTTTATAACCATTTGAGCTAGCTTCATTAAATTTGGGCTTCTATATGTCCTTATGAATATAATTAAACACACGTAATGTGTTTACGTTAAAGAGGTTTTGAGTTATAGAAGGATCAAAAGTGGCACCAAGTGGTTCGTGCCTTATGCCATCTTGCTGTGGGGTAAAGCAGCCAATATAAAACAAATTTTCATACTCCAGAAACGGGCAGTTAGGGCTATTTATAAACTTAGGTCTCGGGAGTCTTTGCGTGAAAAGTTCAAGGAAATAGGTATACTTACAGTAGCTTCCCAGTATATCTTTAACAATGTAGTTTTTATACGGAAGAGTATAAACGCGTATAAACAAAATTTTGATATTAATAATCGTCATACGAAAAGAATGCATCAATTAGTTACGCCTTCGTTCCGCCTAAGTAAAGTGCAGCGATCTTTCATAGGGCTTGGTATACATTTCTATAATAAAATCCCAAAATTAATACGTGACTTGCCAATAGAAACTTTCAAAAAACGTGTAAAGACACAATTGTTAGGCAAGGGATATTATAGTGTAGACGAGTATTTAAATGACAAAGAGGCATGGAAATGACCAGCTCTTCAACCAGTTACGCTCAGAATAGTAAATACTTTTGTATTATTATCTTATTTTGTAATATTTTTTTTACAAGATGTGCTGAGGAGTTTCTTTGGGCTTTTCTTCTCCTCCACGACAAAGCACCTTCCGAAAAGCTAAAAAATGACGTGCATAAGTGTATCAGTGATACCTATATGAATAAAATACTTTGACTTTGACGTGTAATGTTATAATAATACACTCGGCGCTGGCTAGCCAGTTCCTTTGCTTGAACTTGGCTTGATTCGCTACCGCGTATCTAGATTTATTTTATGATTTTTTTATTTTTTACCTATTCAGACTTTTTTTTGAGTCTGGTTTTTTTTCAATTTTTAATTTAAGTTTATATAATACGCCAATTTAAAAGGTTATGAATATGACAACATATTTAGTCCTACAGCTCGGCAAAGATTTTTTATGGCCCAAAATTTTAAATTTTGCATTTTCAAAAACATTTTTTATGAAATCAAGACTCGTTTGATTTTCGGGTAGGTACCAATGAAACATGTTTTTGTCTGTACACTCTTAGTTTATCGCAAACATAAATGAATGACATCTCTGATGCAAAACACTGAATAACCTAAATATGTACCTAGTGTGTGTTTATCTAAAACTTTTTCATTTTGATTGTAATAAATATATTAAACTAATATACAAAAACATTCCACACTTTTATTTCTAAACTGTTCATACTATGCATCCTAAAATTATTATCAACTAAAGGATCAAAATTGTTTAAGCACGAACTTCAGCCAGGTGTGCGTGAACGACGCACACAGACATAGCTTCGCAATGAATATGACATAACCCTGTCAAATAAATTTTCGGCACGGCCTCATAAGCTTTGACTTAATATTAAATTGAAAGGCATCGAACACGCTCGAGAATAGTTTCATAATATTATATTTTAGGTAGAGATTATGCAGCTAATTAGGCTTATATTAAGTTAGTGTGTTTTAACACCCAAAACAACATCTCCACTTATTATCAAGTGAGATATCGTTCAAGCATTAACTTATAATATGTACCTATATTATAAAAAATTAAAAATAAAACTTCTTTTTAATACTTTTTCTTAATCACTGAAAAATTAAATAAGTAAATAAACGCGTAATAATATCTAATTTGATGTAATGAAAATTGTTTGTATAATTAATATTGTTTTTCTGGGGTTCAAATAACACTGACCTAAATCGATAAACGATTCAAATATTTATCGTAAAATATTTACATAATTAGTTACTACGGAGTATGGAGTGACGATTTCTTTCTTTTAGGAAAAATTTATAGCTTTGTGATCCTGTGATGTTCCTTATATGACCAATCGGGAAGGATATCTTTTCAAATAAATAAGTTCATAAAAGTTCTGAGTTAACAAACATAAAAATAATAACCTGCTCCTATTTTGAATACGGTTAAAAATGACTCAGATATTCTTGTTCCAAATCACTTAGATCATAATGGATCAAAAGAGAACGCGGAATAAAATTATGTGCTAATTTAACTTCATTTGTTTCAAAACTAGGCTACTAGTTATTATTCAATTACGAGGTCTCACTACCAATAACACATTACGTTATATTACAGCTGCGGTGTAATTAATAAGCCATTACTCTAGCCAGCGGTGCTTAAACTTCATTACATTAGCTGATCGTTGATTAAGTTCCGAGCATTCCTTATCCGTCTTTCATAACTTGGTTTTGCAACCGTTGCGTTTTACATCTATCAATCTTAGGTATGTTTATTAACTATTAGTGTTAGTAATTCTGTCTTACAAACAATAAACATAATTATATTAGTAGCGTTAATTTACAGCATCAACAATTCAACATGCATTCTATTAATTAATAACTTATTGACTCAAAGATTAGTATTATTATTATATTTCTTTTTTACTAAAAATTATGATAACTTAAAAATATCGAGGAAACCGTGTGTGCTACACGAGATTTGTATTTGATGCTCTTGAAGGCGTGTGAAATATGCTAATATGCAATTAGCCTGTGCTATGTTATGATTGTTATAATGCAAAAAAGCTTTCTTTTCTTACACTATTATATATTTTTTATTCCTTTAGACTAGGTTTTAAAAAATGTTAGCTTTCAAAAAATAAAGCCAATACTAAATGGTAGGACTTTATTCTTTCGAAACTTAATTATATTGGACATTTGCTCTTATTTTGATTTTTCTAGATTATGTAATATTAATGTATTAGCTGACCGGTTTGGCATTGTGATGCGTATTGTTTTTCAATATTTAGCATTTAATAAATGTTAAATCGTTGCCACGAAATTCATAACAACCACCCAGACTTTTAATGTAAATAAAGAATCGAATAAAATACATTACACATTTTCAACCTTACATACGTACCTTTTCAACGACATAAATTAAAAATGTTGTAGTTGTTGTTGTCTGAGATGCGTATTAAATTCAATGCAATAGTATTTTCTCTAAATTTTTGTTTAGTTATTTGTTTTTATTTTAATTTACTTAATTTGATATTCAATTCTGATTACATTTAATTTACATAATTGCGTATGTATTTTATAATAACACAAAAGTAAACGTCCGCCACGCCATCTATGTAGTACTCATAAAATTTTACCATAAAAGTCAATAAAACCGAAAAATGTGATATTATACATGTTATAATAATACCTATCACGGCAACATCAAACATTAAAAAATATAATTTAAATTAAGAATTAATAAACATTAAATTTAAAATTAACAAGAGAGTATTATCATCACAAGATCACAACTCATAACCTCACACCTGAACCCTGAAAAAGACTTAACACACTTTGAGAACATTAGGGAGAACTCTCAAATATTCTAGTTTCACGATACATATATTCCTACAAAGCAAATAAACAAATTCTAGATCGCGTTTTATCACAAATTCAGAGATATCAGGATACGAACTGATGCCTCGTATGGGAAACTGACTTTTCAATATCATAAAATTGCATAGTTTGAATAAGTATAATTTACATGCACGGAGAGTCAGTTCCTATAAAATTAGATGGATCTACATTCACTCGGAAAGTGAAAAGAAAATTACTGTACGCGTGGCTCGCGTAGGAAATTAGTTAAATTAAGTGTTATTGAGGAAACCACGCTTAACTCGACATTATTGTTACGTGAACCGATAGTTAAGTTTAACCGTGAGAATCTCTTATTAAAACTTTTAGAAATTCTGTGAATTGAAGTAATTATGGCGTTATATAAGTTTTGTAAAGGAGTCTTTTGTTATTTAATATATTTATGGGAATATTGATATAAAACAGTTTACTATAACATTATTGAAATGATAATTTTTGTACCTATAATTAACATATTTTTATGATGATTTTTAAATAAAAATTTATTCCCATTAGATATTAAAATCTGACAAAATCTCGTGATATTTTTTATACATATTTTTATTACACTCCTTTAATTATAACTATATTATAATTCTTGAATCACATTAACTTCTAAAAAACGTTTTAACAAAAGAAAAATTTTCAAACTAGAAAAACCTCAAAAAAGATTTTTTTTTTCAAAAATAAGATCAGAATTCAGAACGCACTTGAGAAAGATTATTAAAAACTGTTCACTGTACACTGCCACTACACGCGATCCACTTACCAAGTACTTCATGTTGCCGCGTGTCTTCGCTCGACCGAAGACCGGTTGTGTGGTGAGCTAGCTCGCCATCACCATATATACCGTCCCTCCCACTTTGGAACGGCATCGACAGAAGGGTGAATGCTCGGGTTCGATAATTCTATGTGTTAATTGTATATTATTTCAACTGTAGGTGGACAAAACTGGATCAGTCCTCTTGATTCGACCTTCACCATGGCTTGTTATGTGATCACTTGAATCTGGTTAATTAAATTTGTTCCTGTACAAAATCAAAGCCAATTACAGTTGGTTGGTTTCCGAAAAGAGCGTTTTATAAAAAAGGAACAAATAGAGCAAACAGTATCCAGAGTTAGAAAATTAATTTATATATTTAAAACGTTGAGCCGCATTATTGATGAGGAAACTCTCAGGATAATATATTAACTCCTTGGCTCAATCTGTATTGCTATACTGCCTTCCAGTCTTGGGTGGAACTAGCAAAACCAGCATACTTCGTTTAAAGAGAGCGCATCGTGCAGTATTAGGTATAGGTAATTCTCTCAAAACCAATCTGTCTTCCTACAACCGAGCTTAACTCGATTGCTAATGTTCTGACAGTTTGATAGCGTTACCAAAGTTTTAGTACTGAACAGCGTGTCTATTGTAGTATTAATACATATAGGTCAATGTTTGACAGTTATAATACATCCGCATTGAAGTACTATTACTAGCGTATAGAACAGATACCCCGAACACCATGTATGCCCCAATGCATTGGCGCCACGTGGCTTCAATCTACAATGGATTCGTTCGATTTTGAAAGGAGAACGAGGGCTCAGTTTTGAAAATCGGACCTCCCGGGCGGAACACACATTTTGTTTGAGATGTCTGTTCTATGACATTATACTTAAATGTATATCCGGCATGTTTTTGTGACAAATAAATATTTAAATCTTTAAAATTACATGCTACTATTTTACGTATTTACGATTCTGATGATATTAAAAAAGTTAATAGATTAACAACTAAATACAGTTTTGTACTGTCAATGTGACAGCAATAAAATTGCATCTGTGCTGCTAACCGTAGTGGAGTTGCCTCATCTGGATTTCAATCTGAGTCAGTGAGTTAAGAGTGATCTGATAATACATTATCAGGTCTCTTTTAGCACGTAAAAGGTAGCAACTCCTTAGGATAAGAAGGAGTAGTCTAATTAAGCTTGCAAGATTTGACTCACTCAAAGAGGATAACTAAATAAGAGCGTGTAATAAGTAAATGTTAAACAAACTTTTTGTTTGCTAATCCGCACTTAACCAGTGTAGTCTTCACCCAGGTGAGACGTCAGTGTGTGATATCTTAACCCAGCATTGGGACAGTTATGATTTGTGATGAGGATGATGAAAACAAAAATAAACATAATACCTTTTCAAGTACATGTTTCATCGATGTAAAAATAGTAATACCAAATAGCTTATCCAACGCCAAATTGGATAATACTTTTTCCCAAAAATGTATTATACTTATTACTGCACTTATCCTTTATTTTATAACTTCCTCATAATAATATCATTATTGCGTAAGTCGTATCATAAAACAGCTGTAATTTTAAGGGTAATTGAAATCTAACTAAATAAAAACATCCACCGAATCTATTTTTCTAAAGCTATCATGATTAATTATCGTAAGAATATGCAAAAAACTTTAATCAAAATAGAAAAACTGCCTACTATAAAAAAGGTATGTAACTTATATTAATTTATAAGATGTAAGTACCTACTTGGATAATTATAATGTACACAAGATAGGAAACATCTTCGACTATATCTATCTTACATAACATGTCATCGAAGATCTATCGATTCACCTTGTGTACCATACTACTGTACATTAAAGTAGTTATTAGAAAAAAGAGTACTCTCTCATGAGGTGTATATGGCTCCATCCATCCAACTTCCCTTGGTCGCACTCTGCTGCACAAGGGATAAAGCAAGGGCGAACGAATAATTTATCTGGTTTAAAATACAACCCTTATAAGGACGGTAAACCACCCTTACGCCCCAACTCAGAGTCACTAACGGTTACTTAAATCGCTCCTTAGTAAAGAATCACCATACAACTTCTGTACTAAAGAGCGATGAAGTAACCGTTAGGTGACTCTGAGTTGGGGCGTTAATGTCTCAGATGAGGAATAAACAATAACATACTCGTAAAATTCTTGACTCTATCCTCCAAATAGTCTCGATAGTATCTCGGATATTGATCGATGTGCACAACCATGAAACATCGATTATGACGATTATTCAATGTTATGGTTAGGGTTGCCAATGAGGAGATTTCGTGTAAGGCGTCATCTCTGAGTGCGGTAGTCAGGACATAATGGATTTCAAAACGAGGTGTCATCTTTAAATATTATTATATACTAGCTGACCCGGCAGACGTTGTTCTGCAACATATAAACTTTTATCCCCTATTTCACCCCCTTGGGAGTTGAATTTTGAAAAATCCTTCCTTAGTGGATGCCTACGTCATAAGAGAAATACGTGTGCGAAATTTTAAGTTTCTAGCCCTAAGGGTTTGGCCTGTGCGTTGATACATCAGTCAATCACTTTTGCCTTTTACATATACAGATTATATGAATATCCTTGAATATTATTATCTGTGTTGTTGTTAATCGTTGAAGTGTTCCCTCTTTTGCAGCCTGTACATAGAATCAGGTTGCTTATCAAAAATTGCAGTGTCATCGATACTTAAGCAATAATTATTTGAACTCCATAGTCCTATACGTACTTAATTAATCAAAAAGCTAAGTTAAATTGTATTTAAAAATATTTTTGTCTTCTTTAATATTTTTCTTATAAAGGTTTCAAAATATATTATAGTACAGGATATCATAAAGTTTAATCAAATAATAAAGTTTATCCAAAAAAAATTAAAATAAATATTTTGTTGGTAACCCTAGTTGTAATCCAAACATCATCTTTATACAGTAAATGTACTATCATATTGGTCTATTATAACCGTTTGACTCTAAACGAAACCGATTGAAGTACTAACTCGATATAATTATTTTGTCGAATCGATGATTGATATCGATAGCTATTCTAGGATCGAATAGATAATGCTGTACAGTTATTTACCAACTCTATATTTATCAACCAATTAACCAATATTAAACGTAATTATTTAAATATATTGCAGAAAAAATATCTATTAATATAGTATCGTTTAAAATTTAAATTAACATAGCAACTTTAGAAGTAGATGAATAATGTTATTATGAGATTAGTATTCAATGGATCAGACTCATTATCATTTTATGGCCTGTTAAACCAAAAATGTATGCAAAGATGAATCTTAGTTCGTTGCATGTAATTTGGTGGTTTAATTGTGTATGTGATAAATTCAAAGTAAAAGGTGTGAAATGTATTGTGTTTTGTGTTAAATTTTTATAGCTTTATCCGGGTGAGGTGTGATATAATTTAAAGCAAGGTTTTGTAGCATTCGGAATAAGTTGTGATTAACAAGCAATTTTTAGTAGAATTCACAGCAGCTTCATCGAGCCGTGTGTATATCTGTAACCCCACATTCAGAGATCAGAATATATATTTACATCCATATATCAGCTTTTACGAGTCCACTTTCGGACCTTTTCGATTTTTTTTTACACAAATAAGTTAATGCTTGACCACAATCCCACCTGATGGTAAGTGGAGATGTGGTCCAAGGTGGTGAGCACATTAACTTAGTAAAAGCCTATTCACTCTTTTCTTGAAAACATCCACATCATAGGCAGGCGGGAACGCCGACGCAGGCAAGTTATTCCAGTCCTTGGCAGTGCGTATAACGAATACTTTTATAAATAATACGTTTCTTCCCCAACGGCTACTGGAAATTAACATCTACCGGAAATTGAATCATTAAATAAGTTGAATCCTAAAAATTTTTTTTTTTTTAAACGCTTTTATTTCAATAATGTTTAGTTTATAAAATTAGCTACAAGTTGTGAAAATTTCAAGTCTCTACGTAAAATAGAACATAGAGAATTATGCGTCTAAAGTCTGAAAATCGTTTTTTTTAATTTAACAACAAATAAACAATGAAAATTAGTTTAAAATATGATTTTCGTGTATTGTCATCGGAAATACACATGTCTGCCAAATTTCATCAATTTTCATTAAAGGGAAGTCATTCAAATTAACGTTACAAGATTTGATGCTTTGATGCTCCGAAGTGAAGCTAAATAAAAGCGTTTAAAAAGTCACTGTTGCCTACAACTGCAGCTTTTAATGTTAGCTGTGTTTGCTCTTGGGTTGTTGGAGTTTGTGAACTCTCATTTATCTGTGTCCTTTATTCTCAGTCTTTATTCTTTAATAATAATAATAATAATAATAAATATTTATTGCCACACACAGAATGTAACGTTACAATAGTCTTTCGTCTTTAGTCTTTATTCTCCATCCCCTCCCCTCTCTTCTATCATTATATCTCTCCCCTTCTATCTCTCTTTTTTCCTCTCTCTCTCTCTCTCTCTCGCACACACTCTCTTTCTCGCTCTCTCTTTCTCATCCTCTCTCTCATTCTCTCTCATACACACACACACTCTCTCTCTCTCTTTGTGCGCGCATGTGTATGTGTGAGCGTTATCTGAGAACCTTTGAATACTATCTACTGCTTTCAGAGCTTTATAACTGATATAATAACGGCACTTGCGGGTAAATTAAATAGATCTGCATATTATGAAAGATAACACAGTTTGATGTAGAAACTGCTAGACTTCCTTATTTTGCTTTTCATAGTCTTATTTCACGGTATCTTGATGTGGGTAGGTGCAGCAACTAACAATGATGCAATATTTGTGCTGCAGAAAATGCCAATCACAGCTATTTATACATAGAATTTGCGTGAGTTTCTTCGGTAAAAAACATTAAGCAATAAATTTATAATAATCTATACTAATAATAAAGAGGAAAGATTTGATTGTTTGCATTGAATAGGCTCCGAAACTACAGAACCGATTTGAAAAATTCTTACACTGTTGGAAAGCTACACTATCCCCGAGTAACATAGGCTATATTACATTTTCAAAAAAATTAGGGATCCTTAATAAAACTCCAATAATGTAACCCAAGGTGTAAAAAATAAAGAAAACCGAAGCAAAGCGAGGGCGGTTACTCGTAAAAAATAAAAATAAATAATGATGTTAAAACAGTTTACCCAAAAAACGTGTTTAGGGAGGTACGATTGACATATCTATTAAAAAAGACCCGTTTCACCACTGATGCGTTGCTGGTCATGAAAGTGAGAAAAAGAAGAAGAAGAAAGAAAGAACTGGCTCTCAAGCCCCATTCCGAATACGAAAACGACTACTTGTCAAAACCAAGCATTTATAAGTCAAAAACAATTATAATAATCTTAAAAGTTCGACAGACTCTATAATACCCGTTACTCTTTTAGTTCTAATCTAACCACACATTTCTTCGCCTAAGCCAAATGTGGTAGTTAATTTATGCGATACTTAGAAATTATGTAAGTGCCTGCAATTACCTTGCCCATGTTTCCGATGTTCTGCTCCTACACGTAGGGTTATCAACCGTCCAGATTTGTCCGGACATGTCCAGACTTCTGTACTTTTGTCCAGCTTTTACTTTCGAACTTAAAATTTGTACGGCTTTTTTAGGTGTCTCAATATTTGAAAAAAAGTTTAAAATGACAGAAGTATTCGATCGGCAAAAGTATCTATAGGTACTAATCAATAAAAAAAATAATTATAAGTAATAATATCTTTAATAAATCACATGACCAGTTCCAACACAATGTACTTACAATCAACTTAAACACTTCAAAAAAAATTATTACTAAAATGTCGGGACTTTTATAAAAATGTCTGGATTTTTTATTTATAATCAGCTGAACTGTCCGGATTTTTCAAAATTTTGAATTGGCAACCCTACGCGACAATCGCTAGTTCGTTATGCGCTGATTGTAATTATGTATCGCGTAAGTTTTAATTCTACCTCTCGTCTGCTTATTTTCACCAAGCTTGGCGAAATGTTTCTTTTTATGTAAATATTGAACAAACAAGCAAGCTCATCTGCTTGATATTCTTCAATAACGACAAAAGCGTCACGGATGAGGAGTATTGGATAATGAAGGATGATCACCAATTCCACACCGTTCCATAATAAAGTTTAATTATTTTAAGCTGGATTAGCAAGTTCGCCACGCACCACACTTGCGTGCCCCACGCGACATCGTAGGTCGCATTGAAAACCAGCGGACCTCGCTGAATGCGACCTTTTCTGTGCCATCTGCATGTCACTGCAATTTATTTTTAAGTATTTACAGTAGATTTAAGCCAATTTTTGTATTTGATTGCAGTGCCCTGTGTATGTAATAAATATTATTCTTTCTTTCTTTTCTTTCTTTCTTTCTTTCTTTCTTCAACCGTTCCGTCTCCGACCAACACCATTGCGTATCATGCACGGAGCGTCAAAAATTGACGACGAAATGTATTAGGGCATCAGAGCATAAAACGCCGTCGTTGCGTTTCAGTCGGCATAGTATCGTGTTGTTTCCGTGCCTGATACGTTCATAGCACGGTCATAGTATGGTGCACTGTATGGGCAGATTCCTTTAGGAGACTCGTTGTTTTGTCTATTGTCCACCACGGTGCTCCACTGGCAGAGAAACTTGGCTTGGACAAAGCCTCTTATCCCTAATAGCTATCATTGTACAATGTACAGTCTACCAGTCCTGGAATTGTCAATAGGCCGTATAGGCCGCAGCCTAAGTACGGCAGTGTCCTAGGGGCGGCATATTTCAGAAGATGATATATTATAGATGATTTTGCTATTAAAAAGTGTCGCAAAAAATTTGTTATTCTTGTTTTTTTACGCACTTTCTTAGTGACTAAATCAGTGCCTTCCTTACTATGAATGGAAAATTATTATTTAAGAAAGTTACATGGGGCGGCGAAAATAAATTGGCCTACAATCATAAAATACATAAATCCGGCACTGCATGCTACACACTTAAAGCCCCACAGTGTGATCGAGGCTGCCATAGACTCACAAAGACAACAACTATCCAGACTGAGAATAGAAATTCAAATGCATCATTAATATTTCCACCTCGCTGAGAATCAAACCAAGGACCTTTGGCACATCAGGCCGGCAAACTATTACCCCACACGGACAGTCAAATTGTTAGTGATGTGATACCATTATGAATCATCCATCATCCATCCATCAGCCCTTGGAGGTCCACTGCTGGACATAGGCCTCCCCTAACTTGCGCCACTCTGACCGGTCCTGAGCCTTCTGAATCCAGCGGATGCCCGCTGTCTTCTTCAAATCGTCAATCCCCTTGGTCGGAGGGCGTCCTATGCTCTTCTTTTTACCAATATGAATAAATAATAGTATTGAAAGGAAAAGTAATATCGCACCCTCAGTGGAAAAAGGCATAAGTTGAAAATTTCAATTTGACAGGTGAGCAAAAAAACTTTTAAAATATCAGTAAGTAGTCAAAGGAATTTACATTACGATTTCTTGCACAAAACCGTCAAGATTAATGATAAAAATTTGAAAAAAATTGAGCATTTGCATCTTTTATCCCTCTTTCCAATAATATGAATAACTAAAATTCAACGTAAGACGACTTATGCTTTTTTCCACTGAGGGTGCGATATTTTTAATTTTGCTTTGGAGAAATTAGGCCAGATCAATTCAAGTCTTATAGTAACCAAATCCTTTGCACCGAAACACAAACCTCTTCCACAACACTTTGCAGTAGGTAAGACAGTATAGTAAGACTTAAGACTACCAGAATAAAGGTTAGGTTACAAAATTACAAGTGGTTAGATTGTGCAGAAGGGTTGCTAACCATGCTTCGATGTTATAGTATTGTGCTATATTATATTTCGGGGTTATGTGGGTACATTATACCGTTGAAGAAATACTCTTACTCAATATTTCGATGCAATGATATTTTCAACTCAAAACTCTTTAAAAATAATCTCTCATCGATTCAAAATAAATCACGTTATACTTTTCGTGTAGACCAAAAAATTCAAAAGGGGTTATTCCCATTTGTCCCCACCTAGTTTGTCCTCACTAGTGACAAATGGGAACAAAATCCTTCCCATTTGTCCCCACTATATAGACCACCAAAAGGAGACTTCGAGTCAAGTCAGTCAGTCGTCAAGTGTTGTAATTTTAATAAGATATCATTAGATATTATTAAGATATCATAAGATATTATAATCTAAAATTTTAACAAAAAAATAACCGACTTCAAATTTAATACTTATATGCTTTTGACATGGATGCCATTGTCAAATCTCGCTCAAATTTATGTGAGACCACACGACGAGCACCAGCTTTCGATTAAAAAAAGAATCATCAAAATCGGTTCACCCAGTCCAAAGTCCCGAGGTAACAAACATAAAAAAAAATACAGTCGAATTGAGAACCTCCTCCTTTTTTTGAAGTCGGTTAAAAATAAAATATCGACTGTTGTCTTTGTTAAATTTTCTCATTCTTGAAGAATATTTTCAGAACCTTATTTTCGGGACATTTTTTAAGCTAGAAAATCTGAAAAAATTTTTTGCAACCCTACGAGCACCCACTCTCATTCATACGCGTATTACTTTCATTGTGTGGTTTGGATTACATTAGATTGCTAGTATAGATTGTTCCCACACATTAAGTTAGCAAATCTGCAGTATTTTGATAGAACATGTTTCAGTTTAATCTAAGCAAGTTTCGTGGTCATTGTGTGATGTTATCGCATCAGTTTTTAAGAAGATGGAATCGTCAGGTAAACCGGGCAATACTTCGACGTGTTAAAATTTATATCGTAGCAACGGTTCCAATGAGAATGTAAGTAGTAACTAACTTATATCAAATTATTAGGTATACGGTAATCCAATTTGTCACAAAAAAGTACATGAATACCAAATTTCAAATCACTTGGTCCAATAGTTTCGGAGAAAATAGGCTCTGAACGGCCGCGGCGGCGCGCGGCGGTCGCTCAAACACACGATAAATCCAATAAGGGTTCCGTTTTCCGTTTTTTTTGTTCGGAACCCTAAAAAGCAACTGTTCCAAAAATGTCAAATCAATCCATCAACTATTTTTTATGGTCAAACATACGGAAGCTGAATTTTTATCTTATACCTAGATCTTTGTGGAATGATAGGTGTTGCTACTTGCAACTGCGTAACGTTGAATCCATCCATCCAGATGGTTATGTAATATAATGACATGCATCAACCAGACACGAGTCAGTGGATCTAATTACTTTTTAATATCAGTACGTTTATATATCTCGTACGATTATGTTGGTCTGTGATGTGTATTGATATGAAATAAACTTAAGTTTTCGACACAATGCATTACGGTGTTTATTATTTATTCTGAGGTATTGCGTTATAATACGGCATAAATACATTGATGTATTATTAATAGCCGTAGTTAAGGCAGTGGCGGTGCAGTCATACAAGCCGAAAAGCCCAGCTTCTAAGCCCAGCTTACTATCATTGCTTTACTATCATCACTCTGCTGCTGTTAACTCATATTATTTATTGGTAAATATTATACGTATGGAATAGAGTGTTTATTTATTTATTTAATTTTTGCAACACCTTTAAACTAGGTTATACAAGGGCAAAAACTAAATGCCTAAAATAATGAATTTGTTTTTTCGTTCTTTTCGCACACCGCGGTATGGATTTCAATGCGGCCAGAGGTAAACAAATGGTTGCTACCATTACATTCATTACAACACGTATGGAAACCTAGTGAGGAATTGAGTAGGTATTACATTCTCAAAGGTATGTGAAAATTACCAATTCGCAATTAATCTGGCCTTGCACTGAGGCCTGATTCTGATATATTTAGTGATGAAACGTCACGGGCGGTGATGATGATGAAGTTTGCCTTAATTATTTATTTGTTTTACTTGATTATAAAAACTAAATTACAGGTCTACTACGGAGCGATTATAATAGTATAAGACACCTTAAATAAAAAATAAAAAAGTGCAATTTTCGAAACTTTATTTTATTCGCAATTCAATTCAATTCAATATCTTTATTTGCATGAACATGGGTTATATATATAAAAGATTACATTAAATGTGTAGGTCCGCCAAGTTCCACCTGCTAAGGTATGCAAATATTAAAATTACCTACAATTACAATTACAAAAAAAAAACAAATTAGTAAATTAATTATTCAGAGCAATATCAAATAAATCACATTCATATTATAAAGTTAAGAATTTAAACATTAAATAATCGCAGCATATTAAATTTTTTATATGTAATAATAATATTTAAGTTGAGACTTTTAATTAATTAAGATTTATTACGTAAATGGAATCAAAAAGCTAATGGCTCTATTTATAATAATATTAACTTTTTATAATGTATTACCTGAATCGTAAAGCAACGATATCGCAAAATTATTATAGACGTAATTTTGAGTTCATAAACGTGTTATTTTTTAAACTTACGATTATTAACAGACATACTTAAAGTATTGCGCTAATTGTTTCCTAACAGACCACAGTAATGCTCATAATAATATATTTTAAATGTATAAAAATTAATGTCCGTAACACTTATTCGAAATCGTTAAAGTCTAAAATCATTTTCAAGTGTTAACTTGGACGTCTTGTAGATATGTTCCAATAGCAGTGCCAAGAGCTTTCCATTGCGTTCGCCGGTGATACTGACGTTTATAAGGCCGTTGATGGCAATCCTTTACACATATAAAAATAAACATGTCAAGTATAAGTTAGAAAAAAAAACTTAGCGTCTTCAATGAGTATGCGGACTACATTATATTCTGAAATTTAAGCTTAATAGCAATATCTAAGCCAAAGTTATGAGGGCTTAAAAATACGATGAAAAACTTCGAAAAGAACTAGTTTAGTACCTTGTGTTGCCAATGTTTAACACAATGTTAACCTGAAACTAAAACATCTTTTGTAACCAACTTTAGTACTAAATCAAACATTTATAGTTTATTTTCTTTATTCTATTCCTTCCTAACTATTCCTTCTGTATTCTAGGTAGTTTACCACATTGTAGTTAAGATCTGCACTTTGTGCAGCCATGTACTAAAATGTTAAGAAAACGTTGCACAAAATGTTATTCCCTCCCACCCCCATTCAAAAGATAAAGAATTTTCTCTTCAGAAATTAGATCTTTACGAACCTATTTCCTTCAGAAGGCTTCTGTTTGCGGAGCGAAAAACTAGCAAATTCTGCGACAGATAGTGCGGATGATACCGTAGATAAGAGTTCACTGTCTTAGTTACCCTACTCAATCAATGACACATAACTAATGTTATAATATATTTTGCTATTGGATAGCTGTATGATGGTGTGGGTCCGAGTTAGCGTAGTAAAGTTACTCTACAACAAAAATGATTGCGACCATAAATTGAGATGTCAGCTATCCTATCTTTCAAGTTAGATCAAACTGTGTGCGCAAAAGATCATATTGAATTAAAATCGGTTAAGTAGTTTAGGAGTCCATCGCGGACAAACAACGTGACACGTAATTTATATACTTACTCGTATATTAAGATTATAGTGCGTGCGAGATAACTTGACACCTGGCAGAAATGCGATTTCCTTTTCATTGCCCCGCTTGCGCCCCCACTGTGGCCACCAGCTATTGAATAATATTGTAAAAAAAGATTGAAATTATTTTTACGAAATTACATCTTGTTTTGCACACTGTGCATTTATTTCTGTGACATAATCAGTGCGAAGTTGCAAGTTAACTCGCACAAGTTGTAATAATACCTCAGAGTATATCAATTCTATCGGGGGCAGATAGATTTATAGATACTGATATATATATAAACAAAAGACAAAAATGTTTGTACGGACATTCTTTATACACTCTGAAATCTTCTGACCAATATGCCTCAAAATGGTTTCATTTAAATGGCCATCCGAAGGTGGTTTGAGACCACTAAAACCACAGACATACATAGTATTTAAACTAAAACAATGAATTAGGCACATTTTAGATTTTCGACTTTTCCTATACAATTTTTTAGCGTAGTAACACACGCCGGATATCCACTAGTAGAATATAAATTATATTACTAAAAGTATGTACAAATATAAATGTAATATAAAAGCTTTGTTTATATAATAAATATATATTTGAAAGCACTAATCTTTGGAACTGCCAATCAGATTTAAAAAATCTTTTTGTGTATGACAGCATATCATCTCTTCTGTGGTGATAGCCACATTCACGAGGAAGTCTATACCTAGGCATTATATTATTCCAGAAAACAGCAGTTGCTTCAGGGTAGAGATGGGGGAACCCTAGAGGCAGTAAGACTCAGGTACCCGAAGGGAAGCGAGGCTGCTAATTTCAAATATATATATATATCAATGTGTAAAAGTGATGACTTTATTTTAATGATTTTAAAATATAATTTTGTATTCTTTGCATCTTACCTTCTCTGTAACACGCGGTTATTCTCCATAATCATATAACAGAAAAAAATCTACCTTCTAAATATATTTTTACAGTTATGATTTTACAACGACCTAGATAACTTTTATTTTTATTTATTCCAATTAGAATAAAAATGTAAAAAATAAATAAAGTACATTTAGAAATGGAATACTTATTACAGTTATTACACAACACATAAAAGCGTCTTCTTACAGTCTCTCTTCTGATACCAGTGTCGTAATCAAATGACCTCAATGTAAATAATTTTAATGCATTCGCTAGTGTCATATCTGTGTTAAATATTAAAGTTATGCGTTTAGTTGTCACGGTCAGGCGGTTTTGATAATTTCAAAGCTCAAAAATACGAAAGGATTTTGCATTCAAAAAATAGTTTAGAAAGAACAAGAGTGAAAATAAAATTTATGTGTGACGAAAATTATTTCTTAATTTTGAATTAATTCTACGATGGTGAGGGTAATCTTTTTTGTACCCTTACCATTCTGTCTTACTCTTACCTTAGGTACTTGAATAATTAAAATTCATAAAATAATTTTAAAGTGCAGCGTTTGTTAATACCATACAATCAATCGCCTTATCAGCTCACTAAAAGATCAACAGATTATACACGAATTACAAAGAACCAATAGAATAGACACCAGTCCTGGATTTGTCAATAGGCCGTATAGGCCGCGGCCTAGGGGCGCTAGCGTCCTAGGGGCGGCAGATTTCAGAAGATTATAATAATATATTATAGATGATTTTGCTATTAAAAAGTGTTGCAAAAATTGTAATCCTTGTTTTTTTACGCTCTTTCTTAGTCACTTATTCAGTGCCTTCCTTACTATGAATGCAAAATTATTATTTTAGAAAGGTATATGGGGCGGCGGTAATAAATTGGCCTACACTCATAAAAAATATAAATCCGGCACCGATAGACACAGATCATAAAACAACTTCTTCACACATCGTAGCAGGCTATTGCACTAATCACCATCGAATTAAAACCAAGCCACCAATTTATTACACTTTAATAATTGTACTACAAATTAATAAATTACCGACTCAGTTAATTATAGTCGCCGTTCTTACGTGTTACATTATGAGATAAATATTACGCATAATTTATATTACGATGCTTGGACTATTCACAATTACCTATTACAGCAGACGTAATATATAATGACTTGCACACAACTCAACGCAACTGCAAGATACTACAGCGATATTAACTACGTTTTTATAGATAGTTTATTATGTAGAAATAAGTTGTGTGTAGTTTGCTATATCGACGCTTGAAATGAAAAATTTACTGCGACATTGAGCTAACCTTACAGGAGAGTTTAGAGCTAGAGCTTTAAAGTTGAATTTTTAGAAAAGTTGTTGTATATGCCACAATATAGATGATATAATAAGGATTCCAAAACAGTAAGAATAACGTTGGTAGGAGGATTACAAAAAATGTATGATTTTTTTTCTAAAAAATCCAACTTTAACCTACTCCTGTAAAGTTAGCACAATGTCGCTTAGTCAATTTTTCCTTTCAAGCGTCGATATAATATTTGGGTTATCCCGGCCGCTTGTGTCGATTCTAAGTGGTAGACTGAGTTGAGTAAGAGCGCGGTCGGTAGTTGGATGGGTAGCTAGTTACAAAATATTATAAGTGCTTCCGTGCTTTAGAGGACAAGCTGTAAGGAGAAGACCTGGTTGTTATCAATAGATAGCAATCGTTAGATGATGTAGGAGGCCTTCAGGCGGCACAAAACTTCCAATAATGGCCACTAACCCTCCACCAATCCACACAAGAGCACCGTGGTAGAGTGCTCTGGGCTTCCTCAGTTAAAAGGAGAGGCTATAATGGATTGAAGGCATTGTAGCGATGTTATTAACAATGGTAATGAGACCAGTCTCCCGTTTTTCTCAATTTTTCACCTCGGGAAATAAGTCACTTCCAAAGGAATGCAAGAAAATTAATTATGTTGTAGATTTCTGTCTTAATGTATTTATTTCTTCTATATTTTCTTCTCCGATAACGCTTTTGTGATGCCCTTCGTACAGATACCTATCGATGGGCGACGGCGCCCACTTATCTTATCGTGGCTTTGTAACGCGACTCGTATATCTTCTATTTTGAGACTTTTTCTTCTTCTACTTTCTAGTTTCACGACCCGTGTGGCGCAATGTTATGGTAAACATTGTCCAAGGGACCTGGGTTCGATTCCCAGCGAGGCAGAAATTTTAAAGATGAATTTGAATATTTGTTCTCGGTCTGGGCGTATCTGTGTGTGTATGTAACGATGTATTGTGAGTATGTAACAATTTTATTTTTATAAAAAGGTAATTTAGCTACTGTGATTAATAAAATAGCAAAAAATTGTGTAGTAAAACATTGATAAAAAGCTTGAAATAGATGAGCAATATATTGTTTCGGGAGCAAAATTACAAACTTAAGTATTTTGATTCTCTAACTAAACGAAATGAGTCTCCTAGTTTTACTCTGAAAGCATTCATTAAGTGTCCATTTTTGGTACGAACACCACGCAATATGTGTAATGAAAACGTTTATTATGATTTAGTAGAAGGTTTGCTTACACAAAACCACAGGTAATAACCCTTAGGCCGCGCGCACTTTGGACACGAATTCATATCGTACGTATATTTACGATCGTGGTCGTACGAATTGAGTGCGCACACTGAATACATTTTTCTCCGTCAAATAGGTAGTTTTCTAGTGACAACGCATTTGTAAAATTCTTTGGTTGGAGCGCGATGAAATAATCTATATGTTCACGATAATTCTCTTTATAACACGAAGACTGCGGTGGCGTCATCGCTGTCGTAGAACCGATTGGGTGCGAGAAATATATTTAAAAAGACACGATTTTGGTGAATTTCATCATATTATGGAAGACTTATATAATGACCACACACTGTTTCATGGTTATGTACGTATGAAAAAAGAAAATTCATTAATTTATGTCCGTAAACATAGTTAATGAATTTTTCTACATCCATTTTTTAAGTTTCGACGTACGAATGTGTTTTAAAATCCCAACATGTTCGGATTTTGTTCGGACGTCGGATGTACACGTACGTATACGCACGACTAACTCGCACCCAGTGTGCGCGCTCCCATAGTACTTGGAAGGTCGGGATCGTTCGTGCGTGTTCGTACGTGTACGTACGAGTAAAATTCGTACGAAAACGTGTCCAAAGTGCGCGTGGCCTTAAGGTGGCGGTTCGCGTCGCGACAGAGACAAGCGACCGAGACAAGAGACTAGTGTCCGACCGAAGCTTCGGCTTCGGCTTCGGCCACCTTCGGCCAAAAAAGCACCTTCGGCCAAATCTTCGGCTTCGGCCAAAAATTTGCCGAAGGTTTGGCCGAAGCCGAAGGTTTGCTAGTTGTCAAATATTGTAATTTACTGAACGATGCTAGAGCGAGACGGAGAGTGTGCAGAGCAGCAGAGTATCGCCGCGCCTTTTATTTTTGACAATATTTTATTACCTACTTGTATATGTTGGTCACTCGGCTCGTTATTGGGCTAAATCTCTAAAGCTCTCACAATATGTATCTAGTATATTCTGAGATCAAAGTAACTATCGTATTTCTCAAGGTCAATGACACCTTCGGCTTCGGCTTCGGCTTCGGCCGAAGGTTTTGGTGAATACCGATTAATCGGCTTCGGCTTCGGCTTCGGCCAGAATTGCACCTTCGGTCGGACACTACAAGAGACCGAGACGGGAGACCGCTATCGTTACTTGACTTTAAGCATCAGTTCGCGAACGAGACCGAGACAGGAGACAGAGACGCGAGACCGGAGACCGCGCGACAGTCGCTGCCCTGGACTAGTAGTGTCTGTCTCGTGTCGCGCTCGAATTGAACGTGTGTTTATTGTAAATAAGTGAAATGAAAAAAATTTTTTTTTTTAAACGCTTTTATTTCAATTTTTTTTTGATTTTCGTGTATTGTCATCGGAAATACACATGTCTGCCAAATTTCATCAATTTTCATTAAAGGGAAGTCATTCAAATTAACGTTACAAGATTTGATTTTTTGATGCGGGAAGCGTTTACCTTATTGCCGTGTAAATAGAGTAGCATTTTGATCATAATATTGAGTTTGATGTTTTGATGCTCCGAAGTGAAACTAAATAAAAGCGTTTAAAAATGACTACTTTTCCTGACGAAGACTGTGAAAAGCTGATTGAACTGATCAGATAGCACCCTCCGATATACAATACTCAACTGGAGTCCTACAGAGACGAAAATTTAAAGAAAAATATTTGGAAAAACATAGCTGAAACCATAAATAAAACCTTCTTCTTCCTCCAATGGAAGTTCTAATTAGCTTTCCATTACAGTGTAAATTAATGGCATAGTACAACATAAGTGACTCCATCGACAGACTCTGAAATTGAATGAATTGTAGCTTTGGTCGCGGTCTCGGTCTCGACCCACAGTAGATGCAAAAGAGACCGAGACACTTGTCGCGGTCTCCCCGTCTCGGTCTCTTGTCTCGGTCGCTTGACGCGAACCGCCCGCGCCAGCGTAGCAGTGTAGCATATTAGCATAACTAATTGTAAGTGTTCTCAATACCTTCCTAATGGCCGGTTTCTGAAGTCTCCAGTTAAACGATCAACAGCTATTGAATCAATAAAGTTAAACTTAAGTTATATATTCGATAACAGTCACTGGGTTTCTGAGCACGCGAGGAGCCTTTCAATAACAGCTATGAATCCAATAACGAGTATCTAAAACTGCCACTAGATGGCTCTCTTCAAAAGATAATAAAAAGATAAGTTTCAAATAGATATTATCATTTTATTTTGTCGTTTTGACTAATTGTATTTATTTTGTGGTAGTAAATATGTAAAAAATATTGAAATTTGGTATTTATTTGCGTCTGTTCATCATAGTCAAATATCAACAATAAAATTTAAAAACGTCAATTTAACGTTTATTTTGGTTACCATTGGTTACCATTGGTTACTATGGTAACATAGTATTTGAGAATAACACCTCTGTCATTCATTGTCAATCTAGAAAAAATTGTTGATTTCTTGCAAATAATTGTATTTGTATTTTCAATAATCTGAGGTCCTTGAGGCTATCCATATACCTATGGCACACACAAATGACCTCAAAATAGTTGTAACTTGTAATTTGTCATATTCTGTCCACGAAATGTTAAAATGAAACGTCAAATAAAGTTATGGAACCGGTAAACGGCCATATATGCTTAGTTAAGTTAATCTTAGATAAAACGGAATTTATCTATTATCGCCGTGCTCAGAA
Organism: Thymelicus lineola; assembly: GCA_963932265.1. NCBI lineage: Eukaryota > Metazoa > Arthropoda > Insecta > Lepidoptera > Hesperiidae > Thymelicus > Thymelicus lineola. The sequence continues at coordinate 6,670,309 of OZ010704.1, forward strand.
ACGCTTTTTCGGAAGTTATCGACCCGTTAGCGTTTTTGAACAGATAAACTCTCGAAAAAAGGATCTCAGAAACCGGGCATAAGTTGGTCCCATCTTTTTCTAATTGCTAGTAGATTCAAAACGCGAACTTTACACATTACTTATTTACATTTTTGTAATCTTTGTTGAAATTGTTCTGCGTTTCTCACTTGAAGAGGCATGTAGAAAATGTGAATAATCTACATACTATGATACCTTCTCTCGTAAACCAACCACTGAAACTACCTACGGCCCACGCAACTATATAGGTCAGGATATCGCCCTGAATAAATAAAAATCTCTAACATAGTAATATAAAATACGCTATATCTTAATATATATAAATTACGTGTCATGTTGTCTGTCCGCGATGGACTCCTAAACTACTCACTAAATAATATTACTAATAATTTGCACACCGTGTGCAGTTTGATCAAACTTGAAAGATAGGATAGCTTACATCTCAATTTACAGTCGCAATATTATTTTATTGCAAAGAAATAAGGGTTAAATAATTATGATAAGCATATTTTCCGCGTGCGAAGCTGCGGGCAACAGCTAGTATATATATAAAAGTAATTTGTCGGACTTAAGTATATTCTACGGAAACATCTAATCATTTGAAATCACTTGTATAGTTGTGTAGAAATCTTACTAGCTTGCGGACGACGCTTATACCGGAATCAGTTATCGTTGTATTTTATTTATTACCAGACTGCCTAGGAATGTATGTAGGTATATATGTATTTGTATGTATGTAATATTCTTTATTACCTCGTATCTTCCAAACCGCACGTTAGATTCGTCTTGATAACCCAAGTGTTCTCAATAATATCAGGATGCTATTACCACTATAACAAATCCATTTGGGAGAAGGGTCAAAAGCTTGGAATAACAAAATCCAATAATTAAAATAAGATAACAGAAGTGGCATTAAGCGAAATACTAAATGGATGGAAGTATACCAGCTATTACTCGTAAGACACAAGAAGTACACAAGAAGATGACATTAAAAAGTTTAGAGATTATGTGGAAAAACAGTGGATGATAAACGATTTTATTAAAGTGTGGTGTGTATACGGTGAAAAGCATCGAACAACGAACTTTTTAGAATCGTGGCATCATAAATTAAACCAGGCAATGGGAAAAGAACAACCAAATGTTATAATACATTTTTTAAAAATCTTGGTTAAGGATTTGGCATATTACAGAGTCCGTAATATGATTATAAATAAAATTAAAACAAGGAAGAAGAAATACATACTCAATGACAAAATACTCAAAATGATTTTTTGCTTGGAAGTATGACAGTGAGTCATTGCTTAGAAACTTTAAGGCTAATTTAATTTGTGAATGTGAATGGCAAAATGTGAAGTCAATTATTGAAAATAATTTCTTTATTTTTCTTTTTCTTCTTTTTTCTTGGCCGGCAATGCATCAGTGTTGTCTTTGGTGTTGCTGATGTTCATGGGCGACGATAACCACTTACCATCAGGTGGGTCGTCAGCTAAAAATATAGGTTAGGTAATAGTTAGGTAATAATATTTAATTTTTTTATTGTTTATATAATATACATTGTGTCTGTAACTTAATTGTTGATTTGATGATTTTTCATAAAGAATAACTGACATGAGCAGGCTTTTTATTTTAAATTTATGACTTTATTTAACAGCGCTCTAGGCAACTTTCATCGTAAGTGATCGACTTCGCAAGTGACGAGGTCGGTCGCGGGATGTATGACAGCTGGTGGCAATTTCTTGACGTCTTCCGTGCTTCTGAAGGCACGTAAAACTGTCGGTCCCAGTTGTTATCATTAGACAGCAGTAATTAAGCCACATTGAAGGTCAGGCGGCATAAAATCTTCTGAAACTTGTTGATCGCTAAACTCTTCGCCAATCCTGTCTGGAGCAGAGCGTTGGAGTAGCCTCTAGGCCTCCTCAGTTATGAAGAGAAACCCGGACGGTCAATGAAAGGCATGCTAGCCTCGTAAATCCTTTAAGATATATTGGAGTAACATGACAGATGGCGCTAACTTGTAGAGATATGACCAAGCTTTGTACGAAATTATAAAAATGTGACGAATATTTCCTAAGGAAGAAAAAACCACTTATCTTCTATCTATATCTACAGATATCTATATAAAAGGCAAAAGTGATTGACTGATGTATCAACACACAGGCCAAACCCTTAGGGCTAGAAACTTAAAATTTCGCACACGTAGGTATCCCTCTTATGACGTAGGCCACCACGTAGGCGTAGATGTGGCATCCACTAAGGAAGGATTTTTCAATATTCAACCCCCAAGGGGGTGAAATAGGGGATGAAATGATAAGCATAATTTCCACGTGCGAAGCTGCGGGCAACAGCTAATTTAGTAATAAATTTTAAAAGCAATTCGATTAATTGCTTTTACGATATAACCAGATTAAAACGTATCTATTAATTATAATTTTAACAACTCTCTCGACGTAAATTGGTTTGTTAATGTAGTTAATGCTGTCATTTGAGTAAATAATTGATATGCAAAAGATAATAATGATATGTTTTAAAACTTAAAAGCTATAATTAAGTCATTAATGTTTCGACAGTCATTAAATTATTTCGAACAGTTTCAGAAATGTTATTTTAATGGTATGGACTGTTTTACTAAAGAAATTTACTAAAACAAAATTAATGAATTTTGACTAAGACTTAAGGATGGAAGATAGTAGGTTCTATTCTAATTCAGCTTGAGAGATGCATTAGCATATTGTAATTTTGAAAATGAGCCATTTCGTTAGACTTAATCCATTTACAAGTAAATAATAGACAGATAGAATAGATCCATGTTATTAAAGATTATAGGAATAAAAATTAATTTTTGTTAATTGTCAAAAAATCTTTACTTTTACAATTACTTTTACAAAATCGTTTAACAAATTTACGAGTAGTGTCCAATAGCCTACCTATGTAGGCGTAAACAGACCAATATATTGGTAGTCTTGTAATGGCAAGTTACTCAACATATTCATACGCGTTGTGCAAACTCATATATTACGATATCGTGGTGTGGTTCAAAACATGTGTGAATTGCTGTCACACTGCGCGCCGTAACTTGATTGAATTTGATCTACACTTGCAATTTTACATGCGACTTACGAGTAGTAGTTATATGGGTACGTAGTTATTGGCTTCAACCCGTTATGGGTCTACTAAAATGAGCACGGGTCTCTCCTCTTAAGTAGGCCTAGACTCTAAGCAGAGGTTCCCAGACTTTTTATCTCATAGACCACTTACAAAATTGAGCTAGTTCCGATGGACCCCCTGCAGCCACATTTCTACCATATACCTACCCAAAACTCGACAAAAAATGTGAAGAGATCTAACTTTGGAAATTTGCGTTGCGGCTGAGTTTAGATTAAATAGAGATTAATATCTTATAATAGTTTTCGAAAAAAAAGTGAGAATGTATTGGTCAATTAATTAATTGATTTTTGTCACGTCAACGTAGACCCCGTCGAGTCTCCAGTGGACCCCTGATGGTCTACTTGGACCACTTAGGGAATTAAGGCTCTAGACCATACTCCATCACAACGCTGCTCCACCAGTGTAGATTGGGTTAGGTTAGTGGCCATGCCCAAGTGTCGGAAATTTCATGCCACCCAAAGGCCTCCGAAGCTGATTCACCTGATGGTAAATTACCACCGTCACCCATGGCCATCAGAAATACCAAAGGCCATCGCCGATGGAGAAAGATAAGAGAGAAAGAAAGAAAGAACTGGGAGAGTGATGTATAACGAAGACGACACAATTTAGGATTTTGTTTATGCCAGTTTTCTTTAGAACCAACATGGGTTCAAGCAATCTCTATTAATAAATAACGCCTTCCGTATTGAAACACTGCTAGTACCTGATTTGATATTTTTGATCTGGAAGTAAGTTTGTCGGTAAAACCTGTATCAATTGAAATCTTGTCTTATCCGCACAAACAGGTTAGTCTTCTATATACCTACTTATTACTGATTCTTCAAATTGATTTATTATGATTGATCGATCTAATACTCTGGCGACATTTTACGTATAGACCTAACCGCAACCACGTATGTGTTAGGAAAGATTAAGAGATTATGTTTCCCAAAGTAAACCAAGGTCTAGTTACATACGATTGCATGAAGTCATGTTAACAAAATTAACTATAATAAGTCAAATGAAAAAATTTTTTTTTTTAAACGCTTTTATTTCAATGTTTAGTTTATAAAATTAGCTACAAGTTGTGAAAATTTCAAGTCTCTACGTAAAATAGAACATAGAGAATTATGCGTCTAAAGTCTGAAAATCGTTTTTTTTAATTTAATTTTTTTTTTTTTAATTTTCGTGTATTGTCATCGGAAATACACATGTCTGCCAAATTTCATCAATTTTCATTAAAGGGAAGTCATTCAAATTAACGTTACAAGATTTGATGCTCCGAAAAATCGTTTTTTTTTTAATTTAACAACAAATAAACAATGAAAATTAGTTTAAAATATGATTTTCGTGTATTGCCATCGGAAATACACATGTCTGCCAAATTTCATCAATTTTCATTAAAGGGAAGTCATTCAAATTAACGTTACAAGATTTGATGCTCCGAAGTGAAGCTAAATAAAAGCGTTTAAAAATCAAAAACCCGACTTCGTAACCCGGCTTATATTTTTCTTTTTAATTTTTTTCAGGTTTTTCTTTTTAATCAGGTTTTTGTTTTTTTTTCTTGAGAGCCAGTTCTTTGTTTCTTTTCCTTCTCTCTTTCTTGGCCGGCAACGCATCAGTGATGCTGATGTCCATGGGCGACGATAGCCAACCATCAGGTGGATCGTCAGCTCGTTTGCCGGCTATTTCCATTAAAAAATCTGTTATTGATAACCGAATTATCTTCAAATTACCGAGAACATCTAAAACTAACATCCGGTGCCCTACTTCATCCAGCGGAACTAATTCGGGATGGCGTCAGAGCAACCTTGCTAGCCTTTCTTTCAACAAATACACTCGCAAATTCACCCTTATCCTCACACCAGAAAGTTGATATTACATTGTATTGTACAGATAAGTTAATAAAATAAGTTATACAATACCAACACACGAAACAATCTCGGACACGCACGAGGAATGCGAATAGTCTCGTAAATTGTTACACTTTTGATTTCCACCATAATGAGGAACTATTGCTGTCGATTGCATCTCTTATTATGAAATGTTGCATACCTATATTTATTTGTAGGTTTATAGCATCACTTATCTAGCTTACAATGTACTAGCATTGCAACTTATCTGTTACTTTATAAATAAAACGCATTTTTACTGACTGACAGACAATGCAGCGTAAACCAGTGGACCTAGAATTTTGTAGCACTGCGAAAGGATTTTTGAAGATTCAGCCCTTAATGGAGAAAAATGGGGGATAAAAGTTTGAACACAAAAATGTGTTTCAATTGTACCCACAAGTCACGCACTAAAAATACGCTGATCTAAATCCGTAACTTCCGTAATGTTCGGTACCTACCTATACAAAGATCTGAAGAAGACAGCGGGCATCCGCTGGATTCAGAAGGCACAGGACCGCTCAGATGTGGCGCAAGTTAGGGGAGGCCTATGTCCAGCAGTGAACCTTCAAGGGCTGATGGACGGATGGATGGATGGACCTATACAAATTACAAACCCTAGCGATAACAAATTTCCAATGCTTTATTAACCCCTCACGAAAAAAGAGGGGTAAAATCTGTAAATGTAAATTTGGTCTAGTAAATTAGTAATTCGTCTCTATTGGTTTGCCAGCTGTTTCCAAAAATCCTTCACTGTCTCGTTGATAGCTCATTCTTTGGCTCCACCACAGAGATATATCGCACGCTCAGTGGAAAAAGGCATAAGATGAAAACTGCAATTATACAGGAGAGTAAAAAACTGTTAAAATGCCAATAAGTAGTCAAAGGAATTTACATTACGATTTCTTGCACCAAACCGTCAAGATTAATGATAAATATTTGAAAAAATTTATCAGCTTTTGCCCCTCTTTCCAATCATATTAATAACTAAAATTCAACGTAAGATGACTTATGCTTTTTCCACTGAGGGTGCGAAATATCTTACAGTCTTATCTTATACAATATTTTCTTGATTAATATATTACACTAGCTGCTGCCCGCAGCTTTGCATACGGACATTATGTTGTAACTTATTCAAACTTTTATCCTGTTTTCCCGGGAAACCTTTTGATTTTCCGGGATGAAAAGTTGTCTAAAATATGACCCTGAGTATCAGTAACAACTTTACCAATTTTCATCGAAATCCGTTCAAGGGTTTTTATGTGATGCCTGGACAGACAAACAGACACTTTGAGTTTTATTATAGTATAGATTTCAGTTTTACATCCACGTATCAGCCAAAACTATTTCACCTACTTACCATATAAATATAAAACGGGCTGATATACCCAAATTTTCATAAGTAAAGTATAATATACCGTTCAGTAGTACCTAAGCTACGATTAGATACCTACTCAAGATTCATAAACGTTTAAAGGAAGTGTCTTTACCAATATAGCTAGATACCTACCGGTTACTATAGGAACATGGAACCCTAGCGAACAATGTCTTCAAGCGCCAATCAGAGTAGGGGTGGGGGCGGAAATTTTGCGAGGGATTCAATTAAACTTGAGCGTCCGCCCTTATCTGATGGCTCCGTAGCCTACGTAACGAGCTAGGTAGGGGTGGCGAAGATCCTTCTAAAGTTGCCTTTTGAGATAATATTCAAATTTGATGTCATGTATTACACAGGGTATAACATATAATTTACTCATCTATCTTTCTGTTTGTCAAGTAAATGAATAAAATATAAGAAATATTGCTGCTTAAAGACTGGCTCATTAGGACTGCAAGCAAAATCTATTAGAATTCACAAGATAAAACTGGTCCTTGAAACACAATTACGACTACCTCAAGGACCAGAGGATTAATAAATACCATGTGTTTAATCAATAAATAAATTATTATTATAATACTTAGGTATTTTTACTTAACGTTAAAAATTATTATACATAGTCTTGACATAGATACTGTTACAGCCTTTATTAATTTACGTATCAAATACTAGGGAGATATGTTTTCGATTGACTCTCAAAGAGGAACATTTGCACTATTTTAAAATAAAAAATAAAAATTGATATTGTGCCATTCAATAGAAACCGGGCAAGTGCGTGTCAGACCACACGCAACTATTACTCATTAACTACTTATGCTAACATAGCCGTAATAGTTTTCCTTGTATTTCAAACCTACCAGCACCAACTATAAGCTGAGCAACTGAGATGGCGTAAAACTAAGTGACTTCAAAAAAATTGCCATAGCCTCGTCTACTGTTTTAAAAAGCTTTGTTATTATGGCGTCAAAACACTGCAATAAGTTTAATAGCTTTATAATTGCTTCATGGTAGAACAAGCTGAAGCGCTCATAGCCCAGCGGCTTGCGTCGATCCTAAGCGATCGACAAAGTTAAGCAACAGCGGGCGCGGTCGGTAGTTGGATGGGTGACCGCTAGTGGCAATAAATTCTTGAGCGTTTCCGTGGAGGTTGCGTGGACGTTCCGTCCTCCGAAGGAGGGCATGTAAAGCCGTGGTCCCGGTTGTTATCATATGATAACAGTCGTTAGGCCATGTCGGAGGCCCTCGGGCGGTTTGAAAACTTCCGACACTCGGGTTGGCCACTAACCCCTCCACCAATCCGCACTGGAGCAGCGTGGTGGAGTATGCTCTAGGCCTCCTCAAGAGGAGAGACCCGTGCCCAGTAGTGGGCCATTAATGGGTTGAAGCCAGAACAAGCTGTAGTGACAGAATTCCCTCACGCGTGCACATGATACGCACAGAAAAGCACAATATTTTGGATGTATGTAACTGCTAATAATAAGAGACAAAATAGGTTTACAAATATGTGAAGTAGCTACGTACTTACAGATTAAGTATAAGGTACTTTTGTTGCAGTAAATTTATTGTTAGGAAAATAGTTTTCAAGAGTCATATTTTCATCCCGGAAAATTAAAAGGTTTCCCGGGAAAACAGGATAAAAGTTTGAATAAGTTAAAACATAATTTCCGTATGCAAAGCTGCAGGCAACAGCTAGTATTAAAATATGTTTCAAACTATTTAAAATACTAGAATTATTAGGCGAAGCTGCCTGATACAGGCATTAATTATTAAAGTGCTTACCGTAAACTCCCATTTGCTGAATAATAAAACATTTTGTTAAAGAATTAGGTAGTTTAAATTTTTTCAAAACCACCCCATCAAAACCAACCGTTGACACCCCTATCGCCGTGCCTACGTCGTAATAATCCCCATCGGGAGAACGAGCGAAGCAAGGCGGGACTCGGTGAGACTCAGTGAGACTCAGCGAGATTCGGCAAAGCGCGGTAGTGATGGGCAATTGTTGTAAAAAAAAAAAAACAATCGACTGAATCGAAAATTGCGCCACTGCGCATTCGATTGTCGATTTAGTAGTTCCTGGCGATGATTATCCGAATAACAATCGACAAACTAATAACTGCCTATATTTCGTTTTAGGGCTCTGACGAAAAAAAAAATTGCCAATGCCGTCTAAAATTTGCATCGGCAACTCTGACTACCGATGACCTTTTTTTCGTCCGACTGGACACGGCCCACAGTTGATCTTTTCCATATTCACACTTCACACGCGTGGTAACCGTGTCGGTTATCATTGTCGCTGCTGCGCGCCAGCCATTAGTCGATAGATCAATATTGTCATCGACTTTTATCGACTAAACTGAACAATCGAGTCATTCGATTATTTTAAGTAATAATCGCCCATCGCTAAAGCGTGGTGAGACGCGGTGAGGCGCGGCGTCAAGCGACACTTCTCTCAAGTCGACTTACGACTCACGGCCACTTGACACCCTGACGTTATCACACAATGCACCCTCAAGGCGGTACCTCGGAAAATGTTTGTCGTTGGTGGATGCGTCTTGATTGGTGTTTATACAAAGCGTCAGTAACTTGGGGGAATTACCCGTTGAATGACAACCGATTCCAAATAATACATTTTCATGACTTAACCTCAATATTATGACTTAACTAACCCATAAATCCCGTTTATTTACAATTGCCCGAGATTGAACTTCCATTCACATCGTTTGGACTCGTGAAGAATCTACGGTCCGATTATTTGTGAGTGGAATGAGTTTCTGAGGTAATCCCGGAGCGCTAAGGTATGGGGGTTTTTAAAAAAGATGTTTTTTTACACCTTCAGTTCTCAGAGTTCTCCTTCAGGACCGGCGCGCATCAGGTAGTTCGACCCTAGAATACTTTATCGACAGCCCTACCAGCTATAAAAAAAACATTTATCTATCTTAAATAATTAGGTAATAACGCCCCAACTCAGAGTCACTAACGGTTACTTTAATCGCTAGTAATGAATCACCATACAAATTCTGTACTAAGGAGCGACTTAAGTAATCGTTTCTGACTCTGAGTTGGGGCGTAAGACTCGATTAATTAATAGTCCCCATTAAATTATTATTTTTGATCAGATATATTCATGATATGACCTTAAAGATTAGGGAATAACTATTTTCAGTAATAACACACAAAAAACTGATATTATTTCACCTAAGATACATAATTTGACACACTTTTATTGTGACTCTAGGAATTTTCGAAAGACAATCGTCAAAGCTCATGCAAAAAGCGCTATGAAAGCGCAATGAATTCCTCTATAAGGACACAAAAAATGACTATACGGGTATCCTTTACAGACTCTGAAACCCAATTAAACCAAAACTAATATAACTACAATATATTTTTATATATACAATTTTAAAGACAATAATCCGAAGATGGTTTGCGACCACTTAAACAATGCATTAGGCACATTTTAGATTTTAAATTTTCCATACATTTTTTACGTAGTAGCACACAACGTTAGTAACTAATAAAATAAGTTGAATCCTAAAAAATTTTTTTTTTTTAAACGCTTTTATTTCAATGTTTAGTTTATAAAATTAGCTACAAGTTGTGAAAATTTCAAGTCTCTACGTAAAATAGAACATAGAGAATTATGCGTCTAAAGTCTGAAAATCGTTTTTTTTAATTTAATTTTTTTTTTTTTTTTTTTTAATTTTCGTGTATTGTCATCGGAAATACACATGTCTGCCAAATTTCATCAATTTTCATTAAAGGGAAGTCATTCAAATTAACGTTACAAGATTTGATCCTTTGATGCTTTGATGCTCCGAAGTGAAGCTAAATAAAAGCGTTTAAAAAGCAAAGTAACTACCCATAATTGTCCCACTGCTGGGCTCGAGGTCTCCTCTCACAATGTGAGGGGTACAGGCCATAGTCTACCACGCTGGCCAAATGCGGATTGATAGACTTCACACACCTTTGAGAACATTATGGAGAACTCTCCGGTGTGCAGGTTTCCTCACGATGTTTTCCTTCACCGACGCAAGTGATAATTAACTTGTAATACGCACATAATATTTGAAAATTAGAGGTGCGTGCCAGGATTTGAACCCGGGCCCCCGCGTTCGGGAGACCAACGTTCTAACCACTAGGCTATCACTGCTAACTAATAAAATAAACATTAGTAACTAATAAAATAAACAAACTGTCAGAATGTAAAAAAGCTAAGGTATAAAGTATACTTACCTATGTTCAATAATTTCATGGATGGAACTTGCTAAGCCTGAAGAAGCTGTGAGTGCACTGCAGTGATAACGACTCCCGACTCCGAGTCCCGCCGAGTCCCGCCTGACACCGACAGTTGTTCCCCTGGGAGAGCCCTTTATAACGACCCACTTTGGGCATTACCTACTATGGCTGTGTTGGTTGTTGGCTGTGTTGGCTGGTTGGCGTTGCCGCGTTGGCCATTGGTCCTGTTCTTGAACTCCAAATTGTGATTGAAGTGCGAGTTAAAAAATTGTGCTTCCTGTGATAAGTGATCTAAGTCGAGTTGTACCCTTTTTCTAATTTCAACATAGAAAATAAGAAAAAAATACGATTTTTTGGTCCTACTCACGTTCTTCTATCTGCTATAGTTTTGGAGATAATTTTGTGCAAACTGATATAACTGCACAGGTTTTGGCAAAAAACCGTGAATATAGTTATGTATATTTAAAGTTGTAACCCGTATAAATAATTGCTCTACATATAGTTTTTTGTGCTTCGTGCTATAACTGCGATTATATTAATTTTCACATTTTATTTTTCAATATATTTATCGTGAATATTGATTTATTTAGAGTTATATCACTATAAACCAATATGAAAATGAATCTATAGAATTTTATTGTACCCTAATCAGTTGTATATCAGTTTACACAAAGACAATTTATAGGTGCATCATAATTTAAATCTACATACTTGTATCATTTATCACGTAATATTAGCACACATTTGAAATAAAAATCGTACAACTCACAGGTTTTTGATGAATTAATTCAATATTATAATATTTACTACAAAAAACTAAATGTAATGTACGGTGACAGTAAATGTTTTTATCTACAAAAGAAGGTACTCATGATACACCTAGCCCACTTAGTTTATGAACTAGATTTTTTTTGAACTTGTTTTCGTCCTCCTGTAAGTGTCGATTTTTCACTTGTACCACTTATCACAAGAGGCACAGATTTATTATGTGCAAATAGATCGTATAATAATAAACGCTTCCACACTCATACCCCCACGGCAGGTTTTCCCGGAGTCGCGGGTGGCATGGACAACACTATACATCACTATAACACCAATGTCTAAAATACAAATATTTATCTGTCAAATAAATGTCTGCCCCGTCCGGGAATCGAACCAGGGACCCCTCGCTTCGCAGGCAGGGTCGCTACCAACTAAGTTACAGGGTTGTCGAGTCGCACCCAGAAGTATTCACAATTACGGAAAGTGATTCACAAGTAGGATCGGATCTCCTTTCACAACGTGAAAGGTTATTTTCAGTTGATTTCAGTGAATTTAGTATGACGCCACATAGCCTACAACCAGTAGATTAAGGCGCATAATCCCTTATAACCATATCACATTTAAAAGTTTACACGTTTTACGGGAATAGACAAATATAATTATCACTGATATTTTCTTGAGAAATGACCCAATAATGATGTTCTTTATCATCCTACGACATTTGAGCAAACCTTTTCAGCATTTCCCTGAAACATTAAATACAAATGGCATGAAATCATCCCTATATTTGGCTTCGCCGTAGCCGGATAAACATAAATTGTAATAAACCTCAATTACCTACCAGTTAAATTAGTATTTCACTAAATTATTATAAGGTATGAGTGTAGGGGTATGATAAGAGAAGAATGACGCCTCCTCTCATGAGAGTGCCTTACCAAATCTTCGCTACGTTGCTACGTAGAATTCTCGGGATTATCCCTTCGCGGTTTGCACAGATAATAACGAGCTCAAATCCCTTTTGTAGGCATATAAAGTGATCTATCATCATCAATCATTTCATATCTATACTATACCTACTTACTAATATTATAAAGTTGAAGTTTTTTGGTTGAACGCGCTAATATCAGGAAGTACTGGTTCGAATTGAAAAATTCTTTTTGTGTTTGATAGTCTATTTACCTATCGAGGAAGACTATTATAGGCAATGATGGTTAAATAAATATACCTAGATACGTTATGCCCTTACAAATCAACCGAAAAATCTGCTCCGATGTCCGCAAGGCACGCTTTATTGCTTTATCGCACGTCTTTATCGCTCTCGCGTCAAAACTACATCGCTATCTCTTTCTTCACCTGAATAAGAGTTCCCAATTGGGAACTTTTTGAGTCACACAACGCGCGCGCTTATGACATATCTGCCTCTTTTAATATATAATATCATTGATTATAGGCTACATAACACAAATTAACGCGGGTGAAACCGTGATCCACAGCTAGTTCTGTAATAAAATTTCAACTTTTTTAATTTAAAATGTTATTTTTTATCGGTTTTATTCAGCTTACCCTGTTTTTGAAGGTCAAGTTTTGTAAGCCTAATTAGACCAGAGCAACTTCCTCTTATCTTAAAGAGTTGAAATTTTACATAATTATATTATTGCTTTAGTTTTCATTACAATGCATTTTTGTGATAATCATGACCAGATTCTACACTCAAAGGCAAGTGATCAGTCTTCATGTACCTCGTCGAAGCTTGTCCTCCAAATTACTACCGATAATCATTGAAATATTATTACTGGCGTATACAACCGACACCGCGAACACCATGTATGTCCCAATGCATTGGCGCCACGTGGCTTCAATCTTCAATGGATTCGTTCGATTTTGAAAGGAGAACCGGGGCTCAATTTTGAAAATGGAACCTCCCGGGCGGGACACACATTTTGTTCGAGATGTCTGTTCTATATTATACTTCAGTGCCGATAATCTTCTTGTTTGTACCTAATAATTGCAATCAAACTGAAAATCCAATGAAATGTAGCAACCGCAAATTTTATCAGAGCAACATTCATTGTCAAAATTGTTAATTAAACTATCCGCTACAGACTATCGGTTTGGACAAGATAACCAAATATTAAATGAATTCTATTAATATTCACTGAATCCCATATTAAATTCGGATGTCAGTTTCCAAAGAGGATTTCATTCGAAAAACCACACTGTTAAGCTTATGAACGGAATCATAGCTCGCATTTTCGTTTCACGTGCAATACAATTTCAACCTCTTTTATTTATGAACTCCATGGCATATGGGTTATTTTTGCTTGCATGCAATATGGTTTTATAGCCTTTTGAATTAAGTAACGATAGGCGGGAAAAATGGAAAACGGTGACAGAGCTGAGAGCCGTGATAGCACTGAAAGCGTGTTAGGTGATGAATAGGGCTGCACCTACATCTCTTTTCCATTTCAATTATTTATTTAGGTGCATTTAATATTAAAGGTGGTATCGATGCAATTTGCATCACTAACCGATTGCATACAGTGACGACCCACGTGGCGTACCTGATGATTACCATTCCGATTGCCGAACTGCCGTTCGAAGGGTCCTGAGTTCCATTCCCAGCGAGGCAGAAAGACTGATGAGTTTGAATCTCTGTTCTCTGTCAGGTTGTGTAAACACACAAAGGAAACCCTTCTCTTTGTTGTTCATGGCACGCCACGACACAGGAAAGGCTATAATCCAAACGAAAATCCTTCATCCGCCACTGATAGCGGTGGTTGAACTGACTCACAGGATTTATGCAAGACAAAGAATACTAAAATATACCTACTCACTTTCTGAATCTTTTATGTTATGGTAGTAAAAGAAATAACCATTTAGGTACATCTTGCGATCGGTCATCAAAAAAGGGTTAGCGATCCTAAGTACTAAAATAAAGTTTCTTATCAGAACAATCCATTTATACTACATTTTCTACATTACATACATAATATTTTATTTTGTTATTAAAGTTGGTTTTTGTAGTAGCCGACAAACGAGCTGACGATCCACCTTATGATAAGTAGCCATCGTCGTCCATGGACATAAATAACAGCAACGCATCACCGATACGTTGCCGATCATACAAGAAGAGAAAGAAAAAGATGGAATGTACGTTTTTTAGGTTTTTTATCCTAAAACCATGCCTTTGTTTTTTATGGAAATAGCTGGCAAACCTGGATCTGGTGATAAGTGGCTTTCGTCGCCCATGGACATCAGAAACACCAAAGGCATCACTGATGCGTGGCCGGCCAAGAAAGAGAGAAGAAAAAGAAAGAAAGAACTGGCTCTCAAGCCTCCAGCCGGAACACGACGAGTCGATTGGCGGCTGACTCATGCTCAAGGGTGGTACTATAGAAGCTATAGAAGAGAAATAATAATAGTAATAATGGTATTAATCCATACGGCTGAAAACGGTTATTTTTGCCCTTAAGTGCCAACCCTGGCTGTACGAGGCAACCAATGAATGAAAAAACATTTAAAAAGTTCCCGTCGCCATATTGGCCCCGCAAGTTCAATTAACGTGACTTGCGGCCGGCTTGTATGCTTACGGCTCGGTTCACATCTTGCTTGGATGAAACCATTTTATATTTATTAAAAAGCTTCATCTATATTTACAAAGTACTATAATAACTTATTAAGGGTTAATCCGTAGATGAATAATAATAATGTATGACAAGGACGCATGGTGTAGATCAGGCGTTCTATTATGAACTCTAAATCCAGCCGTCAAATTCGTATTACGAAAGCGGTCACGTGACACTTTTTAGCCAATCATACGTCGTTTAAAGCCCGATAAATTAATTGCCTGGAACATGAATGGTATTATAAAAGTTCATAATAGTTCATAATTTTCAGTTCGGCGGTTGGTTCGGCTCAGGATAGGGATTATACTCTGTAATCTATTATGGCTTTTAAAAGATATGCCGAGGAGTCTCTTTCGCCATTTCTTCTCCACGTATCAGTGATACCATTACCTGGCTATATGAATTAATTATTTTGATTTGATTCGATATATCGGAGTGTCGGTGAGCCAAAAAGCCGGTAAATACGTGGGACTTGGGTCCCCCTCTAAACTTAATAAGCCGAACAAGTTCTAGTTAAACTCGCATGAAGAGGGTTCCGTACGTTTCTATTTTATTTATTTTTGTGATTTTCTTAAGACCAAAAATCTATTTATTTTTATTTTTTTCTGTATTTTTTTCGAAATTGCGAAATAGCATCAGTAGTTTCGGAGATGGGGAGAATGGTCAATTTTGGATTTAATTTTCGTTCTTTCTTGAATAATTTTAACACTATCATAGAACTATAAAAAAAATTGAAATCCTTACATCAAGCCCTTTCATTTGACGTACCACACGACACGATACGGTTTGCAAAACAGTTTTTGTTTAATTTTGATTACGTAATATTTTTTTTCAAAAAATCATACTCTACCAACTGGCATGGGTGAACATATTGTACGAGTGGGGCCCAAATAGCTAAGAATTTGGGACAAGGTTCTTTCAACTCATTTGGTCCAGTAGTTTTGAGTCACGAGTGATCCTATAAGGGTTCCTTTTTTCGTTTTCTTCCTATATAACCCTAAAAAGTAATTAGGTATAGGTACACGTTTCCAAGAGTAGGGGGAAAGTGAAAATGTATGTTGTTGATCATGATCGTAATGTTACCTTGTTGCGTAATGTTGCTCCAAAAAAATATAACTGCAGTGTGGGTGCACCATTACAATTTCATAATGTAAAAAGACATAGAGGCCATACACGATCAAGTATACTTATCAAGTTTGCAGTTTGACTTGTCAGATTTGGAGTTTGACTTGACGTGACATCCAGTGTGCATGGGATAGCTATATGGCCAGATAGTCATACCGTGGCCATACTGGTCGTAGCAGACATATCAACTCGGAAAGGGATCGTCACCGGATCGCCTCGCCGTCAACCTAACGTAAGCTCGGCTACGGCTAGGCGACGCCGCGCTTACGGCTAGGCGACGCCGCGCTTACGGCTCGCCGGCCGCTGGTTGACGGAATGAATGACAGCAGTTCGCCGACGCAGCGGTAGCCGCGGCGCAGGGCGTGCACGAGGAAACGGAAAGTCGAAGGATAGCGTACGGTGAGACATAAGCGCGGGTACGGCAAGTCGTCCACGCACCGTACCGCGGTTCGTGAGCTTGTCTCGAGGCGAGGCGATTACGTTACGAATCCGATAAGTGTGCTTTACAGTAGGGAGTTTCGTACAAAGAATACTGACATGCAAGAGTTGATACGTTTACGTTCCGTTTACGAGTTGATATGTGTGCTACGACCATACCCCGTCAAGTTTACTGGATGCCGCTTCAAGTCCGCTGCAAACTTGACAAGTACACTTGATCGTGTATGACCTCCATTAACAACATTAGCCGCCACAGAAATGTACTGTTGGAATTTCACTGGATTTGGTTCAAAGCCTAGTGATTTTTAAGAATATTTTGTTGACAAATAAGATTTATGCACGGGTAAGGAGTAAGTTTAACTCAAGAATGAAAGGTATTTAGCTCATTAGTTCTATAAGTATCAAAGAATAACCATTTATTACCTTTTCATGATAAAACATCGTGATAAGTTTATTAAATAAAAGAGAAAAGAGTCACGCACGGAACCTACGCTCACGAATTAAGATAGGTAACTAATAATGACTTTCTTAACACATTTATACTATATTCAGAGATTATATTCAGAGATTTTAATTAGGTAAGATATGTACAATATATATCAATGAAGTCATTTGTAATAGATTATTTATAAGTATAAGTACAACTATACTGTGAAAACGATCATAACATTCGTAATTTGCTTCAGAAATCGAACTTATAGTGATAGTGGAAAGTAATGTATTTTCCACTAAACTGAAATTTCTATGTAGTATGGTACCTACTAACGGCCGGTCTCAATAATATACTGTCAGTACAACAAACTGTAGATAGGGCATACATTAGTATGTTATCTGTCATATCTGTCAATTTTTGCGTCTCAATAACCTTCGGTGGATAGAAGATATCTACCGATGACATCGATCTACCGTTCGGAGGGCCTACTCATACCGGAGAGTATGTTGGTCTATACAAAAATGAAAACTTGTGTTTCAATAACGCTTTGACAGATACCTGTCGGTATTAGAAGTTACCAACTGTTGGAATTTTTCATATCACTCGCTTTCGACGGATAATTGGTAGATTTCTCGTAGAGTAAAAAAAAATATCAAAGAATCATGGATTTATTAATCAGTGATGAGTGATATTGAATGGTGTGAAGCCTGTGAATTTGATTCCGCCTTTTTAATACCAAGATCGCCGAAATTATCCTCGTAAAAATATAATGACTGTATTGTCTGAATCCAAATTTGTTTATAAGTAGGTACCTTAGTTACGACCTAGATTCAGATTAAACAAAACGGCATTGAATGAGAATTGTGGAAAATGTCTTTCTTTAAAGTTCTAGGTAAGTAGGTATCTTAATAAAACAAGAACACAAAGCTTTTTTTAAGTAAAATATATTTTGAATTTATTTATTTATTTCCCAATAAATGTAAAGATAACAGGTTCATTTCAACTTAACAGCGTTTACAATTTACACGTTGTAAATAATCTATGGCCGTTCTGCGAAATACAGCAGATGTCGAGTAAAATATGTCCAGATCTGGGTTCCAAGCCAGGATCCCATTGAGCAAAGTTACTGCACGAACCAAGGGTGATTCTCTCACCAACTGCAAATTACATCTTGGTACTGCTAACAACCTTCGTCGACGTGCGTGAGTATAGTTGTCCGGTACATACAATAAAACTTGTTCCAGCACTGAGGGGTTAGAGATACTACCTCTAATTAGCTTAAAAAATTGTTCAGTAGAGCCATGTATCGTCGAACTTCGAGGGAATCGTAACCTGTCATTCCAAGTACAAATAAACTTGGATACAATTAGGGATAACCTACGAAGTATGGTAAAGCCATCTTAAGAATTTTCTTTGGAGTTTCTCCACCATTGTAAAAAAAACATTTTGCCTTTTCAGAAATAATAGTGTCCCTGCTACATCAATAGCTAAATTGGCCTTAAAAAGAAAGGCACATCATCTTTTGAGGGGTCTGGACTTCATCTGAAAAGAAATTTGCTTTTAGTACATTTGGCAACAATTTGTGTTTGCGAAACAATAATACGACACTCGTATATTTTATTTTATTAAAAAACAAAGTCTATACTCACGTAATTGTTGAGCGATGTCTTTCATTTATTCATAAAACTAATTAATATTACTCAAATTATGAGAACACATACGTTGTTTGTATTTTGGGTTACCAAGCGACACAAACGAATGTCAAATGACAATAACATGTCACCGTCATCAGTCGGGATAACTATCAGTACTAAACTTCAAATGCTGCGTTTTGTTACTAGTGAAGCATTGTTCGAGGTTACAGTTATTATTATTTTATTAACTTCATCTGCAAAATTTACAGCATATTAAGAACAAATTATCATTTGAATATTAAAATGAAATAAATTTATAATCAAAAACACGGAGTTCCTTTTTATAATAAAAAGTATAAAAAAAGTATAAAAAATGATATTGTCAGGCAAAAACGAAATTTTCAGAGGGACGTAAAAACCGGAAATAGAAATGTCATTGAAATGTTATCTACCGATGAGTTGACTTCTGTTTGCTTACTTTTGATTTTAGAGACGGCAGATAATGGCAGATAAATCTTTACTTTTTATCTCTGCTATGTACCAGAGTTCGACTGACAGTATAATATTGAGACCGGCCGTAAAACGTTGATTTACCTAACCCCAAAAATTTTCTTTTTAAATCTGTAAGGCATGATTCCACCAGTGTGCTGAACTGTGCGGCACTGTAATGCACAGTGTACGACACAGATGTTCACGCTGGTCGAGTCACTCGGGCATACAGGAACAAATTGTGCGCGAACATTTAAAATTGTCACGCACATCTGTATACTTTTGTGCGCGCACACATGTACGCAGTGGACTCGCGTCGACGCGTACACGCTTGTTGTTCACGAACTCAGTCTTGCTTTTATTCTTCGTTTCTTTTTAAGCAAACTAAATAATAAAACACAAGCTGCAGCACAAAGCACTACGTTTTCCTGCCCGTCCATATTTAACATCTGAAGACAGAAAACTCTTCTCAGTGAACATGTTCGTGCACAAGTGTGCCACACTGTGCGTTTACAAAAGTTACGCACAGCCTTGCCGGTGGAGACAGCAGCTAAACGCGATACTAGCTTAAAGTGCAATGCTGGAGTTTTGCACAAAATGTTTGTAAACAAATGTGCTGCACACTATTTTGGTGGAATCGTACCCTTACGCTCAAAGACTGAAATCAGCTCACTCATTGAGAGAGAAAACAGCTCACCTCACAACGCATTGTGGACTGTGGTATCCGAAAAACGTCATTTATTAAATCATTTTTTTTTAAGTGAAACTTCTTTAGAATCGTTGTGATTTCAAACCGGATGCAACGGAAAAAACGACAGGTAAGAAACACAAATATAGATGAAGCCAGGAAAGAATGAGACAGAAATATTCGTCAGTTAAAATAAATAAAAACGACATCGCGACAGTAAAAATGCTAAGTTGTATTCATAGATGGCACGAGGAATAAGATAGAAGATTCGTTTTATTGCTAGATAGATGGCGCTAGCTGCTCATTTTATTCTTCATATTATGTTAAGAGATGGCGTTAGTTACCACTGTTTTCTTTTTCTTATGTTCGTGGTTATCTTTTAAAAAGTGCTAAGTTGTATTCATAGATGGCGCGAGGAACAAGGTAGAAGATTCGATTTATTGCTTTTTCATCTCATTATCTTGAAACCAAAATTTTGGAAAGTTTCACTTCTACCACGTGTGAATTGCACACATTTAATTTTTTTCAATGAAATTTTAATTTCACGTTTAAAATCAAGCCCGGTTAAAATTTTGAATATGATATCACGGCCGTAGCTGGGGGGGGGGGGGGCATTAGGGGGCAATGCTCTACCTTGAAATCACAATGCCCTACCTTAAAAATACCAAAAACTAAGTTAAATCAGTGTTGCAAAAGTTCCCGATTTATCGGGAGATCTACTGATTTTGGTTGTCGTCTCCCGATATCCCGATTTAGTGACCATTTCTCCCGATTTTTTGCATTTCTACCAATGTAATATAATATTTAAAATTAAAAATAGACAATACTGTTCTAAAAACGAAATACAAAAGAAATTGAGTCGCTCAGTGAAAATACAGAAGAATTTTGGGCAAGCGTAGGTATATGTGAATAGAAAACGTGGTGATGGCTCACACAATCATGTTCTAAAATATTTTTTTCAACTTTGTCAATGATAGGTCTATTAAACACAAAAAAATATATATTAAAAAACACAAAAAAACTGCTAAACTACTGGGCTTGTTTTTTCATTTTTAGTATTTTATACGCAGTTGGGTTTTTGATTTTTTTTAATTTTACACTTTTTAGGTAGGATTAACCCCTTACCGCATAAATACCCAGATCAAATGATCAAACTTGTTACAATTTTAATATAAATAAAGACATGTTCGCAAAAATGGCTTGTTAGATGGTACAAAAATGTAAATGAATAATAAATTTATTAATAAATTATTTTTATAAATAAAATTATTGTGATAATAACATACAAACAACGCTTGCCTTAGTCAGATTAAGAATCACCCGATTTCTCCCGATTTTTAATATTTCATTTTTGCAACACTGAGTTAAATTATTACCTCACTCTCACTCAGACGTGGGATCTTTACATCCAAATCTGGAAATTCAACCATCTTGTTCGCTTGTTCTTCATCATTAAAGTAGGTTTAATTAAGCTTATAAGATTTGACCCACACAAACAGGGTAAGCTAAATAAAACCGTTTAAAAAATTTACCTAGTTACGCGAATAAAATAATGAGACTGAATATTTTTCACCTAATTCTGTAATTTCTGTATTATTTTCTAGTGCAGCAATACTGTTTTCAAGTTGACTTTGAGAAATGACATGACAGTTGACACTGGTCACTCAAAGTTGTCAATACTCAATGTCATTGAGTTGACTTGACAGTTGACAGTTCAACTCCCTCATCTCAATAATCAACAGCGTTGCCAGACCTCCTCATTTTCCAGGAGATTTCCAGATTTTTCTACAATTCTCCTGATCTACTGATTTTATTAATAAGTCTCTTGATATTTGGGTTTTGAAACATTATTAAATTTGGAAAATGGACACACTATCACATCAATCAAATAAAGTGTTTTTGCAATAAATCCATTGATAAAATATGCCGTTATTGATTTTCGATCCTGTTGTTGTTGCCTGGTTGCTATGAGTAGGTACGGGACAGAACCTTTACCCGCCAATACTACATGACTAAATTAAATAGGTATGTTTTACGGTAACACTTTAATAAGTTGTAGGTTATATTCAAATTTTTCATGTCATTGTTTGATTTACTATTTAAACTACAGAATAACAGAGTTTAGTTATTAACATAACAAAAACAAAATTGAAAAATAAATCGAGTATCAGAGTTATTACTGGAATTTTGAGAACTAAAAACAAATTAAAAAAACAACAATTGTTTTGATTTTAATGTAAGCGAAAAAATGACGGCAAAAATGAACAGTCAAATATCAGGTATAAGCAAAATGAAGAATAATTTAATTCAGTATTTTATTGATCTCCTGATTTGTGAGACCAATCTCCTGATTTTTTTGCTCTTATTTCCTGGATTTTGAAATTTTGGTCTGGCAACACTAATAATCAATCTCGCTCCTCATTTCGGTGACCGGCGTTTCTTTCTCTTTCTTATTGATCTATGAATTTCAAATTGTTTTTGTTGTCGTGAATCGTGATAATAACTGTTAGGTCTTTGACCTACCTTTTCAAGTTACGAAGCTAGATTAACATAAAAGGTGAATGGAAAGTTTTATTGTGTACAGTTCGATATTTGATAGAATACGTATTTATAATTTGTAAGATTTATTTGATTTATAAAATATAAGGTCCTCGGGGGATAACAGGGGGAAGAAAAGTTCTCGAATATCGTCTACTTCTCGAAAAAAGGAGTATAGGGATCCCTTCGACGTGGACTGACGACCTGTAGTAAATATTGATTCAGGTGCATTCAGCAGGGCCGGATAATGGCGCAATTTATTTTAGGCTTATGTCAAGTCAAGCGGTGGAGCCATTACACTATATAATGTGGAGCTCCAAGGGTTGATGGACGATGGATCATAATAAAAGATCCCATTCAACAAGTAAGACAATTTTATTATGAAGTAAGTAAAGTATAGAACATTGTTTTCAGATTTCTTGTCACTAAAAAACAATTACTGAGGTGACAAAAATGTCTAAAAAAAGAAAAGAAAACCAGGGAAAAATGGAAAACGATAAGGAGGAAGGAAATGTAAAATGTGAAATGACATTTATCAGAATAATTAATAAAATATTAAGGGTATGTAAATATTGAGCATTGCAATCAATATACGAGTAAGGCCGCCAAAAATTGTACATTTGGGAAAAAATATGTGTCCATCTCATTTGGAGTATTATAAATTCCATATTTTATATAGTTAATTATATTTGTGATTTGATTCTAGTTCGTAGTATCATGTTTATTCATACGAGTGATTTAAATTAATTTTGGATGGCTATTACAAGTGCAATTGTATTTTTCGTAAACTGTTAAATTTACTTCCCATACAAATGTCGTGTGTCCTTTTAAGGCATGTCATACTTTGACGTCGCATAGATTGTACAACAATTTTGTGACCCGCAAAATTTTGGCATTTCTGAATTATTATGTTAATTTGTTAAGTTTTTATTCATTCGTTTAATAATATAACCCAAAAAATCAATACAGAATTAATTTGAAACATGTGTCTCACTTTTTTTCCCGAATGATACTTCACGTAAGTTACCACAAACAACCACTGATCTACTAGATTCCCGGCCTGTATCTAATAATATTCTTTAGGCATGGTAACGTCAGCTCCAGGTTGGCTAACTTATAGGAAGAAACGCCATTTTATTTACTGTCAAAATGATCTTCAAGGTAGTCGGCACCCGTGTCTCGGAAATTTTTAATATTTTCTAGTGAGTATAACACGGTAACAATGCAAATTTACTGTATTATTTTTAATTGTTGCTAAAGATAGACTATTCCTTTGATAAATCAAACTATGCAGCGTCCTAAAACATCAAAATTCTCATTAATAAACATGTCTAAAGTTATTTCCACAAGTATTTTCATTCACGAATGTTACCGTGTGTTACCTATGTGTTACGTAACATTCGTGATCGATTGTTAAGAGTAGTATAGACTATAGAAAATAAATTAAAAGGCTATATAACTTGCTTTTTTTAAATTAACAGTGGTATTCATAAAAAACTTCTGTTTTTTAAACTGTTTAAAAACTGTACGGATTCCCTCACTCTACGTGGAACTTCAGCGAAGCTTCCCGTGGCAATGGAGCCGCCGATTGGGTTGGTGGTGCGATAAAACGCAGACTGGATTGCTATGTGTGTCAGGGCACCGATATTCCAGATGCTAAACCGCATTTAAAATTCTCAAAAACTCGGATACTTCAATAATGACATTTTATATTTCAGAGACAGACATTGCTAAGTACTCTATATTAGATACTCTAACTCCAGTTCCACAGAGTATGGCTCTTCACCAAATTGCTAACACGGAGGTAGCGAATGTCATTAAATTCAGATGTTTGAGCTGTTTCTGTAGTCAAAGTATGTCCCATAAAGATTATTGTGAATGTTACGATGTCAAAAACCACCTGCTTGTTCAAAATAAAGAATCTATAAAAGAAAATGTGAAAACGTAAATAAAATTTGTTTATGTTTGTAATATTTTAATAACGAAATAAAAAAGTCCTCATAATAACATTTTGTTTTATTAAGTTTTAAACATATGTACCTATTTAGTTTGATAACAAAAAAAAATATTCAAAAAAAAATTATTAGGAATGTCTTCTATGCACATTGTACACTTGGCTTTAATAAATCACACGTGTTACCTCCATTCACGAATGTTACCGTGTGTTACGAGTTCACGACTGTTAATGTACAATTTTTGGCGGCCTTACTCATACACTTAAAAATAAATTATAATATAAATCAATAATGAATTTATGACTATCTATCATTCCAGTGGATTACGAATATCCTCCTTGTAATCTTGGTTGTTATTATTGTGATCGCAGTGTGTATAATTGTAAAATACACAATGACCTCTGCACAACTCCCTAAAATGGATATGAACAAATATTGGGGCACATACCCTATGGATCCCAAACAGAATGTATCCATAAGACCTTATGAAATTGAATTTTCTGATGTGGTAAGTTTAGTTCTGTTTTCAAAATTTATTTATAACTTAGCAGTAACAAGTCAAAAAATAAAATCTTTAAAAATTTATTTATTTATTTATTTAATTCAAAGGCTTAAAACTAACATCACAGGTATCCCCAATTCGTTAGTGTGCCTAATTATATTAAATTTACATTACAATTTTAAATAATGTACAATCAGTCAGCAATCCTTAAATAAAATATTTATCAATATACAAAATTCAATAATAATAGGTAATTAATTTAAATGTCAACAATAGTGAATTAATAAAAAGGAGAATGCCCATAGCCAGTACTCTTAAAAAAATAATTGTGTCACAATGATTTTTGGACAAAAAATTTAATTTAAATATTTCAAGTATTTTATCCTATTTCCTAAAAAATCCTTATTGGGAATAATTTTCTGAAATTAATAAGTAACTTTACTTCCGTTTTACAAAAGAAAACCATTGGGCCATTTATGTTTGAATAAGGGCCAATCAGGAATCTTTTAAGATCCTTCGGGCCAATAGGTTGCATTGATTTGATTATAATTATGATACAACAGTTATGCCGGGTCCACACGCTTGGTGTTTGCCACAAACACCAAACACAGCAAGCAACACCACAAACACCGATCACAATCACCCATTCAAACAGCGCATTCTCACGTTTGGCGAACATGTCAGTCTATGCCAAACAGACGAACATGGCGGACGACGAACTTGTTGCAGTGATTGCTTTTGGGTTGACTTTCTTTTACATTAAATTAAAACAAAATCAAATTCAAAGAGAAAATCAAGGAAACGAAGACAGTGGTGGATGACCAAGATTATTTTTATTATTTTTATTTACAATAATACTTATCCGCGTCCATGCATCATTAACTTTATGCCTATTTTTGTGATTCACATTTTGATATACTTCTAAGGACATTAGAATTATATCTTCAGACCAATCAGTCATTGTTTTTTCTATTTTAGCAAAAAGACTAGATTCTACGTCCGCTTCCCTCAAGTTCTCGTTTAGTAATGATTGTTACCAAGCGTTTGGACACAACACAAACTGTTTGCCGAACATCCATTGATTTGTGAAGGAAAACCGACAACGATGCCGATCACTGGCGAACACAAACACCAACAGGCAAACAGGTACAAACATCTATCCACATATCCGTGTTTGTTGTTTGCTGTTTGCCATTGTTTGCCAAGCGTATGGACCCGGCATTATAGTATAATGTATCCATGACAACAAACTAGATGACGTATGGGGACTGTCAAATGATTTTTTTTTTATAGAAAATTATTATAATCAGCCAGGAGTAATAGTGTTCTGTGATTATAATACATTACAAACTACATGGTGTTTGGGGATTGTCAAATGAATTTGAAACTTAAAAGATCGACATTACATACGCAATCGACTTTAATACGTCTGCATAGAGTCCATATTACTGTGAGTTTATTACAACCTAAATACAAATTAATTTTGTTTAAAATCTCTTATTTCCTAATATTAACATTGACTAAAGTTAGTATGTGTAATTTATTAAGATAACATATTTAAATAAAGGTATTTTTATCAAGACACAAAAATGTTAAAGTCAGTACATTTCTCCATACTAAATGGGCATTCTCCTTTATCATGTCAATAATAATTTAAAAAATAATAATTATACAATTATAAATCATCCATTAGATGATTTATCGTTAGATAATTTTGTTATATTTTTGTGGCAGATGTCTGATGATTTTTCTCTCACCGTTTTATGAATTTCATGCAAATTACCTAAAGTAAATGGTAGAAAAATATTGTATGAACTTAGAAATGTCTTTCAACATATTGCCCACATTGAAACAGAATATTCTTTATATTCACACAACACAACAGATACAAACGAAAAATTGTATACCAAAGAAATGATTGTGAAACTATTGATGCATTATTGTATTTTATCTGCCCTATATTTTGCAATTAATAATATAAGGTAAAATATTTAAATTAACATACTTATGTCTGTATTTGTTACAGTGCCGGATTTATATTTTTTATGAGTGTAGGCCAATTAATTTTCGCCGCCCCATGTACCTTTTTAAATAATAATTTTCCATTCATAGTAAGGAAGGCACTGAATTAGTCACTAAGTGGGTAAAAAGACAAGAATTACAATTTTTTGCGACACTTTTTAATAGCAAAATCATTATATAATATTCCTCTTCTGAAATCTGCCGCCCCTAGGACGCTGCCGCCCCTAGGCCGCGGCCTATACGGCCTATTGACAAATCCAGGACTGATTTGTTACCTATTGATCCAATTTAAAAATTCAATTACCCATGTAATATCAAAAAAATGTTTCACACCTTAATTTTATACCAAAACATCCTTATTTTAGATGATTAACGACTTAAGAGAAAGACTCCTGCACAAGAGAAAATTCCAAACTCCGTTGGAGAATACCGGTTTTAGCTACGGCTTCAATTCCCTCTATCTTACCAAGGTGTTAGATTATTGGAAGAATCAATATGACTTTAAGGCAAGGGAGAAGTTCTTTAACAAATACAAACACTATATGACCAACATACAGGGATTAGATATTCACTACATGCATGTGCAACCGGCTGTATCATCCGATGTTAAAGTAAGTACTATTAATGCATCATTTGTCGTTTCTTACTGAGTCAATGTGTAACATGTACAAATTGATAAATAGATGAATTTAGACTATCAAGATCTATACATGTCTAATACCTCTAAACGAGCAATTCTTATATATATATATATATATATATATATAATTGGAATCTCGGAATCGGCTCCAACGATTTTCATGAAATTTTGGTTTATAGGGGGTTTCGGGGGCGATAAGTCGATCTAGCTAGGATTCATTTTTAGAAAATGTCGTTTTATCGGTGTCTTCAGGCAATGATAAACTTTTACAATATACTCTTCTTGACATCTATTGGCGAGTAGCAGCACTAAAGCTACTTCAGTAGATGGCGT
Source organism: Thymelicus lineola (assembly GCA_963932265.1). Classification (NCBI taxonomy): domain Eukaryota; kingdom Metazoa; phylum Arthropoda; class Insecta; order Lepidoptera; family Hesperiidae; genus Thymelicus; species Thymelicus lineola. The sequence continues at coordinate 6,698,183 of OZ010704.1, forward strand.
TGTTAAGCAACACAAAACCAAGCAAAGCTCGGTCATCCGGGTGCTATTTATTAATGAGAAGACAAAACTGCCTTTCACAACACAAAAACATTATGTCCGTTGTTTTCAGGTCCTTACTTTACTCCTGTTGCACAGTTGGCCAGGTTCAATTCGTGAGTTCTATGAGATCATACCAAAGCTGACCACTCCAAATGAAAAATATAATTTTGTGTTTGAAATTATTGCTCCCAGCCTGCCTGGCTTCGGGTTTTCACAGGTACCCTCTTATTTCTAATAAGTTTTTGAAATTTTGTCACAGCATGTTAATACTTTACTTAAAAAAAAAATAAGTTCAATAAAGAATAATTCACATGATAAAATGGCTAGCTCAAAACATAATGTGCAGTAGATTCATTAACTTGTTTGGTATGTTGACACTTAAAAAATAATACCTATCCATTGAAGTATTATTACTATAATATAGAACCGACACCGCGAACACCATGTATGTACCAATGCATTGGCGCCACGTGGCTTCAATCTTCAATGGATTCGTTCGATTTTGAAAGGAGAATGGGGGCTCAATTTTGAAAATCGAACCTCCCGGGCGAGACACACATTTTGTTCGAGGTGTCTGTTCTATGTCATTATACTTCAATGTACCTATCTAGAAAGTTTGATTGTTTTAAACATTAAAATTGCTACTTATATTATTAAAAAAATCCATAATTTCACTACTTAATTGCTTACCAATTAAAATTTTCACAGTATTTATTCCATTTAACTATCCAATCTGTAACCAAGTTAACATAACCTATATTTCAGGCCCCGTCTCGACCCGGAATGGACCCAACAGAGATAGCAATTGTGTTATCCAAGTTAATGGACCGTATTGGTCGTAAGTCTTATTATGTGCACGGAGCAGACATTGGACATTCGGTTGGAAGTGCCTTGGCTACTATATTCCCTGACAATGTCCTGGGCTTCCATACCAGCACTCCTAAACTTTATCACCCGATGACTGTTATGCATATGATGTTTGGTAAATATTTTTTTAGTCCCAAAAATTTTATTAAATCCTGGCATTTGTGACACGTTTTTAATAAATTATGAATGACGAATGGGTTATATGTTAGGCTGGGTTATTTTATTAAGCGTTTTATAATTTTTTTGTTTTTGTATTCAATTCAATTCAAAAATAATTTATTTCAAATAGGCCACTTTGACACGTCATATTCCTACAATAAAATCAGTACAATAAAACATTAATAATATACGATTATAAATTATGTTTTCTTATCCCAAAACTTTTAAGTTATTTGCTATCAATTGGTAAATACAGCCTGAGAATCAATAATATTCTTATTTTCTTAAAATAATCGCTTTCAGTCTGTCAACATTACAGTATTTATTATTTACCAATTATATATTTTTTCAGATTTCCTCTGTCCTTCATTTGCATTAGACCTTGGGGTTCCAGACCAGGTGAATTCCTTAAAGAATTTCTTGTGGAGAATGTTTGATGAAACTGGATATCTTCACATGCATGCCACAAAACCTGATACCATAGGTGAGCCATTCAACATTTTTATAAATAATTCTCTATTAAACATCAGGAATGGCTTAAGAAATAAAACCGATGTATTGTACTATAATATAGTGGTAACGAGCAGACAAGCCACTTAATTGTAAATCTGTCACTGTTCTGGATATCAGTAACAAAAAGACATCACCGACGCATTGCGAAGAGAAAGATTATTATTTTATAATTAATCTGTCTTTTCTTTCTTCTCTTTTATTTCTTGACCAGCAATGCATTGACATTACCTAGTACCTAGTACCTATAGATTCACCCATGGCGTGGCCGCATGAGACAGCACTATTAGATATGCTTCTTTGAGGTTATTTAAAAGAAATTAACAAAATTTAAACAAACAGTCCAAAATACTGCTTCCCACCATAGTACTTAGACTTATATGCTTAAACTACGATTTACGATTAAATCTCCAAATAGCCAACTCATTCTTCATTGTTTGTCACAACTCGCACTTGTGACAAACAATGAAATCCGGCCACGGTGACGGGGACAAAAACTAATATTTTGTCTCTGTCTTTCACGTAGATTTTATATCTGGCGATCTCATTCTGTCAAATGTATGGGAGAATCTACTGGTTCTAAATGGGCATTTTATTTTATTTTATTAGGGTAACCAACAAGAGAATTACATTATGAATACATCCAAGTCATGGGTCGACTTAAAACTTAATGTAGTCTTAATTATATTTGATTGATTGATGATGCCTATGGTTTTACTTATGTCTTTAGGTGACAAATACCACATTTACCCTTACCATCAAATTGATTGTCTCTCAGCTCATTTTGTCCCTTATTTAAAAAGTAATATACACTTTTCCATTCAATTCCAGGTATAGCCTTAACAGATTCTCCAGCAGGTCTGGCAGCCTACATCATAGAGAAGTTCTCCATTCTAACCAACCCTGATAACCAGAAGGCTGAAGATGGCAATCTTCGGAACAAGTTCTCGTTGACACAACTCCTGGATAATGTCATGGTGTACTGGGTCACCAACACCATTACCTCGTCCTTGAGATTGCATAAGGAATACTATAACATAGAACGCCTTAGTATTGACTTGTAAGTGGTTTGATTACGTTGGTTAATAAAAACGATATTCATTACTTCGTTCGCGTGGTATTTAACAAAAAAGTTATTGTTCAGTTCGCAGAGTTAAAATATATAAAAAATATATAATGTATGTATACAACTTCCCTATTTGAATCGAATATTATTACATTTTTCTTTTTTTTTCTAATATAAAAGTAGCCTAAGTTACTCCTTCTTACATCAGCTGTCTGCCAGTGAAAGTCCCGCCAAAATCGGTCCAACCATTTCAGAGATTAGCCGGAACAAACAGACAGACAGACAGACAAAAATTGTAAAAAAATGTTGTTATAGTATATGTACACATCCAAATGCACTTGATATATAGATAATGCTCACCCCTTGCGGTTCGAAGGGGGGAGGGGGTAAAAACAAAAATGGGTTCAAGCTTGGGTTCAAGCCTATTTTACATCATCATTGTTCGGTCTTTATATTTAACATTCAGTGTACAATGCAATTTTTATACAAACAAAAAACACCTTTGCAGGGTAGAAACCAAAGTACCCACGCGGGGTTTAAAGTTCAAGCATTATCAAACTATCGCTCCACTTAGCGTGCTGAAGAGGAAATATAAAAACTACCTTCACACAACCGTTGTTGAAGACGGAGGGACCTTCGCTGCTATGGAGCACCCAGGGCTCCTCGTTGACGATATCTTTGAAGGTGCAGATACATTTATAGCTTTCCACGCTGGGAAGAGGTGAGTTGATACGTTGAAATCATATTTGATTTGGAGTTGGTCCTAACTCTTTTTTTAAGTCAAAAAGTATTTAATAATGTCGTATTGTAATCACAAAAATCGGCAAATAAGCTCTTAGATATTTTTTTCTTCATAGTTACATAGAATTCATTCAGTTACATTATTATCTACGTAATTCGTCATTCATTAGTTACACAATAGCAACATAAGTCAGTGATTGGTTACTCAAACGCCCCAACTCAGAGTCACTAACAGTTACTTTAATCGCTCCTTAGAATCACCATACAATTTATGTACTAAGGAGCGATTTAAGTAGTCGTTAGTGACTGTTGGGGCGTAAATCACTTACTTAACTATGTCATTAATTATTATCAAAATGCTGGCCATGCACGATCAAGTTCAAGTTATGTAGTGATATTTTTTTGTAATAAATATAATACCTATGTATTTTAATTTTTAAAAGATGTGCTGAGGAGTTTCTTTACGGCTTTTCTTCTCCTCCACGACAAAGCACCTTTCCGAAAAACCAAAAAATGACGTGCATAAGTGTATCAGTGATACCTATATGAATAAATTATTTTGAATTTTGAATTTCAAGTATACTTATCAAGTTTGCGGACTTGACGCGAAATTTAGTAAACTTGACAGTGTACAGCCACGGTATGACTATCTGGCTTTAAAGCTATCTAATGCTAACTGGATGCCGCATCAAGTCTAACTGCAAACTTAACAAGTATACTTAATCGTGTATGGCCAGCTTTAGTTAGAAAATTGAGTGTTTAGTAATGTAATTACCAACCTTATTTCACAGTCCAGAAAAAACCACATCAACAAAGGCAACCACTTCAACAGTATCTGCTAAACCAGAAACAATATATGACTTTACTGTCATTGATATTAATGGAAAGGAAATACAATTAGACAGATATAAAGGATACGTTCTACTCATTGTGAATGTTGCTTCTCAATGCGGACTCACTGATAAAAACTATCAACAATTAACGGAGTTATATAAGGAATATGAAGGAAAAGGCTTGAGAATATTAGCGTTTCCTTGCAATCAATTTGGATACCAAGAACCGGGGTCATTAGAAGATATAAAGCATTTCACCAAAGACAAAGGTGTCAAATTTGATGTATTTAGCAAAATAGAAGTGAACGGAGAAAATACTCATCCGTTATGGAAGTTTTTGAAGATGAAACAGAGTGGAACGCTTGGTGAATGGATCAAGTGGAATTTCTCCAAGTTCATTGTAGATAGAAATGGAGTTCCTGTTGAAAGGTTTGGACCTGACGTTGATCCGTTTGATCTAAAACCTTACATCGATAAATATATTGACCATACTGGTGAAAAATTACATGAAGATTTGTAAGGCAATGGGTTTATATGAATCTTAATATAATATAATATTAATACCAAACTATGTAGACAAACAGGTAACAATGGCCAAATAAAAAGCCGTGACACTTTTTTCTTAATAATAAATAATATTGTAATACATGTAGTTGATTAGTAATCGCATTTATGAATTGTGATATACCACTCATTACATTTTTAATATATTTAGGTCGATTTTTATGTATCTATTTTAATATTAGTATGTTTAACGTTGAGATAAGGTTAATGTAAGGTACTTAACTTCAATTCAAATTCGGTCTTTTTAGTATCTCAATATTTATATAAAAAATCTTTATAATAAATTTTATTACCGAGAAATAAAAAAAAATCTTTGATGCATTTTTTTACCTCCGAAGTTTCACGTGTCTGTCTGTCTGTCTGTGACATGGTAGCTAAACGAATGAACTGATTTTGTTTGAAAGCTGGCGTGATTAAACAAACTGTCGGGAGCATGTATTTTGAATTTTAAAATTTATATGTAATTATAACAAGTAGTGACACGTAAAAAGTAGATAACGTAGTTAAATATTAATATAATAATAATAATAAAATAATATTAGTATTACTAATCATCATCACTTTAAGCTCTAAATGTTTATTTCCTGACTGAAATAAAAAGTATTTGTTTACTATACTATATTATTTTTTTATGCTCATTTTATCATTGTATTGTCTTATGTTTATTTTTGTTGATATTTTAGTTTTAAATACTATTACATTTTTGTCCCTGATTTTATACCACTATTAAATTGAATTTTTAATGAGACCTTACAATTTTTAGTATGCTCTGTTGATGTTGTATCCAAATGGTACATCTAGTCTTATGGTAGCACTTGACATTCGCTCCCTCAGTGGAAAAAAAGCATAAGACGTCTTACGTTGAATTTTAGTCATTAATATTTTTGGAAAGAGGTACAAAAGCTGCATATGCTCAATTTTTTTCACATTTTTATCATTAATCTCGACAGTTTTGTGCAAGAAATTGTAATGTAAATTCCTTTGACTACTTACTGATATTTTAAGTTTTTTTGCTCTCCTGTAAAATTGCAATTTTCATCTTATGCCTTTTTTCCACTGAAGGTGCGATATTAGCTATAAGTGATTATACTGATTAATGACAATGTTCACTACGACATTCATAATAAATAAATACCCTACTAATTTTGTATTTTTGATTTTCAGTAGTTAATAAGATGAAGATGCCCAAAACACAGCATTCTGCAATATAATGCATCGGGTACAATAACTTTTCAATAGACGAAGTTGGCTTGAACTCAGTTATCTATACTAATATTATAAAGCTGAAGAGCTTGTTTGGTTGAACGCGCTAATCTCAGGAACTACTGGTTTCAATTAAAAAAATATTTTTGTGTTTGATAGTCAATTTATCGAGGAAGGCTATATAACATCATATATTTTAGTAGTTTTTTCTTTCCACAAATTAACGCGGGTGAAACCGCGCGAAACAGCTAGTATAATAATAAAATTGTAACTTACCCATCACACTTTTATGTGTTTAAATCTGTATAATATATAGAAGGCAAAAGTGATTGACTGATGTATCAACGTAGGTACAGGCCTAACCCTAAGGGCTAGAAAGTTAAAATTTCGCACACGTATTCCTCTTATGACGTAGACATCCACTAAGGATTTTTCAAAATTCAACTCCCAAGGGGGTTAAATAGGGGATAAATATTATAAGCATAATCCGCGTGCGAAGCTGTGGGCACCAGCAAGTCAAAGATAAATAAACAAAAGTTAATCTATTAGTAGTTTATTAGGTTTCAAAACTAAACTACACAAACTGAAATTGCTACACCTAGTTATTAGGAGAAGCTATACCTAAACAACAGTCTTTGTTTCTATGCTACTCTTTGTGGCGAGAAAAGCACCACATGCGTCCATTTTTCAACATTCAAACCTTAATGTTGTCTAGATGCACCGTAGACATCTTTGGCGACGAGAGAAATCCCCGTAAGTACCTACGAAATTAGGCCTTCTGTCCACTTAGACAGAATTGTCGCTTGCTTGCAGCTTAGTTGCATTATGTGTATTAATAAAAAGTACGAAGTCTATCATGGCATCGTTTATGCGTTTGTTATACAATACACAAGCGTGCGTCTAAGTGGACAACAGGCCTTAAGAGAAAAAATCCCAAAAAATTTGTATGTCCTATAGCTTTCTAAGTAATTAGAAATACATTTTTTTAATTACAATTTACGAGGCTTTCACGCGTCGTCATGTGCACTACACCTAATAAAATTCTTGTAATAAAATCAAACAGTTTGCCGTCCAAGTCGCAATTTGGAGAAGTCCTGCAACGTATTGCGCGAACTTGACTCGCTCCATTGTAGCTCTGGTATAGATCCGATCACCTGACCAAATGAAAATAATATGAATAATACTTACCGAGTCGAATCTGCCGTATTTGGGCGGCTTAGAATACCTACTCACCCCAATCCCACACCGGATGGGTGTCGTAAGAGCCTCTTACTACACCCATCCGTTTAAGTTGCCTCTTACTAAGAGGCACATTTTGGTAAATAATTCATTAAGACCATTATTCTCCATGGGGTTCGCCTGGATAGCTCCCACCCTTGAGCATGAGTCACCCGCCAAACGACTCGTCGTGTTCCGGCTGGGGGCTTGAGAACCAGTTCTTTCTTTCTTTTTCTTATCTCTTTCTTGTCGGCAACGCATTAGTGATGCCTTTGGTGTTGCTGATGTCCATGGGCGACGATAGCCACTAACCATCAGGTGGATCAGCTTTCGCCGGCTATTTCCATAAAAAATGAACAGACCTGATGGTAAGTGTTCAACGCCATTCATGCATCCAACTTAGCGATGCTTATTAGCCAAGCAATGTATTGGCTGGAACCCTATTCGTTGATTGTAGTTATGATCGAACATTACTGATCTAAGATGGCGCAGAATTTAGAAGGAAATTGGTTCTAAATATCAGGGTACAAAAATCGGAAAAAGGGCAAAGGGTTTACAGCAAAATATGCACACTGGTATTGCCAGTCTTTCTTCTCATAAATCCCCTGTATCTCCACCATTTACCATCAAGTGGAATGTCAAGTATTAGCTTAAGTTAATAAAAAACAGCTATCGAAACACACACAGCATAGTGTGGTTTTTGGAAAAAAAAGACCCACCGGTGTTTTTTTTCTACAGTACAAAAACGATACCTTGAAAAATTTAATTCAAGTCGAATTTTGACTGCAGAGAGGGTCGCTAGTTTTACTATGTCCAATATGATGGTCATAGTTAAAATATCCACTCTACCACTAAATCAAATGACTAATTCTACTTTACTTACTTTGTATTAGCTTACCTTTTGTTACAACACCCTAATATGACAAGTAATAAGGTTGTTTCTAGCAGCATTATTCATGGTTTAACCAATTAGTTGCGGCAATTCCTGAACTGTGCTCACCCACTAACTATTTTGAAATACAGACGTTCAAATAACTAAGTTATCACTTTAACGCCCAACCTCAAGAATTACTAACGTTTATTTAAATCGCTCGTTAGTACAGAATTTGTATGGTGATTTTTTACTAAGGAACGATTTAAGTAACCGTTAGTGAATCTGAGTTGGAGTGTAAATAACTAAATCTACAATATGTATACTCTACTACAGATGACTAATACAATATAAGACTTACAATACAAAATATTAAATGTATAAGAAATTAAACAATACAATTAGATCAAAGTTTTATTATAAGTGAATACTTAAAAATAAGAATATTAATGTTCCTGCACCCATTAAGTAATATTTCAAATAAACTGCATAAATAGAATAACTCAAGATCTATTGTGACTTTTACGGTGAATGAGTTGTAGATATCTATTTAAATACAATTATATTTGTCTACCTACACAGTACAGCTAAAAATACAATAGTAAATGCATTAATAAAACCATGATTCATATATAAGTACCAAAAATACAATTTACTTCAAATATTACTCTTAAATACATGAATGTGTGAGGAGTAAAATGACATTTCTATTACTATGACCATATAAAACATTAAATTTTTAGTGTCTCCCGGTATTAAATGGTGCCCAGGCAATACGAGAACACCAAATGAAATTTTTAGATTGTCTTTAGCAATTTTTGATTCCCAAATTTAAAGGCTTAAATAAAAAAAATCATAGTAGAGAAAAGTCAAATACCGCTCCACACCTACTCGAGAATGAATTTAAGGAACATCCTTAATAACCTCAGCCAATTCTTCTCTGGAGTACATATGGATCCTGGTCTTGGGAGTCAACGTCACCACCTCAACGTTATTCTCCGATAGCTTCTCCTCCATCACCTGCTTCAAAATGGTCAGAGCTGACACTACAGCTTCCTTCAGCGTCATTGATTTGTGGTACACTTCCTGTGGAGTAAAAGATTGCTCTAAAATATTGTTTTGGTTTGAACTTTGGTTACAACCATTTAAGTATTAATACTAGCGTATAGAACCAACACCGCGAACACCGTGTATGTCCCAATGCATTGGCGCCACATGGCTTCAATCTTCAATGGATTTGTTCGATTTTGAAAGGAGAATGGGGGCTCAATTTTGAAAATCGAACCTCCCAGGCGGGACACACATTTTGTTCGAGACAGACACTGCAAACGCCATGTATGTCCCAATGCATTGGAGCATTGGTTCAATTGTACCTATTTTAGTACCAAGTTTTGTAATAATTAATTAATTATTACCTTCAAACTCTGCTGAGCTCCCTCACTGCCCGACCCGATGGCTTTAGCATCGTACTGAACAAACGTGCCACTTGGGTCCATGTGGTATAACTGAGGCCCTTTCTCATCATAACCTGATTCAAACAGTATAATATAGGTTAATATAGTTTGACAATACAAGTTAAACATATTTAGGTTAATAAAATCATAAACTCGGTAAACTAAAACAAATTGATGTTAATCATTACATAATTTAATTAACAGTATAAGAATATAATGTTTCTTCAAGGCAAGTTCAAGATGAAAAAAAATTTATTGGAGTTTTGAGTTAAGTTAAATGGTTATTAATAAATTAATTAATTAAACCATCACTGAATAGCTAAAAAGCCGTTCTTAATTAAATAATCTTTCTGCTACATATAACTTTATGTGAATAAAGTATAACATCCAGTTTAAAGTATATATTTAATTTTATCACCTATCCAAAGGTCTTCTAGACAAAATCACTAGTAAGACTTTCTTTAGTCTCTAATAAAACCTGATGTAACTATCTCTTTGTGTGTACAATAAAATAAAGACTATTCTATCATCTCTTTACCTGCAAACATAACAGCCACACCAAACGGTCGAGACATGGCAGTACCGCTGTCATCGTCACTGTCTCCAAACTGTATAGCCAAGTTGGAGACGGCCTGCGCACACGACTCCACGCTCATCTGCTCGTTGTACACAAACCAGTGGTTCTGGCATTCCACACGCGCTCGCTCTACTAATGTTCTGAAAAAAAAAATGTTTGCATGTGACACTGATCGAAATTGAGAAGTTATTTATAACAGCAAGCACTGCTGTAGTAAGCAGAGATGGTAGCACGAGAGACATTTCATTTGTTTATTTATTTTTGTATACAATAACAACAATGATAACACAATTTGCACAAATTAACTGCTTATTTCTTTAAGAAATCTCTTCCAGCAGCCCTGTGAGGAGATAATTACATAAAATTACATAAAAATTCCTTCAACATACATAATTTCTAAAAAAATGTCTGTACAATACAAGGTGTTACAACCAAAATTTTACCAACTGTATGTCTTCAAGAAATAAAACTATCACCAAATAAATGATCTAACTATTGTGTAATGATATCGACAAGTTTACCTGGAATCTGCCATCAGACCTGACACAGCACAAGCGATATGCCGGTCCACTTCTACGATCTTTTCGATGGTAGTGGGCTCCATCAGTGGAGAAGTTATTCTCTTTTCTACGGCCAAAACTACTCCTTCTGAGGTGCAAATGCCGATTGCCGTGGAGCCCAGCTTGATCGCTTCGATGGCATACTCCACTTGGAACAAGCGACCCTCCGGGCTAAATGTGTTAACACCACGGTCATATTCAGAACGCGTCAGGAACATCTGAAATGCATCGCCGGTAAAAAAAGGTTAGAGCGAGGGTTCAATCAATATTCATATGCAATTTACAAAGTATTAAATAAAAATACCTTTAAATTTTAAAGATTCTACAAAACTTATTTAATGTTTAGAGATAATATTAAAACTAAAACTAAAAATTAGATGAGTAATCAAAAATTGCAACTCTTCAACTACTTTGACAATAATGACAACTTAAATTTCAAGTTGACGTAAACGTTAGGCCCATAGACTAGAGTACCATTTTCATTTACAGTTTATGTTTATAGTTGGACGTCATCATTTCTGCCTTAACGAAGTGTTCTGTATGAGACTCTGTGATTTTTTTGACATAACATAACCTCTTTTTTACTTATTTTATCATTGGGGTTGAAGCCACAGATTAAAGAAATAAAAGGGGTTGAAGCGCTCATAGCCCAGCGGCTTGTGTCGATTCTAAGTGATCGACAAAGTTAAACAACAACGGGCGCGGTCGGTAGTTGGATGGGTGACCGCTAGTGGCAAAAAATTCTTGAGTGTTTCCGTGCTTCGGAGGGTACATAAAGCCGTCGGTCCCTCTTGTTATTGTAACATAACTGTCGTTAAACCATGTCGGAGGCCCTCGGGCGAGATAAAAACTTCTGACAATCGAGTTGGCCTGGTTGGCCACCAACCCCTTCACCAATCCGCACTGGAGCAGCGTGTTGGAGTATGCTCTAGGCCTCCTAGAGTGACCCGTGCTCAGTAGTGGGCCATTAATTGGTTGAAACCATAGATACGAGTAATAGTGTAAGGTGGGGGCGGTGGGGCACTCACTCACTCTTTAACAACCTGATAGTTACCCAGTGCTGTAGCGACCTGGTATTGACACCTTGCGACCTGGTAAAGACCCCGTTGCGACCTGGAAGTAACAACGTAGCAACCTGGGAGTGTCACCGTCACGACATGGTGCTGAGTTCAATGTAACCCGATCCCATAACAATTCCTTCTTATATCTAACGGTTACTCTTTTTCTTTAGTCTTCAGTATATTTAGGTATCCAATCTCTATCTATCCATCCATCCATCCATCAGCCCTTGGAGGTCCACTGCTGGACATAGGCCTCCCCTAACTTGCGCCACATCTGAGCGGTCCTGAGCCTTCTGATCCAGCGAATGCCCGCTGTCTTCTTCAGCTCGTCCGTCCACCTGGTCGGAGGGCGTCCTATGCTCCTTTTTCCGAGACATGGGCGCCATTCGAGGACCTTTCTTCCCCAACGGTTACCGGTCCTTCGCATTATGTGGCCAGCCCATTGCCACTTCAGCCGGCTAATTCTTTGAGCTATGTCGGTTACCCTTGTTCGTCTACGGATCTCCTCATTTCTGATACGATCACGTACAGAAATACCGAGCATAGCCCTCTCCATAGCCCGCTGCGCTACTCTGAGCTTGTGGATTAGGCCAATAGTGAAGCACCACGTCTCGGATCCGTATGTCATCACTGGCAACACACACTGCTCGAACACCTTCGACTTCAGGCACTGAGGTAGTGTTTTGGACGACAAGAGATGACGCAGTTTCCCGAACGCAGCCCATCCGAGTTGGATTCTACGAGTGACTTCTTTCTCGAAGTTGGACTTACCCATCTGGATCACCTGTCCCAGGTAATTGTATTCGTCTACAACTTTGAGAGCAGCGCCGTCAACAACAACCAGTACGGGTACGCGGGTGTGACATGGACATTCGACATGATTTTCGTCTTGTCCATATTCATCTTAAGACCCACCCGTTGTGGGCGATGTTCAAGTCCCCGAGTATTGTACCAAGTTCTTCCAGGGAACCCGCCAGGATTACTATATCATCGGCATATATCTCTATCTAACAATGAATAATTAAGTATTTATTCAGTACTTCAAAAAATAGGTAGTACAAAGCTCAGTTAATTTTCCTGTTTTGATTTGAATTTAATTAATTAATCCCACATTAATGCTTTTATTTTTACGTCAATGTAAATTGTAAAGGATAAAACAAATGAAACCTTAAATAGAAAACGGACGCCATTAGGCCTTACATCTGGTGAAAACCCAAAAGTGTGATTAAAACTGTAATTAAAAGAATACCTGAATTAAGGATGTCCCAAAAATAAAGAACCTCTGTAGAAACTAGAAAGTGTCATGCTTCTAGGTTCACTGTGTAACTCATTTAAGTAGTACTTCCCTTCCCTTCTACAATTTTTAAATAATTAAAAAAACCCGACTGCGTAAAAAAGTAAAAAGAAAAAATAAGCCAAGAATAAGTTTAGATGTAATAAGTTTAGAATGTTTTTAAAAGTAATACTGAAAATCTAAACCATAGAACTATTGTATCTAGTACGCAGGTATTTTGCCTATTATATTCGAAATTAGTATTATATTAGTATTATATTCGAAATACATAGGTACACCAAAATTCAAATCAATCAGGGGGTAGGTATGGGCTAAAAGGAAGTTTATCCTCTACTTTTAAAGTATTTATTTTATGTTTATATTGTTTTGACTTGATAAAGCCTAGTTTAGTTAGGGCCCCGGTTTCTTTTTTGCACCAGGTTGTTACCTTTGTTACCCTTGTTGGATACCTAGCTACGCCAATTCATGGCACCCAGGATACATGGAATATTGTAGGACTATGAATGTGTAGCGTACTTAAATTGTTAGATTTACTTATCCCAAATAACAAGCTCGACCTCTTTCTAATACTAAACAAATGTTTACCACGTTAGATAGATAAAGTGAATAAACTTAATACATTTGTGCGTAGCAGTAACATATTCAATTATTTAAATAACTAATTACAAATTACTGATTATTTACCGATAGCCAACAGCTTCACATAAACCGGCATGCAATGATTTGATGCGAATTGCGAACAAACACTATTTATACGGTACTCTGTGCCATTTATGGTCATTCCACCCGCGTCTGCGGTGGTATCGTTACGTCTCCCTTGTATTTATTAAACGTGTAAATAAATATACGTGTCGTCTCGTCTCTCATCTCGTTAGACTGATATTATGTGGTGTTCTGTGAGCAGAATTTTTGGCATATTGTAATAATTGCATAAAATCCTATTAATCATAAAAGGTAAGCAATTTAATTTATTAGTTCCTTTCTTCTTTCTCTATGCTTCGGAAGGCATGTCGGAGGCCCTTGGGCGGCATGAAAACCTCCGACACTAGGGTTGGCCACTAACCCCTCAACCATTCCGCACTGGAGCAGCGTGGTGTGGTGAGTATGCTCTAGGTCTCCTTAAGGAGAAAGACCCGTGCTTAGTAGTGGGTCATTGATGGGTCAGTTAAGTTCTTTTTAATTTTTTTTTATAATTCGGGCGCGAATTTAACTTTAAGCACACTGCGGGCCCACGCTCACAGCCCTAGTTGAGGTCGCTACTGTTGTATTAAATATCTTAACAAAAAATTCAGATATCAAGTCAAATTCTATTGTTTTAAGCACAGACATGTATTAAGCATTTGGCTGGGGACCTGTATTCGTAAACCCTTTTATAGACTTTGTCCGGTCAAAATAGACGTTTCAGTTGGCATTGAATACAGCTACGAGTATGATAAATATTTCAAGTTCCCGTCGATTTTATGTTTTAGAAAATGTATTGAAAATTGAATAAAAATAATGTATAATGTTTCTGGGTAGAATGGGTTAACAGGGCAAGAAAGTTCGTTTGAAAATTGGCCAAACTTAAATGAAGCAAGCCCTACGAAAATTTGTATTTGGCTAGAAGTATAGTAGTGTAGTAGAAGTTATGAAACAGATATATTTTGAAGGTTCAATAAAAAACTATTGAAGTTGTATTGGAAGATTTTTATCAGAAATAATAACATTTTTCATTAATCAAAGGACCCCGCACTAATTGTTTGAAAATTGTGTTTCAGCGGATTGGTCTGGATTTTTGGTATGTTGTAGCCCTAACCGTACTGATCAAAAGTCCCAATGGGCACGACCCCCTCAAATGCGTATTTTTTCCTCCAGGGGGCACTTTCCCCCCAAGGTCTATTTATTCGATTTTAGCGGAATCATTCTGAATTTTTAGTATGTTGTAGTCCTAATCATGCCAAACAATAGTCCCAATGGGCACAACACCCCCAAATGCGTATTTTGTCCTCCAGGGGGCACTTTCCCCCCAAAGTCTATTTATTCGTTCTGCGGAATCATTCTGAATTTTTAGTATGTTGTAGTCCTAATCATGCCAAACAAGAGTCCCAATAGGCACGACCCCCCATATTGCGTGTGTTCTCCTTCAGAGGGCCCTAACCCCCCCCCCCCCCCCCATAGTCTATTTATTTGATTTCAGCGGAATCATTCAGAATTTTTGATAAATTGTAGCCCTAATCGTACCAATCAAGAGTCCCTATAATAGAGTGCCCATTGTGACTCTTGTTTGGCATGATTAGGACTACAACATACTAAAAAATGAGAGGTGTCAAGGGACACCCGGATGGAACGAAGTTCCTTTCGATTTAAGTATTGTTTTGTTGTACAGCGCCATCTCTGTAAAACTCTCTGAATCACTTCAAAAAAAGTGTCGTCATTCGTAAAATCAAAAAGTGTCGTAATATTCCGTCTAGCCCCCTTTCACAACGCGCGATAAGGAACTTCGTTTCAAAAATTCAAAATAATTCCGCAGAACGAATAAATAGACTTTGGAGGGAAAGTGACCCCTGGAGGACAAAATACGCATTTGGGGGGGTTGTGCCCAGTGCGACTCTTGTTTGGCATGATTAGGACTACAACATACTAAAAATTCAGAATGATTCCGCTAAAATCGAATAAATAGACCTTGGGGGGAAAGTGCCCCCTGGAGGAAAAAATACGTATTTGAGGGGGTCGTGCCCATTGGGACTTTTGATCAGTACGGTTAGGGCTACAACATACCAAAAATCCAGACCAATCCGCTGAAACACAATTTTCAAACAATTAGTGCGGGGTCCTTTCGTAGAAGACAACTTATATTATTTTATTGACCTTGAATATTTTAGCACACGGAAATCTTGGGGACTTGATATTTCTTTCTTATGAATTTGGTACATTTTTTGATACATAATTTTACCTCTTCTAATTTTTAGTTCTATGCGAATTAATGCAAATCTAGTACTATTTTTGGGTCTATTTAAACCAGACTAAGACGCATTCCTACAAATAGTCCTGTAATGTAAATGGGTCCACAGTACGACTTGCACCTCGCACGGATGGCCGTGCCCAAAACCTTTTTGGGGGTTAGATTTATGCCTGTAGGTACTAATTTGAATCCCTCCACCAATCCACACAGCATGGAAGCAGCATGGATATGTACTCAATACTTTAGGTATCCTATTGGCCCATTAATGGGCCATTTGAAAGCCAATTTGAAAAATTAGATATGAGTGCAGGATTTGAAAGTTGGTCTCCAATGCATGAGAGCTATTAACAACAATTACAATGTAAATATCGCTTGCTTTGGCAAAGGAAAACATCGTGAGGATGTAGATAATATCTGCACACCTGAGAGTTTTTTTAATGTTCTCAAAAGTGTGTGACTAATCCGCATTAGGCCATTTTGGCAGACTATTGTCAGAGGAACCCCAAGCCATTAGCCAAACGCTGGTTATTATAGTTTATTGTGATGATAATGAAGTGCATGTATTCTTATCTATGTCACTAAAATAGTTACTATGAAAATAACACACACGCTTTTGCAACACTTTACTTCACTCAACTACATAGTAAACTACATTTTGATTGTCATGGTCATGCTTAGGTTTTATTACAGAAAATATTATAAATGTCTGTAACTCAATAATCTATTGTTGTATGGATTATTCAATGTTTTCTCTTGAGCCATATTACAAACCTTTTAGAAATACTCAGCCATATACCAAAAAAATTACAGTTTGTTTTATTCGTTTCTCATCATGGACGCA
This sequence comes from Thymelicus lineola, assembly GCA_963932265.1. Classification (NCBI taxonomy): domain Eukaryota; kingdom Metazoa; phylum Arthropoda; class Insecta; order Lepidoptera; family Hesperiidae; genus Thymelicus; species Thymelicus lineola. The sequence continues at coordinate 6,714,982 of OZ010704.1, forward strand.
GATAGAATTTCTAGGTCCGGTCTCATTTAAAGAAAATAATCAAACGTAAGTTAAATTTATTTTTATTTGCATGTAAAATAACAAATAAACAGATCATTTACCGGAATTATGGATGTTGGCTGTCGGTGGGGGTTTGCAAAAAAGACGATACTGTTCGTACTAATATTTAATTAAAAAAAGGGGAAAGAATATAAAATAAAACTTTAAACCTAACTTATCTAAACCTAACTAACTGGTCTCAATTACTACACGATCGAGTAAGAGCACCAGCAGCGGAGGCGACCGCTTGCTTCGACGATTCGGGCAAGAGCGACGTGTGGTGGAGATGCTTGCGCGAGGCGTCGCTGGTCCGTGGGTGGCCGTAGTCTTCCAAGAAGCAGCTGATGTTGCGCAAGGCTCCCCGAGCGTGTGAATGTTTCACGGGTGGCTGTAAGCTTCGGAGAAGCAGCTAACGTTGCGCAAGGCTCCCCGAGTGTGGGAATGTCACGCTGTGACGTAGGGGGTATAAGGGCCGTGTAACACCTCCCCTCGAAGATCAGCAACTATTTGCCAACGTCTAGTGCAAATATTGCTGCACGTCTGGCTTCTGGGGATTCTATTGAAGCCTGGTGAGCATCTTGGTGAATTTTCTTCATTTTTACGTTGTAATTTTGCAGGTGTGAGGTAGGGTGAAGAGGTAGCTTCCACGAAGTGTCTTGTGCAAGTTTTCGCCGCATGATAGGTGTGCTTTGGTGGGTTCCGGAAACGTGATTAGGTAGTGCAGGTCAATCTTCGGGCATTCAGCCTCCATGTACATGAACGCCTGAGAGCCAGTTGCTAAGTAGGGATATGGTGGTACTATAACAGATAGGTTTTTATTTGGACCTGGGCAAAGCCTATACAATTCATAGGTTTCTGGATGGGTAATAGGAAATTTTAGGATTACCACGATCTTTCTATCCGTGAAATAAGAACCTAAACTAATTACGTAATAGTATCTGATATCTTTATCTAAAATTTATATAATTCTTATTTAAAGTACTTATCATTGACTTAAGGTCACTAACTGGTAGTAATGATTTCAGTTAAATATAAATCTAGGTGTTCTAATTCTAAACTTCTATGGGCGTCCCTTGGCGCGTTGCAAAGGTTGTTCCGAAAGTCGGAATTCGTGCCCTGTGATCTAGATGATCATGTGTTCTAATTCTAACTTCTATGGGCGTCCTTTCGCGCGTTGCGAAGGTTGTTCCGAAAGTCGGAATTCATGCCCTGTGATCTAGATGATCATGGTTTCTAATTCAAAATTTTTATGGGCGTCCCTTCGCGCATTGCGAAGGTTGTTCCGAAAGTCGGAATTCATGCCCTGTGATCTCGATGATCATGGATTCTAATTCTAAACTTTTATGGGCTTCCCTTCGCGCATTGCGAAGATTGTTCCGAAAGTCGGAATTCATGCCCTGTGATCTCGATGATCATGGGTGAAAAATTTTGCTAACAAAAATTTCCTGGGGATAAAGGATAGGTACATAGACGGGATTAGCAACCGCTAACAATAGTTCAGTGTACTTACAGTATGTACAGCATCGTCTGCTACTTGACTTTTGATCATCGATTTCTGGATGAGTCCTTGCAGCTCAGCTCCCGCCTTTTATGGATGTTGGCTCAGCTTCCTCCTTTTTCGACAGCCGCCGTAGGTTCTGGATAGCCGACGCGAGCGCGACCGCGGATCCGGTGACAGCGCGAAGTATCTACGATAGATCTACGCTACTGACTCGACTATCCCCTGTTTCGACTGCGCCAATTATGGATGTTGGCTCAGCTTCCTCCTTTTTCGACAGCCTCCGTAGGTTCTGGATAGCCGACGCGAGCGCGACCGCGGATCCGGTGACAGCGCGAAGTATCTACGATAGATCTACGCTACTGACTCGACTATCCCCTGTTTCGACTGCGCCAATTATGGATGTTGGCTGTCGGTGGGGGTTTGCAAAAAAGACGATACTGTTCGTACTAACATTTAATTAAAAAAAGGGGAAAGAATATAAAATAAAACTTTAAACCTAACTTATCTAAACCTAACTAACTGGTCTCAATTACTACACGATCGAGTAAGAGCACCAGCAGCGGAGGCGACCGCTTGCTTCGACGATTCGGGCAAGAGCGACGTGTGGTGGAGATGCTTGCGCGAGGCGTCGCTGGTCCGTGGGTGGCCGTAGTCTTCCAAGAAGCAGCTGATGTTGCGCAAGGCTCCCCGAGTGTGTGAATGTTTCACGGGTGGCTGTAAGCTTCGGAGAAGCAGCTAACGTTGCGCAAGGCTCCCCGAGTGTGGGAATGTCACGCTGTGACGTAGGGGGTATAAGGGCCGTGTAACACCGGTGTACTACGATAAGTTAGCATTCATTATGTAGGTACATTAACAATAAATAATTAGTGTAGGTACCGGTCATTACCAATGTAATAAATATGCAAAAAATGATTGACCATTATCATACATTATTGTCTATGTGAGGTGAGACATGACTTATTAAGACATGACTTAATAATTAATTAATTAATGATTGATCTGAATTTTGGTATACCTATGCATTTCGATAACGAATATCATAGGCAAAATACCCGCATGTTTAATTTTCAATGTCACCTTGAAAAAAACATGATTTTTTGTTTTTCACGTTTATTTGAAAAAGAAAAATGTTTCTTACAAAAGTTGTAGCCCATCATAAGATTGACATTTTAAGTCATATCATATTACATTTTTCTTGTAGAGTAGTTTGGGAGAAAAATGCGAAATTTGTTCCGCATAATTTCTTGGTGGTAAACAATGTGGTAAAAATAAAAATAATTATAATGCTTTACTTTTCTACGGTTTTGAACTCAAATATCTCAGAAAGTACATCACTTACAACATTTTATCACTGAATACTTTTTGACTGAAATCACTTACTCCGTCAATTGACACATGTTTCATCACTGGCCGCCGAAACGGAGTTTTTTCAAAATGGCGGTAGTTGTAGGTAATGCCAACTGGGTTCAATGACCTTTGCTTATAGTGGACAATAGATTCAGATCGTGTCACGCACATATACCAGAATTCCCACAAAAAAAAAATATTATTTTCCTTCTTTGAGTCTTAATTTCTACGAAAGATCTTGGCGATTTCAGTTACATACATATCATAACACAGCTGCACAGGTATTAATATGCTAATTTTATCCACTGATAAACGTTACTTATAAATTCTTGCGATGAAACCAGTTTGAGCGGGAGTAAAACCCCAATATTATGTCTATAAATAGTTATGATAAGAATTATTATTAAATGAAAACCGAAACTGACATAAGTATACCATTGATATCTATTTTAAGCATAATATTTCCTACTAACAATAATTTAATTTGCCTTTTGTAATTAATACGTTCAATTTAAATTAACAGTTAATGAACAATGCCCAAAAATTATTTTTTATTTTTGTTAGCGTCTTAAAACGTCAGTTATACCGAAGCAATTCAATAATTTTTTTACGTATTTTAAAATTAATACCTATACCCGTATTACCCAGCGTAAAATAATTTTATTAATAAGTGATGAATTGACTATAATAACAATAATGTCAACAATGTCAATTTTCATTCGGGCACTCACTTCGATACATAGCTTGTATCAAGCAACATAAACGGAGACTTCTGGCCAATATTACAGACAGAATTTCGTTATAAATGTTGGTATGACAAATGTAATGATGTCAAAGAACAATGCCCAACTGCCATACATCGTTTTATTTCATTTTCAACTTTAGCGTCTTAAAATAAAATAAAATCTAAAAATCGCCGCTTTAATTTCTGAGCTTAGATATATAAGAATTTTCAGCAGACACACCCCAGAACCAAAGTATTTTGAGATTGAATTCTTATAACCATTAAGTCATAGAGTAGGGGAGAATGTAATTTTTACCATTATTTTTTATTCTGACTTTTTTTTGATTGACAACCGGAAATGAAAATTTGACATCATTACATTTGTTACCAACATTTATAACGAAATTCTGTCTGTAATATTGGCCAGAAGTCTCCCTTTATGTAGCTTGATACAAGCTATGTATCGAAGTGAGTGCCCGAATGAAAGTGGACATTGTTGACATCATTGTTATTATAGTCAATTCATCACTTATTAATAAAATTATTTTACGCTGGGTAATACGGGCGCAGGTATTAATTTTAAAATACGTAAAAAAATAATTGAATTGCTTCGGAATAACTGACGTTTTAAGACGCTACAAAAAATATAAAATAATTTTTGGGCATTGTTCTTTCCATATCCGGTTGTCAATCAAAAAAAAGTCAGAATAAAATAATGGTAAAAATTACAGGCGGCCGGCCATAAGTCTCCCCTACTCTATGACTCAATGGTTATAAGAATTCAATCTTAAAATACTTTGGTTCTGGGGTGTCTGCTGAAAATTCTTATATATTTAAGCTCAGAAATTAAAGCGGCGATTTCTAGAATTTTTTTTATTTTAAGACGCTAAAGTTGAAAATGAAATGAAATAAAACGATGTATGGCAGTTGGGCATTATTCTTTATAGTGAAATAATGAGTTTATTAATGTAAATAATATTATAGGAAATGGATACAGGTTAATGAATGCCCTGTGGAGCAACTTGAATTACCGTACACCGACCGACTCGTACTCAAAAATAGACTCAAACCATTCAATTTTAAGGTTAACCGTAACAATTGTTACTTACAACATTGCGGTCTCTTGTTTCAGATTTTCCTGTTCGCTAATACCAAAATACACCAGTTTACACCAGTTATGGAATCAAATACGCAATCATCGAGTCCACGTCACTTGGGTGGAATAGAATCCATTACAAAGGCGGAAAATCATTATTTCATTCAATATATAACCGGTGAACTAGCCAGTTTAAATATTCTAAATGATCATGTTATAAGATTTCATATGTCGCCAACTGGAGAATTTTTAGATTACCCCACACCGAACAATCCTCAAGATTCTGCAAAGATCACTGCGAAACAATTAAGCGATTATGGATATGAATCGTTTGAGCAATCTAGAATCGATGACCACGAAACACACTATGAAATACATACGAACGATGTTCAAATATTGTTCGATAAGATAAGAGGTACAATGAAGATTCAAGCTAAATGTACAAACAAAGATATATTGATTGAATCTAATTCTTTGTCGTATTCAGATAACAAATCTACTCAGACATTACTTCAAAGAAACGATGAGTATTTCTTTGGTGGTGGAATGCAAAATGGAAGGTATAGTCACAAAGGAGAAATGATACGGATTGCCGTTACTAATAAATGGGATGATGGTGGCGTTTCATCCCCCTGTCCATTTTACTGGTCGTCATATGGCTATGGTATATTAAGGAACACCTGGCAGCCGGGGGATTATGATTTTGGGTGTAAATCTAATGATCACGTTGTAACTTCCCATGATGGCAAAGAATTCGACGCATTTATTTTTATTAATCAAAAACCCAAGGACATTTTAAAAGATTACTATGAGTTAACGGGAAATCCTTTTATTATGCCAGAATATGCTTACTACGAGGCACATTTAAACGCATTTAATCGTGATTATTGGGTAGAGGTTGATTCTGATACTCCTGGAGCAATATTGTTAGACGGCTCCTACTATAAATCATACAAGCCTAATGAAATCGGGGACAAAGTAGGCATTTTAGAATCTTTGAACGGAAACAATGATAATTATAAATTCTCAGCTCGCGCTATGATTGACAGATACAAGAAAAATGACATGCCGTTAGGATGGTTCATACCGAACGATGGTTATGGATGTGGCTACGGGCAGACTGATTCCTTAGATGGAGATATTGAGAATCTAAAAGAATTTACAGAGTATGCATTACAAAACGGAGTACAAGTTGGACTTTGGACAGAAAGTAATCTATATCCTGCTGACCCCATGAATCCGCAGAAAGGGGAACGAGACTTAGGCAAAGAAGTAGGCATAGCCAATATTGTAGCACTAAAATGTGACGAAGCCTGGATTGGAAGTGGTTACTCATTCGGATTGAATGCAGTTGAAAAGGCAGCAAATACTTTTAGAGAACACACAACACTAGGCGTGCGACCAATGATCATAACGGTCAATGGTTGGGCAGGTACGCAACGGTATGCTGGTATTTGGAGCGGAGATCAAACTGGAGGCGAATGGGAAAATATCCGGTTTCATATTCCTTCCTATATTGGCATGGGGCTATCTGGTCAGCCAATTGTCGGAGGAGATGTGGATGGGATTTTCGGAGGCGGAGACTCTAACGTCAATATCCGCGATTATCAGTGGAAAACATTTACTCCATTACAGTTAAACATGGACGGATGGGGCCGCGTTCCTAAAACACCTTTCAGTTTTGATGACACAGCTACAGCTATAAACAGAGCGTATTTGAAATTGAAATCGATGCTAATGCCATATAACTATACCTTAGGTCATCAATCAAGATTCGGGTTACCGATGGTGAGAGCAATGTTTCTTGAATTTCCAGACAGCGAATTTGCTATCAGTGCTGATTGTCAGTATCAATTTATGTGGGGCCCTAATTTTTTGGTCGCCCCAGTCTATACTTCAGAAGAAATTGGCGAAGAATCCGTACGACATGGAATTTATTTGCCCAAGAATCACATATGGATAGACTTTTTCACAGGTCAAAAGTATCAAGGAGGAAAAATTATAGATAACTTGACTGTACCCCTTTGGCAAATACCAGTTTTTGTTAAAGATGGCTCCATTATACCCATGACGAATGGCAACAATAATCCCTTTGAAATACAAAGAGACATCAGACTTTTCACTCTATACCCTAACGGTAAATCCAGCTTTGATGTATATGAAGATGATGGCATTACTTCTGATTATTTAGAAAACCACTACGCTATGACAAATATAAAAATGAATGGTCCACCATCCAATGAATCCGGAGACTTGTGTATTACAATCAACGAAACTACGGGAATGTACAATGGTATGACAATAGATAGATCTACTTTATTACAAATTATGACCTCGAATGATGTGGAAAGTATTGAAATGACAGTAAACGGAGAATCAATTGATTTGAAAAAAGTCGAATGCGACGAAGACTTTTCAGATCAGGACAATGTATTCTATTTTAAAACCGATTTTATTATAAATCCCTATTTGACTGATATTCCCGATTGCGATACTGAGACTATTAAGCAAAAGTTTTTATTAATAAAAATACGTAAAATGGACGTTACTTCAAGTATTATAAATATAAAAGTACAAAATTACGAAAACAGAAGCAATATTCTTTTAGGTGAGACAAATTTGAATAAAAATTTAAAACCTCCGAAAAATTTGCGCGTTAATAAAAACAAACTATCATCAAATTGTATTGAAATTCAATGGGACTCTGACGATGATCACTATTATTATTATGAAATACAGAGAGACGGTTATTGTTACACAAATATACAAGGAACGTCTTACTCATTTGATATTTTCAGGCCTGAGACCATTCACAGTTTTAGAATTAGATCGGTGAATGACGAGGGGGTATCAGAATGGTGTGACTGTGTTGAAGCAACTACAGCTGTTGATCCACTTAAATTCTCCGTCAATGATGTTAACGTAACATGTAATATTCCTTGTCAACCAGGACAAGAAGTTACCAATTTCGTAATTAGTAATCGAAATTCAATTTGGCATACGGTTTGGGATAAATCATCTGTTGAAGACAAAGTTCCGGAATTATCTTTTGATTTAGGTGATGTATACAATATAGATAAAATTGAATACACGCCTAGAACAGATGCTGGAAATGGAACTTTTATTTTAGTTCAATACATGACCTCCGAAAATGGAAAAGAGTGGAGCGAGTTATCAGAAGCCATACAATTTAATCATGATAATACTGTAAAAACAATACCCATGAATGCAGCACGTTTAAGATATTTTAAATTGAAGGTTTTGTATAGCGTCGGCGGCTACGGTTCGGGCAACAGCTTTATATTTTTTAAATCTTCCAACTAAAAATCTTCATTCGGGTCTATTTATAGAAATAAAACACGTAATACAATGTCAAATTGTAATCGAACAAGCAAATATAAATAAATTAAGCAATAAGTTCAGTGCACTCAGATTCCATTGTTCAATTTTCCTGCAATTCCTCTGCACTTCTCACTGCGACTATCGTACACACACCTGCGGTAGCATCGAATAAGCAACTGATGGATAAATCTTCTAGCACGCAACTATACTCATGGTCTGGATATCTGGTCCTAACGTAGAGAGACCTTGGATCTTCGGAGAGCAAACATTCGATATTAGTTCTGAAGGATTCAGCTCTGGCTCCAATGAGTTCGTGCAATCTGGCAAAGGCGTCATCGTTGAAAGTGACGTGATATCTTTGGGAAGGGGGATTGGCGATCCATGACGCTACTCTGACGCCGTCGTAATTAGCATTCAGTAGGTTTGATTGAGGTGGTGTAAATCTCTCTTGACCATCTGGTGCCCCGCGTTCGTTTTGAAGTCTTCGGGTTGGCGAAGGTTGGGTTCCGTCTACTAAATCTACGCTAGATGGAGATTCTGATGATGTGGAAGCTGGCATGAGATTACTAAGCTGCGTATCCTGATTGTCTGGAGAGGGTATATCCCCGTCATATGGTGATCTTACGGGACTGTCAGTATCTACTGCGATTTGGTTCATACGCGGACTAAGACTGCAAAGATTAAGTATAATATGTCAATAAGGTTACGTTATAACATGTTATCTGAAAGTTTCGTATTTTTGATAAGATGCAACAAAAATATTGCTTTGTTATTGTTAATTAGCATAAGATAAGATTGATGCAAAATAATTATATTTTATCCTTATTACCAAATCATTTGTTTTATTTCTCCCACATTATTTTATTTACGGAAAATGCCTGAAATAGCCTTCGGTACAATGTCCTATTATCTATACCAGAGAATAACAAGGATATAATGCAAATTTCATTTGTGCACATAATCATTAAATTGCTTTAAAAGGAATGTATAAATATTTTTCCTGTTTATGACCTAATAAAGGTTTGTGGGAAAGCCGGGGCGATTTCATACCATCAGTGGAAAAAAGGCATAAGCTAAAAATTGCAATTTTACAGGAGAGCAAAAAAACTGTTAAAATATCAGTAAGTAACGATTTTTTGCATAAAACCGTCAAGATAAATGATAAAAATTTGAAAAAAAATTTGCATATGTAGCTTTTGTCCCTCTTTCCAATCATATTAATAACTAAAATTGAAAGTAACACGACATATGCTTTTTTTCACTGAGGGTGCCATTTATGGATTAAAAAAAGATGCTAAGTCTACTTAAAATTGGAATGCCACCCAAATCTTTAGATATTTTTTTATTTTATTTTAATGAAGATATGATACTTAGCTTATTGAGCCAGGCATGATACTTAGCCTAGAGTCTAGGCCATAAACGTTGGTACGGTAATTTTACTACAGAGCGAAAAGAAAGAAAAATTAAATTAAAAAACATAAAAAATGCAAACCTGCTAGTTCCATAGTCTACTTGATCAAGAGGTAAACTATTGATCGGATCCAGTACGTCACTTATTCCTTCAGTAGGCGGTCTTATTCGTGACAACATCGATTCATATGTCGCTGGAAAGTCGTACTGTGGAATGTATGGCTTTATATCAAGCAAAGGTGTACCATCCACCATATCGATGCCAAGGAAATGGATATTATTACCTGAAATTTTAATATTTTTTTAATAAACACCAGACAAAACTGTTTTTCATGTAAATCAATTTGTTTCCCTAATTTTTTATCCAAATTTTTTTTCCTTTATCCTAATTTTTGGATATACATTTTAAACAAGGAAACAAAACACCATTTTCTACCTTTTCTTGTACTTTTTACTTCTATTCTTCTTCGAAAACATACATATCAAAAAGTGGTTCAAACTATTTTTATAGCTTTTGATGGTTTTTAAAAGCCTAAGGAACTAAGCACATGTTATAAAAACAACCTATTGACTACAAAAAAAAAATTCTTTTTTCTACATACCCTCAATACTCTGTATTTTGACCAGCGACATGCCAATGGGGCATGGTCGATGGGGACTCCTTGTAGAGAATACACCACGCCTCTCACCTAGACGAGGCGGCGTGACTTTAGCTGGTGTCTTTGACCCATCTGTTTTATGGAAGTGGTATAACAACCTGCCATAATAGTAACAAATAAAAATATTACAAGATTATTTACTATGAAACGAAGCAAAAAGATTTTTAAATAAATAAGGAAATAGTTGACTACAACTGGCCCCCAATTCTCATTTTGTAGAGATAATCTCGAAGTTAGACATATCACTAATCTTTAAATCTCGACGAGACATGTCGGCAAAATCTCTAATGTAGCCAAAAAAGTTATTCTGAGGCACATTCGAGATTTTATCTTTCGACATTACCATTAGACATATAAAATAAACGCTTTACAACGCCGTGATTGGTCAAAACGCGTGACATTTCAATCCCGAACGCTTTACAACGCCGTGATTGGTCAAAACGCGTGACATTTCAATCTCGAACGCTCCGGACCATACGTTGCATGTCGCACGAAAAGGCTCAGAGATATCTCTAAAGGACGCTTTACGACGCTGTGATTGGTCAAACATTTCAATCCCGAACGCTTTACAACGCCGTGATTGGTCAAAACGCGTGACATTTCAATCTCGAACGCTCCGGACCATACGTTGCATGTCGCACGAAAAGGCTCAGAGATATCTCTAATGTGACATCCCGAGAATAAGGAAATTAGGTTTAATTAGAGATCCGCCATGTTTTTTAGAGATATCTCTGTTAGAGATGTATCTCTACGAAATGAGAATTGGCAGCTTGAAATGAAAGGAAATGACATTCAGATTTATCTAAGATTTTTTTCGTCATTTGTTTTTTCAAGTTTATTTCATTTTGGTGTTGGAACTTTGGAAACATAATCTTCATATTTATAAAAACGAATTACATAATGAAGTAAATGAAGTTGTGTCATCAATTCAAAATGAATAATAATTTTAAAGTACTACCTATCTAAGTACCTATTAACATCTTTTTATCATGATTTAGTTAAGTAACTTATGACAAAATAAACAAGTTTACACAATTTTCTATACGACTGTTGCGAAGATGAAGTGAGAAAAAAGTGTCACTATTTTGCTTACAATTAACAACAATAAACAAATAAAGTTACCACATATGCGAGAACTCCTCAAGACCTTCTAGCGCATGTTCTGGATTACTGAACACACCGGTGTCAATAACAACGGTGCCAGAGCTCTTGAGAACCGTTGGCTGACGTGGTACACCTCTTTTGTTCTCAAACGAAGTGTGAATGTATCCGATGGGACGAAACACAATACAAACAGAGTCAGGTGTGGTGGGTATGTCGTTAGAGTGGTTTTGATTAGTTACTACTGTAGCTGAAATCAGAGCATAATTATAAAATAAGGAATTGTTTAAGGCTTTTTTTGTGAATAGTCTACAATCGAGCAGACAAGCCGTGTAATGGTTTGTGATCTTGATGGCCTATGGACATCACTGATGTCCAGTAATACCATAGACAGTACTGAACAGTGTATTGCAACGGCATCACGGCATTGTTGGCTAAGAAAGAAGAGAAGAAAGGACAAATATTCTTTCCTTCCCTTGATTAAGCAAGTAAAGATAGGAGCTGGACTATGTCAAGCTTCTTCGGACAGTAAGAGAGTGCCCAGAAAGAAAGTGAAATTATATATGAGCTACAACACATATGCAGTGTAAAATAAGGGTATTCTACAAAGTCCAAAAGCCTCAAGGCATTCTTTGTCAGTCTAGTAACTGGCACTATTAAATAAACTTGCCTTCTGATGCACAATTATTACACTTTAGTCCTTCCAAAATATCCTTTATGTATTTGATTTCCTTTCTATGCTCATGTTTTAATGCCGATAGTTTTTGCCTGAAAAAGGTTTTAACATTATTGCAATAATCTAGAGTTGTAGATAACCAGTTTTATAATAATTTTTACACAATTTTTTACCTCAAATTTTTTATTTCTGTCCTTGCTAATGCTATCTGATTTTGATAAAGTTCTATATTTTCGGTCATTTTTGCGATATCAAAGAAATCGTCGTAATCAGCAATTACTTTATTTTGTTACTGTTTCACGGCTCACGTATTAATACATTTCATAGAGGATTCAAGAAAAAGTTGAAAAACCCATGAAAACAAAAATGTTTGGAAAACGGAGACGAAACTCGAGATTGTTGACATGACACTGACAGTGATGTTTGTCACTTTCAAAGTAATGTCAGCGTCATACAAATTTCGACAGATGATAATAGAATACTATTAAACCATAGGTATTTAATAATTCAATTATCTCAATCTTTTTCAATAGAAAAATTATATTTATTCGTTGGTTTTGATAATTAATAAAAATGTCATCAAACTTATTTGTTATTATTTAAAGTTCAATTTAAAACAAAAATGTAGTCAGATGAAAAATAATAAATCGGAAGAGGAAATTAGGTAAATCAACCTTTAAATAAAAAACATAATCGTAAACATCGATAAAATAATCGTGTTTTTAATCATTTACATCTTACAGGTACTATTTATAAGTAAGTATTCTGTGATCTGAATTATAAATACCGGCTCTTGTTAACCATCATATTTATTTGATTAAAGATATTTTTTAGTTTCACTTTTAATTTAAATTACCTATTTGTAATCTGTGTTTTGCTCCACAGAGTACTTAATCACTATGTTTTGCTGTTGTTTGATTGACATATTATTATAAATAAATTAATATTAAAATAATTCAAAAGAAATTGGTACAAAAACATGAGAGGTGTCAAGGGACACCCGGATGGAACGAAGTTCCTTTCGATTAAGTATTGTTTTGTTGTACAGCACCATCTCTGTAAAACTTAATTAATCACGCTAGCGTGATTCAGAATGTTGTACAGTACAGCGCCATCTCTGTAAAACTCACTGAATCACTTCAAAAAAAGTGTCGTCATTCGTAAAATCAAAAAGTGTCGTAATTTTGTGTCTAGCCCCCTTTCACAACGCGCGATAAGGAACTTCGTTCCAAAAAGAGCCAAGTCTTTAATTACAATTTGAGGCCTAATTATTTAAATGTATGCAGTTATATTCAATAGTCTGTTAAAAATTATAATAATTTTTTATTATCATATTTGTCACAAAAAGGTAATGAATTTAATAGAGGTGTGTACCGGAGGCAATTTTACTCACCGGAGATTTTATTGAATCACCGGAGATTCTCCGGATAATCAAAATGTATATATACTTTAAGAGTAATATACTTTGCTTTGAAAAAATACCTGACCTACTATAAAATAAACAATAGAACTAAAACAAATCAACATACCTACATTTTTATTTATTATACCTAGAACCTTAATAAATAATTGTATTTGTTTGCGCGCACACACTTCAGTTACGTATTACCGTATACATTAACATATACTAATAATTATTATTTACCTACTTATTTCACTCTATAATTTCCCAATCAATAATTTCTTTTTTTACATTACGCTACTTTGAATGAATACTAACACAAATCAAAAAAGCAAATTTTCAAGAGAGCCGTTTAAAATTTTTAACGAAATGTTTGCTTTCGTTACTTTTTATTGAACACACTTAAAATCACATTGATAATAAAAACGTGTGGCACTCGGGGACTGCCGCGGTAAAGCTATTCCATAGAATTTTTTATCAACTAATGCAATTACATTTATTTATTTATTTATTATTTATGCAGTATTTTTTTGTTTGATATTAATTCAAGTTTTTTCTTTGATATTAATTCACACTACAAGTACACTTTTTGAGCGTGGTGATCGATAAGAAAACAATTTTTTTTCTTTTATTGAATAAATAAGAAGTTAATACCATTTAAAATATTTTTATTATCTTACAATACGTCATGTAGGTTATTCAGGAATTTTATTTCATACACGTTATCATTAAAAATTCAGTATCAGTTAATTCAGTATCATTCAATATCAGTTAAAAACATTTATCATTGCATACACGCTCGGCAGAATGGGGAGTGGTTAGGTTTTATTTTCGTTACGGAATTTCTTGATTCGGTCGCCGCGCTCAAAGCCCGCGATAAAAGCTATGCAATAGCTTGAAATTAATAAGAAACACATCGTGGTCTACTTATAATAGAACTTTTTAAATATTTGGCTTCAAAAAATATAAAGTTGACGAAAGACTAGAAGGACTTCGATGTATGATAAAACTGTTATTCAAAAAATATGGGGAATAGAAACATAATATTATTCGAGAAATAATGCATGTGAATCCGTCTAAATACGAGCAGTAACTGGTATTCGTTAATTATTGAAAAAAAAGTTCAGACCAATGAAATAACCGTTAGTTAAGTTTAGTCACCGATTAGTCTCCGGTACTCACCCTAACCGGTGATTATTCGGTTTTTTGAGAACCGGTACACACCACTAAAATTTAATTGTAATAAAAAAATCTACTTTTTTTAAAGTTGTAATTGAAGTCATTGCCTAATTAATTTAGAGAGTGATCTGATTTTATTTCGATATTATTTAGGTACTACTTGATCCTTCTAATTTAAAATCGATTTTGAAGCAAGCAACAGTTTCTCGATTCTATTCTATCGACTATCGAATTAACACTGTGCTATGAATGAAAATTGAAATCCCTACTGACTGCGTTTTGCCGATTGCCGCACACGTGCTAAGAATTTGTGATATTTTACAAAATAATTATATTTATTAGGCTTTTTAAAGTTTCAGTGTTTCGTATAAAGCAATTATCTAGAATCCTAGTATAGGAGCATCACGGTTACGAAGTGAGTTATTCGTTTATTTTGACTAAGTAGGGTGGGGCAAAATGTCTGTAGGAAAAGAGCGCCACGTGTCCTAATTTTTAGATTTTCTTTGCTTTTTCGCGTAATTACATCTTGATTTTACTATCTATAGTAAGGTTTGCTTATTTTCCCTATGTTTATTTCAATTCTTAGTTTATTTCTATATGACTGTTGGTATAATTATTAGTTTTTAATTTCGATCACACATGATCGATTTGTTTCCAGTGTCTTTTCTTTTGTATTGTTTGATTTTGTCTAGTTTGTGTTGTTTTAGCGGTCTGTTTCAATTACTGAGTAAAATGAATTGAGCCTTATTATCTTCATTATTTTCTACAACTCGTCTTCGAGAAAAAAAAGTATTACCGTAACCCGGGAGATGAATCATATAACCACAAAATAGGTTTGTTTACTGATTAAGGAAATCAATGAGAATTTTAGTGTGTACTTTAGCGCAATCCTCAGTACACAATACAAATTAAATATGTATTATAATTAATATTCAAATAATAATTTATACAAATTAAAACTTTCCAGTACTTTTATTGATTACTGTAGGTAGGTGGGTAATATTCCGTTGAAAAAAATGTAGGTACCCACTTTTTATCGAAAAAATGGTGTTATGCTCATATTTTTTTATAATAAAAACCGACCAAGTGTGTGTCAGGCCACGCGCAATTTAAGGTTACTAACATAGCCGTGATAGTTTTCCTTGTAAATTCATCATTTATCCTATTTTTGAGAATTTTTTCACTTGTCCAACTCGAACCGTTTAGCCAGTAGGGTGGAGGGACACTCTAACCAAAACTTTTGAGTTGTATGACTCCCAATTCAAAAATGATGATGAATATACTAATCATTTATATACCATAATAATATAAAAAAAATTGTTTTTGTTGCATGTTGTACTACTTTGAATTAATATTTACCCACCTCCAGGTAAAAATTTAAAAAATTAACAAATAAGTACTGATAGTCAAAATAATTTCATATCTATTATCTAAGATTATTCTTGAGTATTCTCAAAGGTTATTACTTAATAATTGCTTTAAGTGTCTCAATACATAAGTAGTGTTTGTTTAATTTTATAACAACACTAGCTGTTGCCCGCAGCTTCGCACGCGGAAATTATGCTTATTAAGAAATTATATTTGTACCCCTCACAGAAGAAAATTTAATAACAGGTTAATTTATATTGAATTTAGGACTTTATAAAGTAAAACCTACGATACAATCACTAATCATTCCTCCGGCTGCGGGTTTTGAAAAATAAACAATATTCACATTAATTTGTTTTTTTTCTTTTTCACGAAAAATTTGAAAAATTCGAAAACATGTATTCCATCAATTAAAGGAGAAACGTTTGAAGCAAGTTTAAAGCAAATTGTTGATATTTTAAAAATAATCCATACAAAGTTTCATCTTGTTTCCAGGGAAACCTTTTAATTTTTCTGGATGGAAAGTTTAGTAAAATATGACCAAAAGTATAAGAAACAACTAATTTCCGTCAAAATCAGTTCACCCTTTTGATGTGATGCCCGGACAGACAAACAGACAGACAAACAATAATTCTAAAAACAAATTTTTGGTGCTCTAACATGTTTTTCAAGTGTTATTTATTGGTTAAAAATTTCAATATTAACTCCTCTCCCTCTTTTTCTCTCTCTCCCTCTTCCACTCATAGTCCCTCTGTAGCTTCCTGTCCCTCTCCCTCTCCCGCTCCCTTTTCCGCTGCCTGTCCCGTTCCCGGTCCCTCTTCCGCTCCCTTTCCCTCTCCCTCTCCCACACCTGGTCTCTCGCCCACTTCCTGTCCCACTCCCTCTCCCGCTTCCTGCCCCTCTCCCTCTCCAGCTCTCTATCCCTCTCCCTCTCCTGGTGCCTGTCCCGTTCCCGGTCCATCTCCCGCTCCCTGTCCCTCACCGTCTCCCGTTTCCTATCCCTCTCCCGCTCCCAGTCCCTCTCCCCGCTACCTATTCCTCTCCCGCTCCCTGTTTTTCTCGCACTCCCGGCCCCTCTCCCGCTTCTTGTCCCTCTCCCGGTCTTGGTCTCTTTTCTGCTTCTTTTCCCAAGAGGGAAACACTCCACTCCAAAATTAATATATAAATTTTCATGTTGTTAACTTCAAAAATGACGGGCGTACTGAGTTCCATCCTCTAAATTAACCCTTTAAGGGATGATTTTCCAAAAAAATGTGTTAAAGAGTTAACTTTTGTTTATTAATATAAACTTACATAAAAAAAATCATATTTATACCTCGAAAACTGGTAAGCTTGATTTGTATGTAGTTGACTACCAACCCCTATTTTTAGGGGATGAATTTCGAGAAAACCGTGATACAGTTATTTTTTGTGTCTAACTATAGGCTTAAATACAAATTTTCACCCTTCTTACTTCAAAACTGACGAAGTTCCCATACTAACTTGCGCCGCCTTAATTAACCCTTTAGGGGATGACTTTCCTAAAGAACGTAATACTTCAAAATTTAGTTTGTAATTTTGAGCTAATATGTTAATTTTCATGTTTTTAACTTCAAAAATGACGAAGTTGAGTACTGACTGTTGTCCTCTAAATTAACCCTTTAAGGGATGATTTTCCAAAAACATGTGTTAAACTTAATTTTTGTTTATTACTATAAACTTATATAAAAAAATTCATATTTATAGCTCGAAAACTGGTGAGGTTGATTTGTATGTAATTGACTACCAACCCTTATTTTTAGGGGATGAATTTCGAGAAAACCGTGATGCAGTTATTTTTTGTGTGTAAATATAGGCTCAAATACAAATTTTCACCCTTCTTACTTCAAAACTGAAGAAGTTCCCATACCAACTTGCGCCGCCTTAATTAACACTTTAGGGGATGATTTTCCAAAAAAACGTAATACTTCAAAATTTAGTTTCTAATTTTAAGCTAATATGTAAATTTTCATGTTTTTAAATTCAAAAATGACGAAGTTGAGTACTGACTGTTGTCCTCTAAATTAACCCTTTAAGGGATGATTTTCCAAAAAAATGTGCTAAACTTAATTTTTGCTTATTACTATAAACTTACATAAAAAAATTCATACTTATAACTCTAAAACTGACGAAGTTGGTTTGTATGAAAATGACTTCGGACCCCTATTTTTGCTAGTTAGGGGATGAATTTCCAAAAATCCGTTCTTAGCTGACGTCTCCTTAGCATAATCTATCTCTCTGCCAAATTTCATCATAATCGGTTCGGTAGTTTCTCAGATTTTTTGTTTAATCAGTGGTGTGTCTCTTTTCAATTTTATATATATAGATACATACTTGGTTATTAATATTATATAAAATATTATTTTCTTTAACAGTTGTGAAGAAACTAGAGGGTTAATGGCCATGGTGACAGAAGCGAAGGTGAATGGTGGTGAGATGGAGGCCCCAGCGGAGGTGATTCCGGCGCTGGCGGAGAAGCCTGCTGGTCTGCCGCCCGGCAAGTATGCCCTGGTTGGCTGGGACATGGACACTACAGGACGGAGGCTCATTGATGAGGTATAGTCATATATACAAAATAACTTGGGGTACATAATTAGTATGTAATTTTGTAATTTATAATTATAGATTTTATCATTGAACCAATTTCCAATTCACGTATAGGTATGACATGATGCAGCTTAGCTTTTGTATTTTAATACATAAATATAATAAGTAAGCCTTTTTTATTTATCCCATATTAAAAACAGTAGTTCACAATAAAATATAACTTGCAAAACAAAAATTGTAGATGATTGTTAGTACATATTAGTAAAAACTTATGACTATATTTAGTTGAATAGTAATTTATTATATTAATTGATATGCTGGCTATGAGGCTTTTGTACTTATGTTTTACAAATTAATAGATCAACAAATATTACCTTTTTTAACCACATTCAAAAAAAGAGGAGTTATTCAATTTGACTGTATTTTTTTATGTTTATTACCCTCAGAACTTTCGAATGGGTGAAACGATTTTGTAGATTCTTTTTTAATCGAAAGCTTGTCATGTGGTCCCATTTAAATTTGAGCAAGATCTGACGAGTAGTTTCTGAGTTAAGCCTAATTTTGAAGTTGGTTATTTTTGGCAAGAATTATTAATTATAAATTACATCACTATTTTCTTATATTTCAGTTTCTTCTTTGTACTACAGGTTGACGGCATTACATCCACCTTTTGTACTGCATTGATTCGCGAATAAATTGAACACCATTAACTTTGTAATTTATTTTCTTCTATATAACGCACCCTCAATGGAAAAAAAGCAGAAGTCGTCTTACATTGAATTTTAGTTATTAATAATATGATTGGAAAAATGGACAAAAGCTGCATATGCTCAATTTTTTTTTAATTTTTATCATTAATGTTTTGTGCAAGAAATCGTAATGTAAATTCCTTTGACTGCTTACTGATATTTTAACACTTTTTTTGCTCTCCTGTAAAATTGCATTTTCATCATAAGCCTTTTTTCCACTGAAGGTGCGATAATATCAGGCGTCGAAAGGTTTCAATACAAATAAAAAGGAAATAATACAATATTATCTTTACAAACATATTATAATATGATTGTTCTTGTTGTAGATATGCCAAATAGCAGCATACACGCCGAAGCAGACGTATTCGCAGTACATAATGCCGCATGGGGACTTGCGTCCCGGCGCGCGGCGACGTCACAATGTGCGTGTGGTCACCGTGGGACGCTACCGTATGCTTAAGGACACCATTACTCATAAGGTAATTGTTGGAAAAATAATGTAACGTGATAATTGGCTACATTTAGCTCGTTATTAAAAATTAAGCGGGTCTATCGTCATCTTCTTGGCCGGCAACGCGTTGGTGACGCCCCTGGTGTTGCTAATGTCCATGGGCGGCGGTGATCACTTACCATCAGGTGACCCGTCTGCTCGTTTGCCTGCTCTAAGCATAAAAAAAAAATTCGTAATTTAATTTACTTCAGATAACATTGTCATCTATTTGCTATCTGTGACCTATGTTACATTAAAGACAATATTTTATTGATCTGTGGATCTATACCACATAATTTAGATTAATAGTTCAGTTCATTAATCTAAGGGTAGGATCTGTAGTATCTGAATTGGAGGAAATAAAATTTAATAAAATATAAAGCAAAATTCCTTCATTACAATAATATATTATACTAGCTGTGCCCTCCGGTTTCAGCCGTGTTGATTTGTGGTAAAAAGTAACTACTAAAAAATATTATATGATGATATATAGCCTATAGCCTTCCCCGATAAATGGACTATCAAACACAAAAAAAATTTTTCATTTCAAACCAGTAGTTCCTGAGATTAGCGCCAGAATGAAAGTTTCATCAAAATCAGTCCAGCCGTTTTGGAATCATAGATACCCTCTGACCCTACATCAACTTGTATATAGATTGCAAATCGCGAGTAAAAGCTACTTACTAAAAAACACTTAAAAGCTTGTACTCCTATTTAGGGCATGAATTATCAACAATTATTTCTAATGGCTGCTTCACACTAACACCCCAACTCAGAGTCACTAATGGTTACTTAAATTCCTCCTTAGTAAATAACCACCATACAAATTCTGTACTAAAGAGAGTTAAGTAACCGTTAGTGACTCTATGTTGGGGCATAGGGAACTTCTACAAAGATGAAACTTGCTTAGATTCAATGGTTTCGGCTTTGCGTTGTCTGTCATTGTGTTACATTTAAATTGTGTTTCGAAACTGTTCCAGATATTGAAAACAAAGTCGGAGATCTCAGCTCTCACGGACTTCTTAGACTGGTTGGAAAAGGAAAAAGGCGATGGTAGCGTCATTCTAATTTATCATGAGCCGCGCCGTCATAGTCCCACTATGCTTTTGGAGGCTCTCACCAGGTTGGTACTCGAAATCTAGATATTGAAATGATGTTATAGCAAAAGTTACTCATTCTGATGAGTATTCACTATCTGATTTATTCAATAAGTAAGTATTGTGGTGTACTTTCATTATAGTACAGATCTAATGCTTACGTCTCAAATTAGAATCACTAACGGTTAAATATCTACGAATGATACGGTTAATAATAATATTAACGGTAAATCGCTCCTTAGTAAAAAATGGCCATACAAATTCTGTACTAAGGAGCAATTTAAATAACCGTTAGTGACTCTGAGTTGGGACGTTATAATTGCAGTTTTATAAATAAGTGGGCAGACAGTGTAGATAATATTGATAAACTTAGTTATTTTCATTGATATGTAGGCAAGCTACATGCACAATCTCCGAAATCTTCGTATTCAATGACAACATTCACAGCATAACATCTGTCTGGTGTTTGAAGCCGGCTTATTGCAAGCCAGAAACAGTTCGTAAAACTCCCTCCTGATTTATAGGTTATTCGTTTTTTCAGATGAAACTTTTACTTTTATGAAAATATTTATTTAAATTGAGTAGTTTAATAAAATAATTCATGGTAAACAGAAGTTTATTTTGGCACTAAATGTACATCAACATCATCTTTGAATTATTTTCATTTTGTGTTTGCCTTATTTTTAAATTACAAACAATGTTATTATATGTATAAAAAGAAAGAAATATGCCAAGATGGCGCTGAAATTACGTCAGTCGAATCTAGTCAGGTATAGCAATTTTAATTCAGACAGTTGATAGCTGCCTTTGAGTGAGGCCGTCTAGCTGTCTTTTTCACTATTATGGTTTTAGTAGTGCCATCCCTTTTACATAATTTACCAATGTAATAGTGATTGGTGTAGTGAAACAAAAGATAAACGTGTGTGTGTTGTAGCTCGGTCAGAACAGATTTTTTGGTTGATTTGTAAGGGCATAACGTATTACAAATTATGTAACTTTAAAAAGATAGTGTAAGTTTGTTTATCAAATAGGACTTTTCTAAAAAAAATACTATAATCTTGTAATCCTAAATTCTTCACATCTTATCATTCACTGATCTGTCTGATTTTGTCTAATTATAATTTAATCATCTCCCACAGATATAAGTTGCTCGACCGTTTCACCTCGATAGTGGCGGGGTTCGCGGACAGCTACGCTCTAGCGGCGGACAAGTGTCGTGCGACAGTGAAGTCGGTGTCGCTGCGAGTGCTAGCTAGAGTACTGCTCGATGCAGACTCTCTGGCAGTGGACAGTGCCTTGGACCGAGCGACCGCTGCTTACCGGATTGTTGAACATTTGGCTCAGGGTGAGTCAGAGAAACAAAATGTTTTATTAAGTCATAATAGCCATGATGACAATAAGTAAAAATCACTAAAATTGTGTATTTATTTAATGAAACCAATGATATTAAACTATAGATACGTTATGCCCTTACAAATCAACCAAAAAATCATGACTCATCTGTCGCGTTCCGCGAACGAGCGAACAATGGAGAAAGCGCTATCTATGAACAAAACTATATACACAATTAAGTCAGAAAGGAACGTGCTGAAAAAATAGTTTAGTTCAGGAGTTCTAGATGGCGTTGTAGTATAAAGATAAAAGTTTCTAATTATAAGTTAATTTCCAGAGATAATATTATATTCGAGCACTACTTCATCAATGTTTTGTCATGACGTTGTCACGTTAAACTACCGTTCGTAAACCGACTTTACAGACAACCATTTTTTTTTTAATTTTTAAATTTATGCTAGTGTGGTCAGTAATGTTTATCTCTGTACCCACCAGGGGAGCAACAGGAGGTGGGCGCGGGCGGCGAGGGCGAAGCGCCCGGCGCCCCGGCGGACATGGTGGAGACTGCGCGGCGGTGGGCGCGTCCCGTCACCACTGAGTTAGAAGTGCTGGCCGGTCTCAAGACTATATTGGAAAGGTGAGGGGGATGGGACGATGTTAGAGTGCATTGTTTGACCCTCGACGCGAAAAGAAGGGTGTTATAAGTTTGACAAATCTGTTAAATAAAACAGAGTATGACGGACATTTTTTTACAACAGAGTTATTGCTCTATGCATGACTCACAAACAAAAAAACTGATCAAAATCGGTTCATCCGTTTGGGAGCTACGATGCCACACAGACATACAGATACACAGATACGTCAAACTTTAATTATAACACCCCTCTTTTTTCGTTGGGGGCCCACTTCTGTGTCCGCCATTATGTGTGTGTGTGTGTGTATATTATTAACGGACTTCAAAAAAGGAGGAGGTCCTCAATTCGACTGTATTTTTTTTATATGTTTGTTACCTCAGAACTTCGGACTGGGTGAACCGATTTCGATGATTCTTTTTTTAATGGAAAGCAGGTGCTTGTCGTGTGGTCCCATATAAATTTGAGCGAGATCTGACAATGGCATCCATGTCAAAACCATATAAGTCTTAAATTTGCATTAAGAACGTGCGCGATAAATTTACGAATAACTCAATATCACGCCAACCGATTTCGATGATTCTTTTTTTATTGGATGTACTTCATTTGAAGTCGGTTATTTTTTAGTTAAAATGTTAGATTATAGTTGAGCACAGATGTTATATGTTTCCAGACAGAACATTATTGCCCACTCAATGGCCCTCTTCTGTGTCCGCTATTGTCTGTATGTGTGTGTGTGTGTGTCTGTCTGTGTGTGTGTATATTATCGCCCACTCAATGGCCTACATCTCTCAGTGTGTGTATATATTATAGTTGAACACAGATAACATAGATACCATATGTTTCCAGACAGAACACATTCCGTCCGGTGTTCGCGCCGCTGCTGCGCTCGTCGCGGCCGGAGCGCGCGCGGCTGACACAGCTGCGGCGGTTGCTGGCCGACGCTGGTTTGCTGTACGACCAGTTACGGGACGCGTGGCATGAGCGGCAGGTTGAAGGTATGACGAGATTACCAAGCCGTTGCTAAATCTATGCGTGTACAGTTTACAAAATTACAGTTAGCTCTCTGCTGTAAGCACTAAAGAAATGGATCGCACTCAGTAATTGCTATGGAGAACCACAGCACTGATATTCTGTGCGAACCAGTTTTGGAGTGCAGTTCGTGCCACTATATTATATTATACTTAAATTCTATAGTGCCTAAAATAATATGGCTAAAATCACAAGCAAAACCTCTAAACTAAAAAAGGAAAACCTATTTAAAATTGTAAATAATAATTAAAATTGCAAATAAATAATAATAAAAATAATAATCATGCTGTGCTAATATTTCGCAAGTAATAAGCGGTTGTACATAAGTTAAGTAAGCTTCTAAGCAACGTATCACGACAAAACAAACACTAGGTTTTAAATTATACCCTGTCCACAAATCTTAGAGACTAAAATGACAACCGCTAATGTCAAAGTTCGAAATAATGTTACCAGCTAAAGTGTGATCTACTTTTCCGGTTTTTTGAATCGTAAACCATGTCATAAGAATAGTGAGAAGTTTGAACTAATTAAAAAAAACATTCAGTTAGTAACAATATTATGATTGATAAGATGATAAAACTTATTTTCACTTAAAACTTATTGCCTGGGGCATATATGTAGTCGATGACATATTTCGGATATCTCATTTTTTATATATTAAAATAGTTTTTAATAGAAGTTGGTAGTGATTTAGATGATACATTTTACAGTGATAGCACTATAAAATAGGTCTGATTCTGAATAAAGTTATGTTATAAATATTCTTGACGTGTTTATGTTATTATTAAATCCTTCGTCGTTTAAATTAAATTAATTCAATCCCACTAATATTGATGCAATTTTGAAGCAAATGGCCGCTGGTATCAATAACATTTAGCCATTCTCGAAATAATTATGCAAAATATACGCATTCCTTTGTAGTAAATCTTTTAGGAATTTATTTCAAGATATCCGACTAAACCAAAATATCCTGAGTAATAGGTCGGTGTTCAGTTTGGCAATTCTAACACTGCTCCATGCCCCGCGTCTGTGCGCGCTAGGCTCAATATGGCATACTTTATACTTCAGTCGTTGTAATGTGATGGTACCACGCGTCTTTTCTATAGAAACTGATATACTTCGGTGCAACGTTAAAAAAAACGCGCGGTGAGGCAGATCTACGCTCTGTAGCGGGGCGCGGAGCAGTGTGAGAACCGCCTATTTGTCATGTTTACCTAGATATTTAATACTTGGCTATATAGTATAAAATTAGCTGTATACCGAATCTAGCCATAACCAAATATTCGTTTATATGTAATTAGGGTAAATATATTATGGATATCATTATATTTGATATGGTTGCTCAAACTTATTTTTATACCAGTTTTAGGGACTCTTTAATACAAATATTCGACACACCGTAAAAGCGGCGAATATTTTTCCGATTTACTTTCCGGTTTATGGTCATCACTATTTAATTTGCGCCCGAAACTGGTCACCCATGAAACGTCAATTTAGTCTCTAAGATTTGTGGACAGGGTATAGATCTTCAGCAATACAATACTGAAAACCCACAGACATAGATAGTAAATAGATGACGCAAGCCTTGTTCCACTGCGTGCCTACAATTTGAGCAATGCTCAAATACGGGGCCGTCGTAGCTCAATCCGCTGTCAACAGTATTTATGAAAGGTCGACTTTGAAAATACAAAAATGCCTAATTGCGCTGTTGTAAACTGTAAAAATACATCAAAGTACTTCATTTGAAGTCGGTTATTTTTTTGTTAAAATTTTAGATTATTGTTTTAACAAGTGACATAACATTTCCGTTGCAGGTTTAGAGAAGCAGTTAGCGGCATTGTCGGTGTCGGCGAAAGAGGAAGACATTAAGGAACTGATTGAGATATTCGACTGCCACTTCGACCCAGCCAAAGAACCCAAGCTCCCACAGACGCGACCCTTCAACAAAAACAGGGTGAGTGGTTTGTTGTCTTTAATATAATCTATACTAATATTATAAAGAGGAAAGATTTGATTGTTTGTTTGCATTGAATAGGCTTCGAAACTACCGAACCGATTTGAAAAGTTCTTTCACTGTTGGGAAGCTACACTATCCACGGGTGACATAGGCTATTATTATATTTATATTTTTTTACAATTTTTCCTGAAGCAAAGTGCGGGTGATTTCCTAGTAATATTTTAAAGAGGCTTGTGAAAGAACTTTTTAACCCCCGACGAAAAACGAGGGGTGTTATAATTATAAGTTTGACGTATCTGTGTATCTGTATGTCTGTCTGTGGCATCGATGAACCAATTTTGATCTGATTATTTTGTTTGAGAGGTATTATAAGCTATGTTTAGTGTAAATACAACTATCGAGGTTTTTTTAAGTAATTTAATATTCCAATATTTATGAATGTTACAGGCAACAACACAATCAGCCGGGGAGACGGGCGAAGCAGAGGGAAGCACCAGTGAGTCGCAGAAGAGTTCACCGCACAATACTCCCAACAAAACAAATAATGGTGAGCAATATGCTATCTTACCGCTTGTATATAGAAAAATTGTTGCGACGCACTACTGCAGTTTTTTTAACTTAAAATAAGTTTATGCGCTCATAGCCCTGCGGCTTGCTTCGATCTTAAGTGATCGACAAAGTTAAGCAACAGCGGGCGCCGTCGGTAGTTGGATGGGTGACCGCTAGTGGGAAAAAAATCTTAAGCGTTTCCGTGCTTCGGAGGGCACGTAAAGCCGTCGATCCCGGTTGTTATCATAAGATAACAGTGGTTAAGCCATGTCGAAGGCCCTCGGGCGGTTTGGAAACTTCCGACACTCTGGTTGGACACTAACCCCTCCACCAATCCGCACAGAAGCAGCTTGGTGGAGTATGCCCTGCAACCTAATTCACGTAACTTTAAGACGCATCGATTAAGTTGCAGTGACGCTGCAATCAAGTTGAAGTTAAGCATCTAAACCGTATTCTCGTAATTTTTGAACTGCGCGTCAACTGCCACGCATGCTGCGCGCCTGCCTAACTTTTCTTCAACTATTTAGTACTGTGTTTGTGTTGTCATATGAGAAAACAAATAAACTTATTAATTAATCAAATACAATTTATTATAAACATTGAAGAATATTTACTTATTATCCCAATAAGGATTTTAATTATATTTCTTATAAAAAAAAGTGTGCTTCAGTTCACAAAAAACGTCATATGTTATCTCAATATGGCAGAATGAAGGTCTTCACTTTGCCTCGTAAGTCATAATGAAATTAGTAAAAAAAAATCAAAAAATCTTGACGCGCGTCAACAGAATACCTTTTTGTGACGTGAGCGTTTTTACAAGCGCTCGCGTGACGTGAGCGTGTTTGACAGCGCTCGCGAAAGCTAAGAGAATACGGAAAGTGTCATTTTGATCGGAACGTCACTGCAACTGCACTGCAATCGAACTTGTTAAGTTACGTGAATTAGGCTGCTGGGGACCTCCTCATAAGGATAGACTCGTGCTCAGTAGTGGGCCATTAATGGGTTGAAGCCAATCAAAATGTGTTATGTTTATTGGTTACCCAGATAAAATATAATATACCTAATATTGTATTGTTTCAGATACGGCCCCCGCAGAAGAAGTGAACGCGCCCAACTAACGCCACGCCTTACAACCAGCTTAGACTTTTCTACCACATTACTATTGTTTATCGTTAGTCGTAACAGAGCCATAGGAATGTGACAAAACATTTATTCGCATTATTATACAATTAGGTTAAGTCTCCTTTGGAATTGAAAGGGATTTTGCATGCATCGGTGAACGAGTTTACACAGTTTTTGTTTTATATTTGTTAACCCTCGATGCCCAGTTTTGTTGTCGTTTTGCTGTACGCATAAAGTTTTTATATATACACGAATAGATTGTAATTAATTGTAGTTGAGTGCCTTAGCAACTCAAGTTTTTATATACCCACATAATATAATGTGTTTAACGTCGTTAGCGAGTTCGCTTCAACGAAATGGTTATTGTTGCAATGTATCTGTTGATATTGTATTTTGATATATACGATGAGAGGAGTTCACAATTACTACAATATCACAATGCGACAAGAAGAATATTTATTTTTATGTTAAATGAATTCAGTTTTAACAGAGTTTAAGTACAATTTGTCGTACTGTTTTTATTTTTCAAAGTGGATTTTATTTATTTTAAATACGTGCGTCGCGTGCAATCATATAGACGGATGGACTGATTTTTAACATCCGATATTTTTACATAGTTCATATTTATTTTTTTCTTTCTATTTTCCCTGCATAATCTTTTAGGCTGAATGCGCATTTTCGCTATACTAATGTACTGTTATTGCATGACTATTTCTTTTGCCATAGGAAGGTTCTAAAGTTAAGTTTTCTTACCATGAAATAAGCAACGTAAAGAAAACAGTGTGTACCTATTAACTTACCTCTAATTTAGTTAGTTTTTAATATAGACTGTACATATAATTTTATTTCTTATTTTGTTCAGATCTCTAATAAATATGTAAGTCTAAAGTATCAAGTTTTATTTTTACGAATCTCTTCGGTAGTGGAAAATACAGGATGGAATAAAGTAAAGATACTTCAAAATAATAATAATAATAATAAAATCGTTTATTTCTACCACAAATACAATCAGTGTGTAACTATAATAACAGTGTTTATTTCATATAGTAACAAGGTCTTGTTTCGTCCACCCCTCGGCTAGATGTGCCCGGACTGCTTTGTCTAACACCACCTTCAACAAATAATAATGAAGTGAGTAATATATATACAGGTAATAAATAAAGACTGATCAATATCTACATGGAAGATATTTGACAAAAACTATTGGCTAACCCTAAATGAAATGAAAAGAATCATCTCTATTACATTAGCTTTCAAAGATAAAAAAGTGTAAAGTCGAAGTCAAAATACTTTATTCATATGAAGAAACTCGTCAGAACATCTTTTAAAAACATATTACAAAAAAGATAATAATACAAAAGTATTTACTATTCTGAGCGGAACTGGTTGCAGAGCTGGACATTTCCATGTCTTCATCATTTAAATACTCGTCTACACTATAATATCCCTTGTCTAACAATTGTGTTTTTACACGTTTTTTTAATGTTTCTAGCAGTCACATTTATTTTGAGTCTTATCTCTATTCTCTCTTTAATTTCGCTTAACAAATAAAAGGATTGGTAACTTAATAATCTGGTAACTTAGGGGCCGTCCATTAATCACGTGATCTTTTTTTAGCATTTTTAACCCCCCCCCCCCCTCCCCCTTGGTGATATGTAGTGAGGTTTAAGACTACCCCCCCCTCCCCCAACATCACGTGTATTTTTCCTTTCTTATACTCTGCAAAAAGGTCTTTATACAGATCACCTACTTTCGACATTGTTTTAATCCAAAACATGCCGAGCCAGGCAGTCGGTGGCGGCGCGTGTTGTCTTTGTTCTGTGGTGAGGCCTTCGTTCGTTGCCTGGCAACGGCAAGTCAAAGTCACACTACACGCTGCTTTTCTATTTAAAAATCGCGCGTTTGACCAAAAAAATAAATACACGTGATATCTTACTACACCCCCCTCCCCCTTCGTGCTATTTTCGTGATTTTTGTCCCTCCCCCCCTTTCAAGCCTCACGTGATTAATGGACGGCCCCTTATATGTTTTTTCTTACCTCTATATCTCTGCAACCCTGCATAGCTCTGCTGACAACCAAATCGTAGTAATCGACGTGAAGTCTATGTGACATTTCTAATAAACCAATTTTCCCTGAAAAAATAAAATTTCATTATTAAAAGAATATTATTTGTATGAGGGTCAAAACCCTTATCGAATTACTACAGGGTGTTATGGAGCATATTCTATCACGGTAGCTACTCCATAATTTTCGGAGATTAGAAGGGACAGTGAATCAATGTCAAAAGTTTTTTCGAAAGTCAAACTACGCCCTTTCAACAAATCCCTTCCGTGGGTGGTTTCAGACGGAGAAGCGGCAAGAAACTACATAAGGTTATTTTTTGATGTGAAACATCTATAGGCGAGGGGTAAACCTGATTTTTGGCGCGGTGATGTGGCGACGCTTCGCCGCACTATAATTATTATGGTAGGTCAATATGAAAAAAAATATTGTAACACAATGTGGGTAA
Organism: Thymelicus lineola; assembly: GCA_963932265.1. Lineage (NCBI taxonomy): Eukaryota > Metazoa > Arthropoda > Insecta > Lepidoptera > Hesperiidae > Thymelicus > Thymelicus lineola. The sequence continues at coordinate 6,744,861 of OZ010704.1, forward strand.
TCATAAACTTGGTTTGATAGGCATACGGTAGGACAAATTCGAAACTTCGAAATAAGAAACGGTGGCGTATTAGGAGATGGTCGGAACTTTGAACCGCAATACCTGAGTTCAAATCCTGCCGAAGTGATAATTTTATTCTTCTTATTTAGTTTTTTTAACAATAAAATATGTCTGACATCGACAATTTTGATGTTTCACATCTGCCAGCCGTCCCATAACGGCTCACATTTTTTTTCCTACTCGTTACTGTCCACTGACGTTATTGGGCGATGATGACCTTATACCTACTTATCTTGGACTTCATCGCCACCAACAATCAGGATAGTTCGCACCTTCGGTGCAACAAAGACACAAATAGCCAAAACTGTAAAATTGAGTTAGTATGCGAAATTGTCTATAAAACAAGCATTTTACGTGAAACTGTAGCAAAAACTATAAATTATTAATAGTATGTATATTTTTAACCTACTACAGATAGTAATCCAGTAATATGGAAATAAATGCGAATGTGAAAAAATCTTAAAGTCCTCTCCTGTAAAATTACAAAAAAAGCTGTTGTGCCTTTGTTGCACCGAAGGTGCGAGTTGTCGAAAATAAAAATAGATAAAAAATTTAAATCTCTCTCATCAAGACACTCGCAACCGGTTTATTTATAGTCAACAAAGTATCATAACCCTGCTTACCCGAGTTTATTATGAGGTTGCACGCATTCCCACTAACCAAATGCCTTTGTGGTGAGGTTTGATCAATTTTAAACGCTACACACTATGATTTCTTGTGTCATAGGTACCATGGTCTGTGTGAAGACCAGACCAGAACACAGGTTCAGACCGAGAATAGAAATTCAAACCTAACATTCGAAGTTTCACCTCGCTGGGTATCGAACCCGAATTCGATGAATACCAACCACTTATCAGGATTGGAGCCAAAACAGGCTAAAACTACCAACCTGTACTCGCCAACGCAGCAACAGTAAGCACAACGCCCCCAGCAGCCTCCTCGACATGCCCCACATCAACCAGAGCCTCGGGCGCTCCGCCCCACGCCACGCTAGCGGTGCACGCACAGACATACGCCCGGAGAGGGACTCCTGCGTCGATCAGGGCTAACGTTGCTGCGTTCACACAAGCGCAGTATGCGCCGCCGTCCACCTATAGATTGTGTTATGGGCATTGAAGTATTATTACTAGCGTATAGGACCGACACCGTGAACAACATATATGTCCCAATGCATTGGGGCCACGTGGCTTCAATATTCAACGGATTCGTTCCACTTTGAAAGGAGAACGGGGGCTCAATTTTGAAAATCGAACCTCCCGGGCGGGACATACATTTTGTTCGAGATGTCTGTTCTATGACATTATACTTCAATGGTTATGGGTTATTTTAATTTAATATTATAAATTGATGCTGAATGTTCTGTTTACTATTAATTATTTTTACCCACGAGGGACGAAACGGAACGGAGGTGTTATATGCGTTTGGGGTTAGAGGTTGTTTGTTTGTTTGCATGTATGTCTGTTACCGTTTTTTATGAAAACTACTGGGCCGATTTCAGTGTGGTTTTTTGGATACAAAAGGTATCATTAGAGCAGGTTCATAGATATGTTTTATGGCTGTAGATCACCAGGGGGCGCTGCAGTAGCCTGATAATTGTTAGCTACGCTAGAATTTTAATCCTTTTTCATTGTTTTGTTTACATCCGGTGTGGGTTTTTTCAAAAATTTTAATTTTATGATTATTTAAACTTACATAAGATTATTATTGTAATATTAACTAGTGCAAAGATTATCTAAAAAAACAGACTAGGAATTTGATTTGGCATACTCAGCTATTTACTTAAAAAAAGATGAGCACCAAAGAGTCCTAGACCACCGATGTTGATGACGACATACAAACAACAATTTTTACTACAGAAGTAATATTCATATATTAAATTCATTATTAATTCATATAAGATAATGGCCATCTATTATCTTAAATATTTACCTGTAAAACTTCAACATAGATGTCTATCTGTGATCGTGGATACAATTCAGTCTTGATAGCAGCGGTCAAAGCCTGCCTCAAATGCATTGACATCTCTTCTGATTTGCGGTCACCTCGAGGCCGGTTCTTTCTTTCACCTTAAAATAAGCACTAATAAAATACACATACTACTACACTTATAGTACGCGAAAAAATTAAGAAATATTAATTATCATGGCAGCTTCATTATTATACTGTATATTAACAAAGATCAGAGCAGTTTTCAAGCCATATGAAACAAGCCCAAACTCAATAGAATTGTGTCTGTGAGGTTGGTGTGAAGGTAAAACGCCGGAATGATAATAAATACCTTTTATTAAATATCTCAGACAGGAGGATTTTTACATACATGTTGGCTGGCCGACATGATGGGAGAGAGGGAGAGCTCAGAGACAATCATACAGGGTTTACATCTTACGACACAGAATACATATTTGGATCATAGACATTATGACAGATACTATATGTAACAGTGTCGTTAGTCAGACCATCACTCTGACAACTTTATTTTGCAACATTTGATGACGTATAGGGCTTGATTGGATTTCTTTGGTAGGGAACTTTAACAAAATTAAATGAACCGAAAATTTTGTCACAGGTCTACATATATGTTTGGCTTGAGCTCCTTAGCCCACCCTGATTCCACTAGTGGGTGGGAACTAATCTATACAAATAAAAAAAATTGGAGTGTCTGTTTGTAATATTAAAATAACCGCTTTTTACTACGTGTATTTGGATGTATACACTGTACATATACCAAAACAATTTTTGTCTGTCTGTCTGTTCGTTTCGGCTAATCTCTGAAATGGCTGGACCGATTTTGACGGGACTTTCACTGGCAGTTAGTTGATGTAACAAGGAGTAACTTAGGCTACTTTTATTTTAGAAAAAAAATAGTTTTAGAAAAAAAAACGCGTTACTAAGACTGCCGGGTCAGCTAGCTAAATTTATTATAAAAGTAGTAAATATCTAATTAACAAACCTGTGGAGAATGTAGCCATGCTGTATTGGCAGTTGACAACTACACCTTCGGTAGAACTTTTTGACTTAGATGCCTGTAACAATTAAACATGAAATGTAAGAGTGGCCAGAATTCTCTTTCTATTCTTCTTTTTCTTATCTAGCAATGTATTTATCATACCTTAACAGTGACAGAATGACAGTTATAATGTAGTTGTCGTGTTCCGGCTGGAGGCTTGAGAGCCAGGTCTTTTTTTCTTTTTCTTCTCGCTTTTTTGTCCAGCAATGCATCAGTGATGCCTTTGATGTTGCTGATGTCCATGGGCGACGATAGCCACTTACCATCATGTGGATCGTCAGTTCGTTTGCCGGCTATTGCCATTAAAAACAAAGTTGCCAATTGGATACTCAGTCACTTGTCTGCTATTTACATAAAACAAAATGAAGGAAATATATGTATTTACCTCTGGTTAATAAGATATTATATTACTTATAATTACTGGTGTCTGGTTTAAATCCTTTCAATCTAGATGTTTACAAAGTGCCTGTATGAAACTTGCGTTTAAATAGGTTATGTACTGATAATATTATAGTTTTGTTTACCTGATGAGGGCCATAAACAGCAGCTAAAACCTTAGTATTGCCTTGCTCTAAATACGCGCTGCCATCTGGTTGCTTGAATACTCCAAGTTTACACCTTATCCGACGAAGTTCGTTAGGTCTGCGCCCGTCTAGGCGAAGCCCTTGACTGGATAATAAGTCGGGTCCAGGCATAATGTTGATATAAACAATTTTTCCTTACAATACAACGGTTATCAAATTTTTCCCACTATACTTTTTAATTAACAAATAAGTTATGTTTATATATGTTTTACGTTTAATTCGAATTTACGCAAACTTCTGAAACTTGATATAAGTGTTGTGGTCAAAATTTGATGAGTAGTGACAGCTGTGATAGTGACATTGACAATGACATGGATAATGATGGATATGACAATCAGTTATCAGTTCAGTAATCAGCGCCCTTTTTATGCTTTTTCAGCCCTTTAAATATGTAGGTAATTATTTAGCACCTAGCCCAATTTCTAGCTCCAAAATCGTGTTAATCCAGTCATTACATAGATTATCCAACTATCAATCATTAAGATACATTGAAATAAAAAATACATTGAAAAATGCGTGTGAACCGGGAAGGCTAAATCTCAGATTAAAGAAATAAAAGGGGCTAAATGAATATTACTTGGAATCAGGGACTGAATTACCCAAAAATTAAGGTACCTTTAAATTTCGGTATGACGTCATACAGTTAAATAAGGGTTACCGAAATATTTCGGTACCCTTATTTTTTTCAGTACCTGAATTATAAAGGTTGAGCTTTACTTCTACCTTTATAAATAAGGGTTAAGGCGATTTCAGTACCGAAACGCCTCTACCTTTATAAATAAGGGTTAAGGCGATTTCGGTACCGAAATCCTCTACCTTTATAAATAAGGGTTAAGGCGATTTCGGTACCGAAATCCTCTACCATTATAAATAAGGGTTAAGGCGATTTCGGTACCGAAATCCTCTACCTTTATAAATAAGGGTTAAGGCGATTTCGGTACCGAAATCCTCTACCTTTATAAATAAGGGTTAAGGCGATTTCGGTACCGAAAAGCCTGCATTGTTTGTTATTAATTTTAAACCCTAACCACAGAAGAAATAATTTATTCATTTATTTATTTATTCAATTCACAGGCTTAAAACTAACATCACAGGTATCTCCAATTCGTTAGTGTGCCTAATTATATTAAATTTACATTACATTTTAAATAACGCACAATCAGTCAGCAATCCTTTTAAATAAAATATTTATCAATAAACAAAATTCACTAATAATAAGCACTAGGTAATTAATTTAAATGTCATCAATAGTGAATTAATAAAAAATTGTCATGTCATTTGTATGACATACTGTATTAAATATATGTATATTAATATAATAGTACAGAAGACGCACTGCGCAAAATCATTTAAACAAATAGCGACTCTAGCTCCTACGCAATAATCTCTAATATATAAAATTTCCACGTCACAATGTTAGTTACCGTACTCCTCCGAAACGGCTTTACCGATTTTTACCAAATTTTATATGCGTATTCTGTAGGTCTGAGAATCGGCTACTATCTATTTTCCATACCCCTAAGTGATAAGGGTTGTTCACCCTTAATTTTTTTTTTAATTTTTTGACGAAATTTTTTGGTTTTATTTTTTTATAATGTGGCATTAAAAATACATACAACCCTAAATTTTGACTTTTTTATCACCAACCCCTATTTTTATGGCCATTTTAGTAATTTAATCATTTTTCATCCCGCTTGATAACTGATCAATTGTTAGGCGATACGAAGTTCGCCCAGTCAGCTAGTATAATATAATATGTATTCAGGTCGTACAGCTAGTATTTATGTAAGTATTAATAACTATTCATTGATTTAGTGGTAAAAACTTCGTAGTTCGTAACAGAACAAGCATAATAAAAGGTATTTCTTTGAATCTCTAAGAATAAAGTCGTACGGCTCGTGCGTCGTCGTGAATCATAGATTAAAATGTACAGATGTTCCATAGCGAAACTATTGTAGGTATTAGAGACGGAATAAATCTAATTGGGTTTTTATGTCGATAGGTAGATTTAATTACAATTGAAACGTTAAATTCAAATTCAAAATAATTTATTTATATAGGTATCATTGATACACTTATGCACGTAATTTTTTGGCTTTTTGGAAATGTGCTGTGTCGTGGAGGAGAAAAAATGCCTAAAGAAACTCCTCGGCACATCTTTTAAAATAATTAAAAGTTACATAATATGGTCTTACCTACGCGGAACTGGATGCGCACTAATTTCCAGGCGTCTTTGTTGTTAATATATTCATTTATACCATAGTATCCCTTGCCTACTAGCTGAGATTTAACATATTTCTTAAACACTTGGATAGGCAAATCACGTATTGACTTAGGTAATTTATTGAAAAAACGTACACCGAGCCCCTAAACGTCACTAAATTATGTCTGTTTCTAGTTAGGTGATTATGCACATCACTGTTCTGCTTGAACATGCCTATGTTGTTTTTTACAGATATAATATTACTGTAAATAAATTAAGAGGCTACTGTTAATATGCCTATTTCTTTAAATTTCTCACGCAGAGAATCGCGTGATTTTAATTGATAAATGGCTCTAATTGCCCTTTTCTGCAAAACAAATATACCATCAATGTTAGCCACTGAGCCCCACATCAATATACCATAGGACATGAGGCTATGAAAGTATGCAAAATAAACAAGTTTAGCAGTTTCTACATCAGTAGACTGTCTTATATTTCTAATGGCATAAACTGCCTTACTTAGCTTACTCGCGAGAGTCGTTAAATGGGTGCCCCATTGTAGTTTAAAATCTAAGGTGACACCCAAAAAAACCGTGGATTTATGCATAGTTAGAATTTCATCATTTAATTTGAGGCTTTTACTAACATTCCGTACATTAGGTAGCAAAAATTCAACACACTTGGTTTTTTTAGCATTAAGTAGTAAATTATTTGTAGTAAACCAGTGTGATAAACGAGACAGAGCGTAATCCGTATGCTACTGTGTTCGCACCCTGTTAGACAGACCTCTCACTTGATTGATTGAAAAATTTTCTTTCATTTTCCGATCTTTGATTATACTTAATTTAAAAATACATTGTATAGCCTGGAAATAACGTCTTGAAAATAACAGCGCAGCCACTATGATGCATGAGGCTACCCTATATACAAGGACGATAACGGGTGTCATATAGGACATCGAGGCCGAGTTTACTCGGACCGAAAAAACCCGGGTTTTCCCGGTTCTGAGGATTACAAAAAAACCCGGGTTTGATTTTTAAAACTCGGGTTTTTTTTTAATACTTTTTTTTGTTATTTATTAAGTTTAAGCCACAAGGTCCCTTCGGAATTGGACGACGTAACCACCGAGGACACTTCCTGGCTAACTTTTTGGAGAAGAAAGATTTCTTTATGATGAACTCCTTCTTCAGAAAGAAGCCTCAACGCAAGTGGACTTGGATAAGTCCTGATGGTTCCACAAAAAGCGAGATAGACTTCATTCTCGCACACAAACGGCACATATTTTATGATGTCTCTGTGATCAGCAGGTTCAAAACCGGAAGCGATCACCGTCTTGTAAGAGGCACATTAAATATCGACGTGAAGCTGGAACGGTCACGCCTGAGGCCTGGTGAAGTCAATGCTTCGCCCAACACCTGTCCAAATCCAGGGATCCGAAAACTTTCAACTTGAGCTGCAAAATGGTTTTGCCTGCCTAGAATCATGCACGTCGGTGGAGGAGTTTAACACCAGAATGGTAGCAACTGTCAATGAGGTAGGGTCGAAGTATTTCAAGACCCACCCCAGTGGTAGATCTCAAGTTCTCTCAGAACAAACTCTCGGTCTTATGAGAGATCGACGAGAACTATGTGTGCAGTCTTCAACTTCTATGGCGGAATACCGACGGCTCAATGAACAGATCTCCAAGTGCAGGCGACGCGATTTGCGCAAACACAACGCAAATCGTGTAAAAAACATAATAGAGCGAAACCAGGGCTCCAAAGTGTTCGCCAGAGATCTGTCTATTGGGAAAAGTCAGCTCACGAGGTTGAAGACCGTTTTATACGGTCTGCTATATTATTTATTGATGAAACTGATATATAGGGAATAGGAAGCTTACTAAATAAAACTGTGCGTGATATAAAACTTGTATATGGAGTACAAAATTACAGAATCATAGCAAAGAGCAGTGTAAAAGTCAACTGTGAAAAATATTCTGTCACATTAAATAGACAGCTATGTGTTCTTTATTTGAAGCTGGCTGCGTTCATAATTCATCATCCTCCCTTGAACGCAAGCCCATGCTTCCAGGAACTTATGATGCTTCGGCTCGGTGAGACAGTCTGCCATCATAGACTGTCTGTGCTGATGTTCTTGACCACAGTGTTTTCCGAGAACGCTGAAATGGCTGCAATAAAGGTATTAGATTTCTTACACTTTTACATCATCTTTAGTACTGGGCTTTCTCGGAGCTGTGCAATATCGGCTTATATGCCCATGTTTATTACAGTTGAAGCAGCGAGGGCCTTGGCCCGGTGCAGACCTATACGTTTTTTCCTTGTTAGTATAAAAAGCTGAAGGCTCTATGCTCTTAACCTCCTGGATTAGTTTTGTCTTTATAGCGTCCGCAGTGATGGGTATTCCAGAGCTCTCTAAAGCCATAATCATTGGCCTGTAAGTATCGGGGAGTCCGGCTAACATCAATGTACCAATCCACTCGTCTTCAATCTGAAAGTTGATGCTGCGCAGCTTGTGTGCGGTGCTCATTATTTTGTTCACGTATTCTTCAATACTATTGCCACATCCTTCTAACGTTGTTGTGACCAAGTCTTTCAACAGTCCTACTCTTCTAGTCAAACCGTTGTCGTCAAAGGCTTTCTCAAGGTTCATCCATACATCCTTCGCGGTCTCAGCATCTTGAACATGCACGTAGTTCACGGGGTCGAGAAGAAGGATAATTTTTGTTCGGGCTTTGACTTCCTTACTTGAATCTGGTTTGGTGCCGTCCGGACGTTCTACGCAATCCCACAAATCCTGGTGCTGTAGATACGTTTTCACACCAAACTTCCATGACGAGTAATTCGCTCGTCCCGTCAACTTCTCCAAGTTGAACGAACTCGAAGACATTTTTCGGAGATACTGTAACCGTGCCGGCAAATATCTCGGTGCCGGCAAATATCTCGGTGCCGGCAAATATCTCGGTGCCGGCAAATATCTCGGTGCCGGCAAATATCTCGGTGCCGGCAAATATCTCGGTGCCGGCAAATATCTCGGTGCCGGCAAATATCTCGGTACCGGCAAATATTTAACGGAGAAGATATTTATTTTTCACTGAACCACGGAATAATAATTGACGTGCCCTCTGTTGACACATACAATACTGACACAAACAATATGTAACCAATAGCAACCAACAATCATCCAGTTCATTCATTTCAAAACGTTCCAATATGCTTTCTATCTATAGTTCGTTTAAGGCCGCTTGATGCCAGAATCTTTATACAATTTGTCAAAATCTTCATTAACATCTTCACAACAATGTCACCTTGTAAAATGTATCTAAATCTCATCTTACTGCATCTAAACCTCTTATTACCTCTCTTCACGTTTGATCGACAATTATTGGATATGTGACCATATTTATTACACAGAAAGCAACGAGTTTCTTTTTCTTTTGGCTTATTATCCCTTCTGATTAATTCTTAATTTGAGTAAAAAACTCCGGAATCACCCATTCTTGTGGTGATTGTCTTGACAAGATTAGTACTTGTATTCACACCCGAGAGCTCTCTCTATTACCATTTTATAGGCTTATAGGATACGATATTTCTTATATAGAATATCCGGTCGTAACCTGTTAAAGTCACACCTGAGCTCTCAATTGCCATCAAAGGCATTTACAAAGGCTTATAGGATTCCGGTAGTCCGGAGAAGAAGTGTACGTAGCTACTCAACATTGACTATGATATGACTCCATCAATACTAATATTGATACCCAAATGTGTACAAGTACCTAACCACTTTAATAACGTAGGTTTCAACATTTCCACAATCCTTTTAGATCAGTGGTAATTAATAACATAACAAACCATCTTGTCAGACCTGAATCGTCCTTACGTAAATTAAGCCATACTTCCATAGCAATTTTTGCCTCCTGTTGTCCTCGCTTTCGTGTCTTCGGCCCTTTAAATGTGTCACTTTTGTTATCCACGCATTTTCATAGCTCCTCATGTTCCAAGTACGTTTGAACCGCAAAGATCCACGTGGCATATTATCACGCACTTGCAATTTTTCAATTTGAGCCATATGCCCATTAGATGCCATTTGTGTGGATGCTTTCGACCCTTTAGGTAAAAATTCCTGAAAAAGAGCCTATTCCTGAAAATACCGGAGTGAAAAAAATTTTCCTAATCGATCGTCACTTGTATATTCGCGAACGTACTTGAACTAATACTTTTCCCTATATCTGAACTAACAGGCGTCTGGGCCCATAACCTGATGAAACTGATATATAGGGAATAGGAAGCTTACTAAATAAAACTGTGCGTGATATAAAACTTGTATATGGAGTACAAAATTACAGAATCATAGCAAAGAGCAGTGTAAAAGTCAACTGTGAAAAATATTCTGTCACATTAAATAGACAGCTATGTGTTCTTTATTTGAAGCTGGCTGCGTTCATAATTCATCATTTATATAGATAAGCTGTTTTCGACGGTGCTCACAAATCGCATTGCACGCAGGCTTGACGACTTCCAGCCTCCCGAACAAGCAGGATTCCGGGAAGGCTACAGCACTATAGACCACATACACACACTGCGGCAGATTATACAGAAGACCGAGGAGTATAACCTGCCGTTATGTTTCGCCTATGTGGACCATGGAAAGGCTTTGATTCTATCGAGACCTGGGCAGTACTAAATTCTCTTCAGCGGTGCCGGATTGACTACCGGTATATCGAGGTGAAGTATTTGTACTTATCAGCCACCATGTCCGTCAAAATACACGACATAGCCACGAACCCCATCCAATTGCAGAGAGGTGTCAGGCAAGGGGACGTTATATCCCCAAAACTATTCACCGCTGCGTTGGAAGATGTGTTCAAGCTGATGGAGTGGAAACGACGTGGCATTAACATCAATGGCGAATACATCACACAGCTGCGATATGCCGATGATATAGTCATCCTGGCAGGATCCCTGGAGGAACTAGGTACAATGCTCGGGGACTTGAACAGCGCCTCACAACGGGTGGGTCTTAAGATGAACATGGACAAGACGAAAATCATGTCGAATGTCCATGTTACACCCGTATCGGTTGTTGTTGACGGCGCTGCTCTCGAAGTTGTAGACGAATACAATTACCTGGGACAAGTGATCCAGATGGGTAAGTCCAACTCCAAGAAAGAAGTCACTCGTAGAATCCAACTCGGATGGGCTGCGTTCGGGAAACTGCGTCATATCTTGTCGTCCAAAATACTACCTCAGTGCCTGAAGTCGAAGGTGTTCGAGCAGTGTGTGTTGACATACGGATCCGAGACGTGGTGCCTCACTATTGGCCTAATCTACAAGCTCAGAGTAGCGCAGCGGGTTATGGAGAGGGCTATGCTCGGTATTTCTCTACGTGATCACATCAGAAACGAGGAGATCCGTAGACGAACAAGGGTAACCGACATAGTGGCAATGGGCTGGCCACATAGTGCGAAGGACCGATAACCGTTGGGGAAGAAAGGTCCTCGAATGGCGCCTGCATTTCGGAAAACGGAGTACAGGAAGCCCCCCGACAAGATGGACCGACGACCTGAAGAAGACAGCGGGCATCCGCTGGATTCAGAAGCCTCAGGACCGGTCAGAGTGGCGCAAGTTAGGGAAGGCTTATGTCCAGCAGTGGACCTCCAAGGGCTGATGGATGGATGGATGAATGGAGATTACTTACTAAGTTTTTTTTAAGATATTCTGAAGAAAAAATAAATCTTTATCACTTTTTTAAACATTAAAACTTTTTTTGTAATTTGTAAAGTACTGTTTCATCTATTTAAATTCTTCCTCAACCTTTATAATTTGTACTCATTGTAGGAAATCGATATTTAAACGCAGATTTGCGTATTTTAAAAAATTACAATAAAAAGATCGAAATGCTCGAAAAAACCGGTCTACCCGGGTTTTGATTACTCTTAGACCCGAAAACCCGGCTTTTCAAAATTGAACCGAGTTCCGATGCCCTAGTGTCATACTTTGATTTTATTTACAAATACGTATTAATGTCATGGAACAGACATCTCGAACAAAATGTGTGTCTCACCCGGGAGGTTCGATTTTCAAAATTGAGCCCCAGCTCTCCTTTCAGAATCGACTAAATCCATTGAATATTGAAGCCACGTGGCGCCAATGCATTGGGAGTTGGGACATACATGGTGTTCGCGGTGTCTGTTTTATACGCTAGTAATAATCAATGCAAATACGTTATATTATCTGGATTATCACATCGATATTCGATCCCGTGGCATCGCCCGCATGCCGCATTTACAGTAGAAATATAGAAAATAAATATTAAAATAGCTTTTTTATCCCAAGGGAACACCATATCAAGGCAAAAAATGTCCTATAATTATGTTAATCCATGACATTGACAACCTATGTGTCAAGTTTAATTAAAATCCGTCCAGCCCGTTCAAGTAATTGAGTAACAAACATCCAAATATCTTTGCAAAGTTTCAATATTATAATATAAAGTAGGTTTAAAATTGAATGAAATATGATAAATATTACAATTTATTAATAACCAGCTATTGCCCACGACTCCGTCAGCATGGAACCAGTTTACGCGATAAGTACCCTATGTATGTAAGTACCCTCCTTGGGCAATGGGCTTTGGTCTATCACCATAACAAATTTCATCAAAATCGGTTCAGCGGTTCAGGCATGAAAACGTGACAGACAGAAAAGCATTTACAATATTAGTAGGGATTTGTTTTGTAAATTATTGTAGTTACAGGATACATTATGCAAGTAATTAATGCAAGTTTTTAATTTATTGTATTTTATTAATGAAAAATATTATTATTACAGAACTTGTAATTACATAAAAACACCTTTGTTTCATTCTCCTTTCCAATTCGTCTTATAGTACATAAAAAGTCCTAATTATATCGATATAGATCACCCCAATATATTAGCAATCCGTGAGACTGTTTATTAAGTATTTTTTTATATAATTTACTCATGAGGGCAAAATCTATTAGGAGACATAATCTGTAATGAGGCAGTTGCACGTCTGTATCCTAATCTATGACCATGGCCTTCCCCCACTCTGCCGCGTTCGGGTCGTGCTATGGCCGTTCTGCTTGTACAGTGTACCTACTGATGTGCGTTTCTAGTAAGAACATATAATTCACTGCCTGGCGCCTGCTGCCCTAACTTTAAGTTAGTTTAATTTCTAATTTGATTCAATAACAAAAATACACAATTTTGTTTTTAATAAATAAAATAATAAATAAAACACAATTTTGCTGAAAAAAATGATTAAAAAAATACAAAAATCGGGTACATTAAAGACACAAAAATACGTTTGCCTGTATTTAAGTATAGACCGTACTTTTTTCCAGTGATTATAGATCTTATGATTTATAGTCAAATAAAGTAATATAATAATTATGCTTATTTGTTAAACGCTTTTATTTAGCTTCACTTCGGTGGATCAACGCATCAAATCTTCAATATTATGATCAAAATGCTACTCTATTTACACGGCAATAAGGTTATTAATCGCTTTTATATTTAGCTTCACTTCGGAGGATCAAAGGATCAAATCTTGTAACGTTAATTTGAATGACTTCCCTTTAATGAAAATTGATGAAATTTGGCAGACATGTGTATTTCCGATGACAATACACGAAAATCAAAAAAAAAATTGAAATAAAAGCGTTTAAAAAAAAAAATTTTTTTTGGATTCAACTTATTTTTCATTTCATGTAGTTGTGATGTGAATAAAATCTTCTCTTTTGAAATCTTAGTCATTGCTCTTCCAATGATTAGCCCCAATGTGTAACATTTTTCAATAGTAATAATAATATTTCTATTCGCTTGTTTATTAACAAATTCCTAAATACGCACAGTAAATGGGAATCGAGGTCCTTGGCAAAAATGCTACCCAAATACCCAATGTTAGTGATTACAGTGGCTGTTATGAGTCTCAATTTCAATTGCTCGCTCGTCAGCTGTCGCATTGGCGACGTTCAGCGCACGGATTGGTTAATGTCGAATTCTCCACCAATCGGAGAAAAAGGTTGCATTACGGCCACTGGTAATTATAGATATCGTAAACTTATCTCGGTTATCTCGTTATCTCGGCCGTGCCGCTTTTTTTTGCTCGACTTGGCGCACTACCTTGCCCCCAGATAATATAGATAGAAGAACGTCACTCGTCAGAAGAACGAAAGAAAACCCTATTTAAAAGTAAGATAAGAAAACCTTAGGTAGGTCGTGTCCGTCCGATCGGATATAAAAATTAAAAATCAAAACTGAATCATAATTCATAATGCACAGCATTAATGCACCGCCCCGTGTTCAGTTGAGGCCATGATTTCTCTGTATTTAGTATTATGATTCAGTTTTAATTTTATGTCTTATCGGAGTAGTAGATACATAAACGTAATTACCTACAAGTGTGTGAAGTTTGATGAGGTAGGTGCATAACATTATTCATATACATTTTTTTATAGCCTGCGGGGCAGACGAAAAGGCATACCGGCCGCCTGATGGTTAGTGGTTACCGTCGTCTATGGACATGAGTAATACCAGAGGAATCGTCAATGCATCGCCAGCCCCGAAGGAGGACCTTCGGCGTAGGCATCAATTGACGATCCACCTAATGGTAAGTGTCTATTGTCACCCATGGACATCAGCAACACCAAAGGAATCACTGACGCGTTGCCGGCCAAGAAAGAGAGAAGAAAAAGAAAGAAAGAAAGAACTGGATCTCAAGCCCCCAGCCGGAACACGACGAGTCGTTTGGCGGCTGACTCATGCTCAAGGATGGTAGTTAGGTAGTATCCAGGCGAACCCCATGGAGAAATAATAACTTACATATTTTCACATTTCTGAATTCAAAAAAGACGAAGTTCCTTAAACATTTACAACCCCTTAGTTTTACCTCTTAAGGGATAAATTTCGAGAAAACTGTGATACGTTTTTTTTGTGTCTAACAATAAACTCATATTATTATATAAAATTTTCACCATTTTAACTTCAAAACTGACAAACTTTCCATACTAACATGCACCACCTTAATTAACCTTCCGAAAAGCCAAAAAAATGACGTGCATAAGTGTATCAATGATACCTATATGAACAAAATATTTTGACTTTGACTTTGAACCTTTAGGGGATGATTTTTCAAAAAAACCTAATACTTCCAAATTTTGTTTCTAATCTGGAGCTAATATGTATATCAATTTTTATGTTTTTAACCAATGATGTTTAAATAATAGATACGTTATGCCCTTACAAATCGACCGAAATATCTGTTCCGAAAACAGCTACAACACACACACGTTTATCTTTTGTTTCCCTACACCAATCACTAGTACATTATCAAATTATGTAAAAAGGATGGCATTACTAAAACCATAATAGTGAAAAAGACAGCTAGTGTTTGTCGCTCGCGTCAATCTATATAGGCTACGTTCTTTATCGCTCTCGCGTCAAAACTAGATCGCTATCTCTTTCTTCATCTGAATATGGCGTCTTGGCATGAGTTATTAGACTGTTTAGAAAAATAATTGAAAAAGACTAAATAATCTAAGTATCTTAGCGTATACAAATATGTGGTATGAGATTCCTT
Source organism: Thymelicus lineola (assembly GCA_963932265.1). Lineage (NCBI taxonomy): Eukaryota > Metazoa > Arthropoda > Insecta > Lepidoptera > Hesperiidae > Thymelicus > Thymelicus lineola. The sequence goes on from OZ010704.1 coordinate 6,760,315, forward strand.
GTGTTTTGTTGACCTTGGAGTCATAATTGGTGCACTTTCGAAACACACACGATGGCATTTTAATTTATTTTCGTAAGGACGTCTGAACCTACAATGCGCCATGCTCGTGATTGCGCTCGACGCAGACTAATCACAAGAGTTCCCAATTGCGAACTTTTTGAGTCACACAACGCGCGCGCTTATGACATATCTGCCTCTTTTTAACATATAATATCATTGTTTTTAACTTCAAAAATGACGAAGTTGCGTACTAAGTTCCATCTTCTAAATTAACCCTATATGGAATGATCTTCCAAAAAAATGTGTTAAAGTTAACTTTGGTCATAACTATAAACTAACATAAAAAATTTCATATTTATATGTTGCTCTAAGCCTGACGAAGTAGGTTTTATGAAAGTGAATGCCAACCCCTATTTTACCCCTCAGGGGATGAATTTCCAAAAATCCGATAGCCTACGACACTCACAAATAATGTAGCTTTCTATTGGTAAAATATTTTTCAAAATCGGTTCAGTAGATCCAGAGATTGCCCTCTACAACCTCACAAACTTTACCTCTTTGTAATATTAGTATAGATTTAAATATTAGGTACGCTAACATGTTACACGACATACAGTCGGAAAGAAACAAATTAGGAACTAACTAGAGAAAGTAGGCAAGTAACAGAGTACACCAAACAAAATAAACAAGTTGTGTTCAAGGCCGGAGGCCCCGCATCGAACTCGCGCTGCGTGTTTTTCGGTACCGAAATAATATAAAGGTTAAATAAAGGTTAACCTTAACCGTTAAAAATAAAGGTAGCGGAATAGCTCAACCTTTATTTTAAATCGGTACCGAAATGTTTTACCGCTACCTTAACCTCTAACCTTAACCGCTTTCAGTCCCTGCTTGGAATGGGCCTAGTAAAGCTTGTTGCTTGCAAATTGTCGACCAAGATTTGCTATGTGCATTTACCACCATTTGAAAAAAGGAATAAATTCAGTTTTCCACAGTAACTCAGTTCTCCGTTGAGATACAAAAAAAATTTGCAATAATTTTTGTTCCTTTTTTACGATCTACAAATCTTTAAAAATATATTTTTCACCTATCTTTCATCGTTAATGAGATATTGATCGCAAAAACCAGTTTATGTAGTTAAATTTGTTTTTGGCTATTTTCTTTTTTCTCGTGAGAGGTATAGAAAAAATGTCTATAGCCTCTGTTAAGCCTGGGAATACACGTCCGATTTTTCTCTCCGATTGTCTGATCAGATAGTCTGATCTGATAGTTTTTGGCTATTTTCTTTTTTCTCGTGAGAGGTATAGAAAAAATGTCTATAGCCTCTGTTAAGCCTGGGAATACACGTCCGATTTTTCTCTCCGATTGTCTGATCAGATAGTCTGATCAGACAATCTGAAGGCCCTCGTGCCATACATTTGTTTGAATACACAATACACGTCCGATCAGATTGTAGGATCGGACGTCCGAGTCGGAAACAGCGCCAAGACGTCTACGATTTTATGGCCGATCCGATTGTCTGAAGGTGCGGTCTGCATACTTTTCTACAGAGACCAATACACGTCCGATTCCTCCTTCCGACTTGCCAGTTTACTCTCTAGCGTGACAGTGAACGCACGCGTCGCATTGTTATGTCATTTTAGTAGTTAAGTAGATAAGTAATTTAGTACATAAGTAAATAAGTAATTTAGAAATTTTTCTGTTAAGTAGGTGGGCGGGGCTTATCACTTAACACGTTTGGACGGGCACTTTTTACTTAAAATTTAATTAAAATTTACTAAAATGGTTAAGTAATTAAGTAGGTCACGAGGAAGTCGTAAACTTCTTTGCGTTGTTGATCATTAGTTTTTAGGAAACCAAAGGACATGCAAGATTTATTTTAATTTAAGATATTATTATGAATATTTTAATTTATTTTTATTATTTTTATGTTTAATTCTTAAAATGTATAATAATTTCTACCAATACTCATACTCCATACATTGTGCCTTATTTTATTCCTATATGGTATCTATCCCTTTTTTCATTTTAATTTTTACCCACGATGGACGGAACGAAACGAAGGCGGTATATGCATTAGGGGTTAGAGGTTGTTTGTTTGTTAGTTTGTATGTATGTATATTACCGTTTTTATGAAAACTACTGGGCCGATTTCATTGCAGTTTTTTGCATCCAAAAGGTATCACTAAAGAGCGGGCTTATAATTATATGTTTTATGGCAGTAGGCCACCAGAGGGCGCTGCAGTAGCCTGATACGGAGGGTTTTTCAAAATTTTTATTTTTATGCTCTGCTATCTGTGCCTACACGCTGCTAACTATTCCAATTTTTAACCGACTTCAAAAAAAGGTGGAGGTTCTCAATTCGACTGTATTTTTAGGGTTCCGCACAAAAAAACGAAAAACGGAACCCTTATTGGATCACTCGTGCGGGGAAAGGGAGGGGGCTTATTTCCGAAACTATCGACGCTAGAAAGTTCTCGCTCGAAAGCTGGTGCTTTTCATGTGGTGGGACCACATGACAAGCACCTTAAATTTGAGCGAGATCTGACGAGCAGTTTTTGATTCATCCCTTATATTGAAGTAAGTTATTTTGTTGTCCAGAATGATTCAAGTACAGAAGTACGTTAAAAGAGCTTATACCTACTCATTCTATAACAATCAAAAAACTTTTCGGGGTATCTCAGTAGTTTTGGATGTTTTAAGTAGAAATTACTCTCGGTAAGTCTTGTCAGATTGATACTTAATCAATCTGAACTGAAATTGAATATTGAATCCAATAGCGACGTTATTTCTTCTTTCGCGCTAACACGAGCAAATATGCAATAAGTAACCATAATTTTCATTCGCCATCCATCTTTTCTTTCTGGCAAGAGTGGCAAGCAAGCACTTACCGCTCTCACAGCTCGAGAACGACTGTGTTCAGAAAAAGTCTGACGCAAAAATCGGACGTATATCGAGTAAATACGATCAGATAGTCTGATCAGACAATCGGAAACAAAATCGGACGTGTATTCCCAGGGTAAAACGTAGTTAGTAATAAAAAGTACTCTGTGGTTTCTCTGCTTTAATCTATGGTAATGTAACAAAACAAAAGTGACAAAATTAACAACAAAACAAATGACAAATCACAAAAAACAAAACAAATTATAATCACAGAAATTCACAGACTTTATTTCACATTTCACAAATAATAACGATTACCGAAGTGTTTGTTGTGTATTCGTTTTGAATTTATCACAAATTACAACCGTAATGGAACAATAAGTGTCTAAACTATTATTTCTGTATTACAGTTTTTATACAGAGATCATCACTGAGTGATAATTCTCGGAATTTGAAGCTGGAAATGAAAACCTAATGAAACTAATTGAAAAATAAATGTTTTCGTTAATTTAAAATAATTATAATGGCTTCTGGGTCATCTTTATGTATCTTGAAATGTCCCAGTAGTTCTGATACAGTGCAGGATACGATACATGACTGCGACTACAATCATACTAAGGCTGTCTTCAACCAAGAGATTGATTATGTTATTCCCGAAAAGAAGTATTCGAACAAGGTTCTGCGGCAAAAGGAAGACATTGATAAAGTTATTAGCGAACTAAAACAAAACAAAGTACATCATAAGGTATATTTTAAAGAAAAATGTTCTCTTGTTAATGAAAATGGCAAGGATACACTTTGTCAAGTAATCACGAAATTTAATGGTAAAGCACACTATGTGGCGAATATAAAACAAATACTCTGCTTAGATGAAATGTTTGATATCTTGTATGAATTGCACTTGCAGAAACCATATCTCGATGAGGCCAAAATCATTGAACATCTCAAACATTGCCTTGTATTCGAAGCTATTATAAATCTGTTCTTACATTCCTGTAAATCTTGCTACACAATTGGAAAAAAAATTGATACTGGATACTTCCGATTGATAGCAGAAATATCAGTTATTAGAATGTATCATCCAGATGGGAATTTTACCAATATTTTCATGTACATAGAAAGGAACACAAACTATGTAATTCTAAGGCCTATTAAATCATTATCGCATACAGAATTAGCATATGAGATGCTTACAATATTTTCTGATTTTGGCTCGCCTGTTTATATAAATTCAGATATGTCTACACACATTTTGAAATATAATGATATTTTGACGATTTGGAAGGCTCTAAAAATACCGTTTAGAGGACCTACAATGTTTATAAAAAGCAAGATTCATAAAATTGGGATAATAGGGAGGAGAGTAAGAGAAATGCTAAACAAATGGATGCAAAAAACAGGGAGTTCTAACTGGGCAATTGGTGCACATGTAGTGCAATGGCAGATGAATACGAGTAAAGTTGTCGATACTTATATAAGGTCTAGAATAATCCATGGAATAATACATTCACCCTACCATGCTATGTTCGGCTTGCTACCTCACCTTGAAATAATAAAGATTAAAGAGAAACGTCAGCCTGCAGCTATGTTGAGCAAAGAAAAAGTTTTGGTAGATTGCTCCCAGTGTAGTCTTCCAATATATAAAGTGTTCAGATGTCATTTTTGTGAAACACAATGTCATTTTTCGTGCTGTGTTAGATATGTTGAACAAACACCAAATGGAGCAATTTTTATCAACAAATGTTTATCATGTACCAATACTGATATTCCTGCTGATGAAGAAATGATTCTTGGTACCTGAAGGAAATATAAACCACTAGTAGAATAACAAGGATGTGAGACAAGCAGAGAAGCGATAATGCAACAGGTTTAAGGCATCAATCCTTTTTGTTGTACCAAAAATGATAATGTTTGTACTCTAGTCTTAAGTATTATATCTTTATTATTTTAATACTGTCATTTTACTTCCTCAATTTATTATATTAGGTACATATTTTATAAGATTTAATCTTTCTTAAATATATAATACAAACAGCTGTGGAACAAGCTTCCTACTGAGGTTGTTGTAAATTATGTGTTATTATGTCTACTGTGATTACACACACAGAGTACTTTGTTATATACACGAAGTACTTTGTGTTATATACTGAAAATTATACATAGTGACAAACACTACATTCATAGCACAGGTTCATAGTGATACGAAAAACTCCCATAGGGTTCTTTGAAAAAAAATAAAAAGAGCCCTACTTCAGGGCCGGTGATGCGTTGGTGACAACTCTGTTATATTAATAATAATAATAATAACGCTTCACACTCATAGCCCCACACCAGGACTCCCTGTGTCGCGGATGCCATGGACAACACACAAGACAAGGACACTCACACCCAGACCAAGAACAGAAATTCAAACTCATCATTCAAATTTCCGCCTCGCTGGGAATCGAACCCAGGACCCTTGGCGCGGCGATCCGGCATGGTAACCATTGCGCAACACGGGTTATATATATTGTATTAGTATTTCCTGCACGCATAGCAAGAAAAGGAACTTTATTAAAAGCTTTATGGTTTATGCTATTATACTGGATGGATATGATTATTATCAAATCCACTCTTTGGTTTTTTACTTGTCTTTGGCTGAACGTATTTACGCCAATGCCATGAATGAAAAAAAAACTTTTTGGTTCTTTATGGTTCGGGCTTCTATATACAGATTTTATTTTCTACCTATATCTGTGGTTTGAGGTAGGGATGGACATTGAAATAATCGATGTTTTTTTTGATGCAATGCATCGCATAGTGGCATCGATGTTTACAAAAACACATCGATGCTTATATACATCGATTGTTTTTATTTTTTTTAGCGTTGGGACTAAAAAAAAGGTCATCGGCAGTGAATTTCATATCCAAAAAAGGCAAAAGGTGTCAAGGGACACCCGGATGGAACGAAGTTCCTTTCGATTTAAGTATTGTTTTACGCTCTCAGCAGTGTGATTCAGCAATATGAAACTAGCATGCATCGAATAAGAAACATCGATGCTTACTCGATGGTGACGTATTAAAAAAAACATGGGATTAAATCGATGTTTCCATACTTTACATCGAGTGTTTTTAAAACATCGATGAATATCGTGCATCCCTAGGTTTGACTTTTGAGGTTTCTACATAGTGTTTAAGTAATCTGTGGAGGATTTTTTTGGGATTGTAACGTAGTGATTAAAGTACTCTGTGGGGTTGCTATTTTTTAATTAATTAATAATAATCTGATCTGTCATCGTCATCTGTGTTTGAAAAATGTACTAAAATATTACAATTATGACTGGAAGATTAATAATTAATACCGTATTTAGTACATGTGCTGGTAAAACTTCGATATTACGTCATTTCACGCCATGTAACAGGTTAATAGTTAGTGTAAATAGGTTTGACAATCGCGACTTTTGTACCAAACCTAAACCTCAGGTTATTGAGAAGAAACATTGTAATATAGGTACCATAGGGCACGTAGACCACGGCAAGACTACTCTGACGGCTGCTATCACGAAGATCCTGTCGAAAGATGGATCTGCTAAATATGTCTCCTATGACGAGATCGATAAGGCCCCTGAGGAGAAAGCAAGAGGTAAATAAATAAGAAGTGGTAAAACTATAGATCTAAGGTACCCGCGTTCGGGGTTGGGAGTTGGGTCCGTAAAAGTACGGAAAATTTAGAGGTTTTTGATTCACAAACAGGCTTCCAAACGTCTCCGGTGCTGCGGGAAGTGCAGCCCCTCCGCCCTTGCGTAACAAACTGCAGGCATTCTATGCAGTTTGAGGCAGCCATGTGAGGTCAGGGTTGATTAGGTCAGTTCTATAACCATTTCGACCTACATCTGGAAATAAAAAAAATTCAAAAGAAACACAAAAGAGCACATAGACTGAATACAACATCAACAGTGAAATATTTTGTGCTACCTTCCATTTCGCTCGTTTTTGACAAGTACTCTCTAACTAAACCAAATTGATGAGAATTGTCTTCCATAGTAAGCAATTTTTGTTGAACTTATTTTTGTTATAATTCATTCAAAACACGTCTCCTGGTTTAAAAATGGTTTTAAACATTCAGACTAAACCCTGATAACAACTCTGACTACATCTCTCAACTCACAACAATGTCAATTTATTTCCATAACAGGTGAACGTTAATTAGTTTAATACCAATCTCCCTGTGGTACAAGCTTCCATTAAAGTGTATAGGAATAAATCTGTTTACATCACAAGCAATTAATTTAATTCTTATATCTTCTTACTGTATACATATAAAATGTAATACGTATGGGGATATGTATTGGGAAAAATATAATTATGAATCCTGTCTGACTGTCCTATTTCCAGGAATAACGATAAATGCGGCACATGTGGGCTACAGCACAAAATGTCGCCACTACGCCCACACGGACTGCCCAGGCCATGCCGACTACATCAGGAACATGATATCAGGAGCCTCGCAAATGGATGCGGCAATATTAGTGGTGGCCGCCAATGATGGGCCCATGCCACAGACGAGAGAACATCTTCTACTGGCTAAGCAGATTGGGATAAAGTATATATTGGTGTATGTTAATAAGGCTGACTTGGTCGATGATGAGGTTTGTATTGACTATGTTATATATATGATCATTTTTGAAGTATTACATACAATACAAAATTGGTTTAATAAATCGCTCACCCAGTAATACAACGGCACATCTACGTTTGTCATATTTTACAGAAACTAATTTCAAAAATTTTATAAAAATATTTATTTATTTTATTTATTTAACTCTTTATTGTACACCAAATAAAATAATACAACAATAAAGTAAATAAGCAAAGCAGACATATGAGTACAAAAGGCGGTCTTATCGCTACACAGCTATCTCTTCCAGACTTTAAAATTAATTTATGGGTTCTTTTTACATTTTGTACAGATTGTATGGGTTTGGTTACAAGTATAGACATTAATACATATTTACCATTATATATTATAGATTAGGCACTTTTAAACATGTATACTGTATAAACTCAAGTTCGCATTTTTTTCAGATGTGCCATTATAATTATTACTAGGTGAGCGAAATATTGGTAAGGATTTAGTATCAAATAATAATGGTATAGTTATTTCAATTTAATTTCAATATCAAAGACATAATAGGTCACATTTGGTAACGCATTTCCAAGGATAAAATTTCAAAAAGCTATATACTTATATTTTATATTTCAGATGCTAGAACTGGTAGAAATAGAAATGAGAGAAATGATATCAGATTTTGGTTTCAACGCACATCATATTCCAATCATATGTGGTTCTGCTTTGAAGGCTTTGAATGAGGATGAGTCGGAATTTGGTAATCTTATTAAATCTTAACATAAAACATTATTTATTGTTTGGGAAGTCAGTTTATAATATAAAATAAATCATTTGATATTGGGAAGAAAGAATTATACTTTATTTTTATTGACAAGCAGGATTGTAATTTATTCTTGAAAATATTTACATATAAAGTAGTTATACAATGAGACTAAAATTAATTTTGAGAATAGTATTTTCTAAAACAAAATAAGTTAAATGCACTTAAATATGTGATATCTATAGCTAGAATGAGAGGCAACTAGCATTTTTGCAGCTTAGTCATTAGTGATTAAAATATACTAACACGGATTGTGTGTGCTTAGTCATTGTATTCACATTTGTGTGAGCGTGTGAATGTTTTTATAATAATATATAGTAACATTTATTTTTCGTATCTTAAAATTTCTTTAAAAATTTTCAGGGGTACCATCAATAAGAAAGCTTCTTAACACAATGGACACATTCATACCACAGATAGTGAGAGATATATCCTCACCGTTCCTAATGCCCATAGACAATGCATTCACTGTGACAGGCAGGGGAACTGTAGTAGTTGGAACCATAAAGAGAGGGACTATGAGGAAGAATGATGATGCTGAACTTATGGGCTTTGGAATACAGATAAAGACAACACTCTCAGATATGCAAATATTTAAGAAAAGTGTCACTGAGGTAAGATCATAAACTATGTTTTTCGTATTATAATTTACTCACTAATTGAATGTAAAGTAGTTCATGCTGTCCATACAAGAAAATTACTGGGAATTTTCTTTTGGGAAAGCTCTTTCACCTAATTCATCCAGAAAGTTTTGAGAATCATACTACTATTTGAAACTAAAGTACATAAAAGACAATTAAGAAACAATTTCTTCTGGACAAATAATAATTTTCTTTTTTTTTAAATAATCTTGTTTCCTCACCGCACCTCCCCTCTATTGGCTGTTTTTCTAAATGTTGAACCAAACCAAATGTTGAAGATAATCAGATTCCATGCCAAAAAGTGACATGACGAAGTTAGCTGATAACTGTCTCAAGTTTCCGTGTTCCGATGCGCGCGCACACCGACAGCCAAAAAGCGACATGATGAAGCTAGCTGACAACTGATTCCTTTTAGTATTTTATTTATTTACAATACTATATTCTTGGAACTAACATCCAGACCACCCTGTATATGACCTACTAATCACATTGCAGGCCATAGCGGGTGACAATGTGGGCGTGTTGTTACGAGGTATGAAGATGAGGGCAGTGGAGACGGGGATGCTTCTATGTGCCGCTAGGAGTGTGACCCTCAGCAACCATTATAAAGCTAAGGTATGGTTGTATTGTTATTGTTGTTTGAACACTTCGCACGCTCAGTGGAAAAAAGGCGTAAGATGAAAATTGCAATTTTACTGGAGAGCAAAAAATTGTTAAAATATCAGTAAGTAGTCTGAGTTTACATTACGATTTCTTGCACAAAACTGTCAAGATTAATGATAAAAATTTGAAAAGAAATGAGCATATTTGATGAGCAGCTTTTTTCCCTCTTTACAATCATATTAATAAATAAAATTCAACGTAAGACGACTTATGCTTTTTTCCACTGAGTGTGCGACTTGATTAATGCCTTTAGAGGCCTGAATTAATTTATATTAATATTTCCATTAAGAGTAAGTTTGTTTAACAAATAAGTGTAGTCTGAAAATATTGAGTATAGAGGCTCTTTAGTCGAAAATTGTCACTCTTATTTCCTTTATTAAGCTTTTTTAACTTATTGAAAACCTCTTGATATTCATCTTTCAAGGGTCGATAAAACATACTATGATACTATTGAAAAAAATATGTAAAGGTTGTGTTTTTTTTTTTTTTTTTTTTAAACTTTACTCATTTACAGATTTCATCTTAATATTAGTGCATCTACATCACTCTTAAAAACTACAAAGTTTATCTTAGAGTGATAAAAAACAAACTATCTGTAGGTAGAATAAGATACTCGCGCGGCGCGGCTCATCGCGGTGCAGCTCGGCCAGCTCGCCAACACTCGGCACACTCGTGCATTCCCAACACGCTCGCACAATACAGGCTGCTCCAAAACAACTCATTTTATTTATTTATGCATATCATTTATTATTTTGATTATGGTGTTTTTACGATGTAAATATTAATATATAATGAACGATGTATCTTATATCTAATATATATTAATATATAATAATACTTACCTACAGGTTTACTTTTTATCGAGAAGTGAAGGAGGCAGGAAAAAGCCGGTGTTTTCTAGATACACGCAACAGATGTTCAGCGGCACTTGGAATATTGCTTGTCGAATCGACTTAGGTAAGATAATTACAAGCATAGCTACTAAACTATTTCCGTTATCATTTCGACGCTTGAAAGGAAAAATAAAATTGACTAAGCGACATTGAGCTAACTTTACAGGAGAGCAGTTTAAAGTGGAATTTTTAGAAAAGTTGTTGTATATGCCACAATATAGATGATAAAATAAGGATTCCAAAGCAGTAAGAATAATGCCGGTAGAAGGATTAGAATAAAATACATGTATGATTTTTTTCTAAAAATTCCAACTATATTTTTTTTAAAGATGTGCTGAGGAATTTTTTACGTCTTTTCTTCTCCATGACAAAGCACCCTTCCGAAAAGCTGATAGATTAAAAAAATGACGTGCATAAATCGTATCCTCAGTGGAAAAAAAGTTACTTACGTGAATAAAATATTATTTCATTTCATTTCTTCATCCGCCTCTAATATATTATAATGTCCTTCCAGAACCGTCAATGCAGATGTTGATGCCGGGTGATCACGCTGACGTGTTCATCACCCTGCTAGACGGCATGGTGATGACCGAGGGCCAGTCGTTCACCATCCGCGAGAACAACGTGACAGTCGCCACGGGGATCATCACAGACACGTTGCCGTCAGTTGACGTGCCGAGAGGGAAGTTGGGGAAAGTTGTGTTGAACATACAATAGTTCTATCTACTACTGACAGTGGACTGTAAATAATAATGTAGTGTAGGTACATATGTATGTATGTAAATGTAATGTACATTTAAATTAAATAAATTGTTATTGTTCCTAATATTGAGGTTTTGTTTTATTTTGGAACTCTCCACACAATTATCTATACTAATATTATAAAGAGGAAAGATTTGATTGTTTGCATTGAATAGGCTCCGAAACTACCGAACCGATTTGAAAAATTCTTTCACTGTTGGGAAGCTACACTATCCCCGGGTGACATAGGCTATATTTTTTTTACTATTTTTCCCTAAGTGAAGCGAGGACGATTTCCTAGTTTAAATATAAAGCTGGTCACACACGGTCGCGCCATTTGGCGTGGCTCCAAATGACTTAAGTCAAATGGATGGCACAGAGTACTTAATCACTATGTTTGATGGATGGATGCCAAACATGATTCACATTCACGGTCACTCCAATTCTCTTTCATTTGCGCAAATAAAATTAATAATTTGAGTTGTCAAAGTTATTAAACAAAAACTTTTGGCACTGTCTCGTTCAACGTCTCGGCGCAAAATGGACACTACAGCTTTACACTACGATATATTCATACTCCGCAGTAGAATTCCGTGTCGCGGGTGGCATTGACGACACGAATAACACATCTCTTAACAACGCGCAGACAACTAGAATATAAATATTTTTACTATCATCGGACCGACCGGGTATCGAACCCGGCAAGGTCACTGCCAACTAAGGTATGTGATCATAGCAAGTGTTTAAGAATAATTCTAAACATGAAAGTAATTTACAATATTAACTTTATTATCTGTTTGCCACTGGCAACATTTTGCTTCTGTGGCTGCGCCCATTTTTTGATTGACAGTTGTCACTTCCTACTTCCTGTATAGAGCCAAGAGCTATAACCTAAAACCTAAATTTCCTGTTGCTGTATCAGTGCCCAAAATTAAATACAGTTCACTTTCAAATACGTATGACTTTTATAATACTGCAAGTGTTTCCTATTGGTCAGATGAATGGTTAGACAGATCTGACTAATAGGAATATTAGCGGGTTTCCTTTTATTTTCAGCATTCCAGGCTGGTAACGTGTTATGCCTTTGAAGCTAAGGACGTCCAAGGACTTTCCTTACAGAAAAAGTTTATAATGCTCTCATTACTCCCACTTCTGATAATTGAGGAAAAACGCCTTATAAGTATTTTTAGGACAATTATCTTTGCTTGAAGCAACTTGTTTAAGTCAGATTTTTAACTGGTTTGTTGGAGCAACCATTGCTTTAGATATGTACAATGTATATGTAAAGGTAATAAAATTGCTTGAAGTACAATAAATAAAACTGCGAAATTATTTTATTCATTATATATTTTTTGTCAGAAGGTAATTAATACAGTGCCAAAACAGTAACAAATCATTAGTAAGAGAAAAAATCAAGACTGCGTCTAGCATATACTACTGAATATTTAAAAGATACCACGTACCCTAGCGATCTTACGTATAAAAACATTAACACATCACAACTTTTGGACAAACAACTTGGCTTTGAGAGACAATACAACTCGTGTACACTAACGGGGACTCGCTACGGGATCCCAGGACTTCCTAGTACACTAACGTGATATAACACCAATAATACGTCTAACGGACATATTGGCTCAGACCAAATGTGATAATTCATCCATCTGAGCTCTAATCACTACAATTGTGCGGGTAGCTATGTGCAATACCACGTGAATTAAAGGTACTTGTTAATAATAAACCTTCAAACATTAATTTAGAGATTCTTCGTTATTTTTATGGTCTGTTTAATCAGTTGTTTAAAAAATACGGTAATCTAGACAATTATGGTAACAAAACAGTAGGTGGGTACATATATTTTTTGGGGGTACTTGAAAAAAATGCACTTTGCGCATAACTACCCACAAATAATACTGCGCAATAGCAGATCACTTGTACCGTCGACGCGTGATTTAACCTATAGCCTATACGTCCTATAATCTGTCCTAACAGACGCTTCATACTAGCGATTTATCCAAGTATTCAACAATGCAACTCCTGAACAACAAAATTATCAATCTATTAAATGACCGTTACGGTCGAAAGCCTTTCAAATACATCAGTCCAATCCTTATCCAAAAACATAGCGATTTCTGCGTAAAAACGCCACAAATCCCAAAGTAGGAAGCGTCCGTACAATATCAGTCTGTCATGAATTCCCCATGCCATAATCTAAAACATTTAAATCACAAAGATACGTGTAAACATGGAACTAAGACAGACTCGAGACAACCAGTGACAAAATATTATATTTTGATTATCACTATAACACGTAGTACATATTGTTTTAAAAATTTCAGCTATCAGCGAGTGAACCGACTACACTTATTGAATTACATTATTTATTCCTTGGTCCAAATGCTTGAACTTGGCATTTTCGAAATTATCTTTTATTATTTAGTTCTTTGACAAATACTTTTATTTGGAAAATCTTTTATATGTGAAATTATTTTTAGATTTTGCACGTCATTATTTCTATTTTAATATTAAATTTGTGATATGTGATGTATACTATATCGCCATCTTGCGTTTTCTACAGCGACGTTAGATAGCGTTATAGAACTCATATTATAGGTTTACATAAAAAGCAAGTATTAAGCATTGTAACACGACAGTACAACTTGGTCAATCATCCGACTTTATAATCGAATCACTAATTCACCGGACCAAACTGACATTTATACTGTAATCAGTTCTTAAAAAATATATAATAGTGTCTCGATAAACCCATTCTAATGTGAATCATTGATAAGTTATGATTTGAAACCATTGAAGTATTATTACTAGCGTATAGAACCGACACCGCGAACATCATGTATGTCCCAATGCATTGGCGCCACGTGGCTTCAATCTTCAATGGATTCGTTCCATTTTGAAAGGAGAACGGACACACATTTTGTTCAAGATGTCTGTTCTATGACATTATACTTACTATTCCTACGGCAATATCATTTCACAAAGTGACATTAGTTTCTGTCAGTTTGGTCCATTTGAATAGTGATTAAACTATAGCTAATCGAAAACAATGACGTGCGAAGTCTTACATCCACAAATATACATCGACACGAATCAAATTACATAATAAGCTCGTTAAGGATACAGTTAAACATTATTTTTTAATTTGTATTACTCATTTAGTATTAACCATCTTAATGTTCCATCAACGGACAGATAAAGGATATTTTCATTACATGAGGTAAGGACTAGCGAATTTAAACATTCATTCGTCTAAAACATCTTATCAACTCAACAACTGTTTGGCTAAAAAGCGATGTAAACAACAAATTATAACAAGAAACAAGTATAAAATATAATGCAGTTTAAAAATACAAATTTAACGGTCATTTGTGGCAGTGTGCGGGTAGATACGAAATGCGTTGACATGTCACACCGAAAGCTATGGAATTCAACAATTAGATTTTGAAAAAAATTCTCTACTGCGAGTATAAATTACAAAATTCAAGACTGAACTACATTAAGCTATCAATACAAAAGTACATTTATATGCAAAACAATTTCGTACGTACCTAAAGTAGAAATTCAGTTACCACCTGATTTTTAATCTAAAATAGTTCTGACCTTACAACTTACTCAAATTTAAAGCATATAATAATTGAATTAAGTAATCAGCATTTATAAACAGTTTCACAGCAAATACAAATGTAATAAAGTGCATCAAATATCTGATAAAGTACACCAAATGTTATTGTACCGGTTCATGAGGTAACAAAGTAAAAAAAAAACAAATTAGAAAAACATTCACGTTAACAAGTTGCGTAACACTGTCACTTACAGCTTAAAATTACAAATATATTATTGGTGTCTAGAAGGGCATAGCACCACTATAAAAATTACTAATCCACATGCGTACGTCTATAACAAATCCATAGGCGTTATATGAATGCCAAAGAAAAAAACAAACGGTAAAACAATATATTCCAGTGCTATAAAACATGAGTTTTTAATACTTGTGCACCCATGGCGACAAAAATCCTTCCGTCTTTTAATATCGCGCAAGGAATTATAAAATTTAAGAGTACGACATAATACAGTCCCTTGAGCGATACCAACAGACGCCCGACAGGACCTCACCGTATTACACCGTAGCCGCTAGCTACAATGTAAAAAAACTTAATTCATCGACACTTAAAACTATAAAAATATTTTAGAAATTCTCACTTACATTTAAGAGGAACTGGCAAAATAAATCCTGTAGTTTCCATTAACCATCAACTCAATTAAATACAAAAACCAGATTTGGTCCTCAGGTATCAAAAATTCATGATGCCATTCCTATAAATTGGACAGAACTGTATGCAAACTGGCGAGTAGCAAAAATATTAGTTAACACTATATGCACGCTAAACAACGGCTTGAAAATATATTATATCCACTAAATACCCAATAGAAAACTGCCTAATGTTACGGCAAAACCTCGTAGAAGCGACGTTAAACTTAATAAACTAAATATAGTATGATTATACAGCTTGGGCGTTGACCCTACAGCCTCCATCGCCGGTGTGGCTCATACCTTATCACAATAGATTCTCCTTGTAGCAGGACGAACAACTTATTGTCCTTACTCATTCACTATAAATACTAACACTTGCAACTAATAGAAACATCCCTACAGCGACACCGCATCTCCTCAGTATCAAAACAGTGATTAAAACTTTTTATTAGAATAGAGTATTTGTGCATACGAAACATTGGAACCCGACTGGGCTAAACGCTCATAAGAATCGAATCGTATCGAACCAACATTTAACTAACCGACACCGCACACCGAGTTAAAAGGACACATCGATTATTATGCTAGACATATAACAGACACAAATTGTTCTACACGAGGATTCTTTAACCATGCTTGGATATATCACTAACATGTAACTATCAGATTCGTACTACAAGCTTAGAGCCACTTGCCATTATAAACTAACTCGTTCTAAACTGGCAACGACTCCTATCGTCACTACACTACAAGTATCGTTTAAAACATTTAAAAACACCAACTACGATACACATCTGCGGAAATAACTATCTATAGAGTGAGTTCTGAATATTTATATCGTTACCACTCTTTCTTCATCTATTTTATAAATATCCATTCGTAAATTATTATCAAATTCGATAAAGCTCTATTATTGATCCGTATTCTCTTAACTATCTCTCAGAGGGCATCCGAGAGAACTGAACTGTTCTGCATTTATGGAACATAGTTAACAATTTAATTCGAATTAATCGGAATCTTTCTTCAATTAGATATATAAATAAATAAATAAAATGGCCTCATTCGAAGCAAACGACAACTTTAAAAAGAGAACCATTTCCAGTCTTGCTAAAGGTACATCTAGGCGCTTCCTAGCAAAAATATCTAGCTGAATACACTTAGTAGTGTCACTGTTTGTACATTCAGGATTTGGGAGCAAATAACTACTAGAATAGTGGGGAATCGCCAACGTTAACGTTCAATGAACATTATAGAAATGAAGGGGACCCAAACTTGCTCCTTGCAAGACTCCTGTGAAGGCTAGTTTCACTAAACATCAAGTTTCTAGACCATAGGCTAGCGTAAAATTAAATAAAAATATGAATAAACAATGAGGAAATAACCCATGCATTTCCACTAACTACAAATCTAGCGTTCATAAAATTATCGTAAACACATATAATTGGTGATGTTGCGGAAAATTTGATCAATACCGTGTTAAGAGACTGATTTTATAATCAGAATTGAGCAATTGGTAACTATGATGAGCAAATCACTAGGCAAGATAATTAGACTAACGCGTATAATCTAGAAATTTAGAAACAGAAAATACCACTGACAGAAATTTCGAAGTATAAAATTTTAACTCTATCATATTTTATTAATCAAGTTTATTTTAATACTTTCCTCAAAATCTGCTTTAAAATCTCAAAACACGGTACCAATTATGTCAATATACCAAACTTAATACGTTAAGCATAATTTTGTTCCATAGGAATCTCGGACAAGAAATGAAACTTCTTAAACACTACAAAAGTGGAAACCTTTCATATGGTCGACGAATTTCCGCAACTCTTATATCTGAAGCACGTATGATAACGATTAGGAAATTCTCGAATACTCCACTTAACACTTAAAATATCGACACAAGAGCCATCATAAGCGTTCGAACATTGGCATTTAAATTAAGTACTGTATCAGTTTTGGTATTTTAGTCATTTATACTTTTCACGCATTGGACTAAAGGATTTTATTATTATAATAAGGATATATCACACATTATTCTTACAAAGATATGCTGTTCTAAGCATTGGTCGAGTAGAAGGTAAGAAATCACTTTTTTCATTACGTTATTACAATTATATTAGCAAGATTTACATAGAAAGGGTATAAACGTTGTAAAAATAAATTACAGAGTCACTTCGTTTTGAGGTGATTGTGAGAAGCGTGGATGAGATTAGATGAAGACTCGTAGCAGATACACTCAAAACGTAAGACAAATTCTAAAATTTAGCTAACATCAAGATGAATATAATATTAAATACATTAAATCAAAGGTATTTATTATACCAATGATTTGACACTTTCAAAGTGACGACCACGGTTTTAACTTGCACTTAGTAACAACTGCTACGAGTCTTGTTGTGTAAAAGTTTAGAATAGAAAAATGCATCAAGAGGGAAGCTTATTCTATGCAAATTTTCATAATTGATTGGACGGAAGGAACAGTTTTTGAGCTAAAAAAATTGTTTTTGATTCGATTCGGGGGGTTGCCTTTCCTAATGTTATCCGGGATCTCACAGCCATCATTATATTAAAACTGTATAAAGATGTATCATGTCGTGTCAACAAATATTTCGTATCAAAGCATAATAAAATAAAATTGTTGACTGAAAATATTTTTCGCTTTCTAATCGGCCTTAATAAGATATTTATTGTGCGTATAAACACTAATAATTGAATTAAGACCTTTGTTTCGTTTCGGAATACTTTTTAAATTAGTGTCAAAAGCAAAATCAAAAGGTCAAATAAGTAGTTAGTCAATCTACAAGCATGGTGTTTAAAGGGTATCTATTTTGTACTAAATACTACTATATTTAATACAAAATGGATAAGCGGTATCTTATCTATTTTGTACTAAATCGATTGTATCGATCTACTAACCATTTTTAATTGAAGTATATTTTCTGTTATCATTGCGAGTTATGTTATTTTAAGTAATGTGTTGTCATTCTAACTTGAAATTGTAAAAAGGTATTATTATTGGTTAATCTGATTCATGCTTTTTTCTAAATTTATTTAACGCCTCACAATGTTAATGAAGCTATATTTGTTAATGACACAAGGAACTCACATCTACATTCCATTATTCGTATAAAATATAAAATTATGAAATTCAAAGGATACTTTAAAATTTTACATTCCTTCTCTATATATTCTAATTCCCCGTTTTTAATTTTACAAATCAAGCAACGCCCCTGTCGAAGCGATCGAATAAATAATGATCAAATTACAGCCATGAGAGCATAGAAATATACAGATACTTTGCGTGCTATAAAAAAGAAATACCGAATTATACGAAAAATTACAAATTCGAATAAAATCAAAATGTCAAATACAACTTAGCCTAATTGTTGACTGTAAACAATTTTTACGGTTTTCGTTTATAAAGATACTTGGCGTCTTTGACATATTACGATTTTGACAATTATTGTTTGACATTTAGATTGTTAGACCTTCTGCGTATTTGACCTTTTGCGTATAATCCTTTTATTTATATGCCTGAAGTTAATATATGACATTTTGAATTAATTTCAATCACTCTTGCAATAGGTCTATTCAACAATATGTCTTCTATTCTCTCACCTTTTACCTGTGGCACTTCAGATTGACACATTTAACTACGGTCAGTAAAAAAATATAAATTTTCGAACGGTATATATAAGTTCTATAAGCAAGCACTATCAATTCATAGCCATGTTAGTCAATTCATAATGCGATAACATCTAAGTAAAATAAATTCATTTATGTCAAAGGAATAACTAAATAAATAGATTATAATCAACAATGCCTTGGTTATACCAATGAAGACTGCCAGACAATACATCAAATGCACAAGCAGTTACCTACCATGAAATGGTAAAATATTACGATATGGTAAAGGTAATAATTATTGAAGGTAAACCGTACTATATCGCAATATACAAATACATTGGTAGAACCAAAACTAAAATAATTTTTTTATCTAAATTCAACGTGTATTGCATTTAATTATTATACGTCGCGGTAAATTTATAATTTGAACGAGTATAGAAGTAATTTTCACTATTCAAGACAGGTAAGGGAAGGTATTTACAAAATATGGCAACCTTGGAAACGGAAAATAAATTCCCCTTACGGGAAGTTAATCCTTAAAACACAAATCAATAATGATAAATTAATAACTACCTACTATATTTTGCTAAGACAGTATATGTTTTATTTTGCTGCGCTAAAAATATTATATTTTCTTTAAGAGCAAATATATCTTTGACTAATACTAAAATCGAAGTGCGAATCGATTGTACTAAAATATTTTATATTAATATTATTAAACATAGAGATAGATCCAAATGGAAGCATGATATTTACGGGGCTAGGACATTGAGTGGGATGTGATATACTGAGAGGTTCATAGCTGCGACGGTATCATAAATAATATATACCTACTACTACAATATATTATTAATTTTAATTAAAACAATATCGATATCCTGCCATTCGAATATATTATTTGATAATTTAAATTCATAACGTGACTAAAGTGTGAATTTTTAAACTGCCGAGTTTCCGTATTATTTTGTTAAGTTCAAATCAGATGTGACATTTCTATACTAAGATGACTATGGAACTACAGGGCTAGTTCCAAAAGTCCAATGAATTTATGTATACGAGACGGGCAGCGACAAAAAACTAAGTTTAATATCGGCAGATAGTTTGGCAGTATAAAAATATATCTATTGACAAATATAAAAATTTGGAAAAATAACCAAAATAAATTTTAATTTATTCCGTAGAAAATTTTCAACATAGTTGAGCGGGTTGCCGAAATGCACGAATTTATTATTAATTATAAAAGACACTTAACTTAATGTAAAAATAAAAATAAAATCTTTTTCATCAATTCATTTCGAAATAATTCATATTAAATGGTCTTGTCATTTAGATAATATTCATAAGGGTGTGTACACACGGCTATCAATGTAACACGAAACAAAAGTTTTTTCTTAAAACTAACATGAACTAAGTGGAAGATATTTAAATCATTACGTATAGTTTTGGTTTCAGCCTGCGTCAGCAGTGTTTGTGCACCGTTTGGAAGAAAATCTCTTTAAAAAATAATATTAAAGCTTAAATTATGTAGGTTAGTGTGCCTGTAATATATTATTGATCAATCCCATCAGTATTATATGAACGCTTACTATGGACAACGAACGTTAAAATATATTATCAACTTATTCTAAGCTAATTTGCGAGGAACTCACTATTATTTTGCCATATTGGAAATATTCTCTTTGCAAATGAGCCTTTTTACTTTTATTTTATTTTATTATTTTTATAAATTTACACTTCACTTGTATTGCAATTGATATCGATAACTCGATATTTATTACAGCATACAAATACATGGCACTCTATGTACGTATGTAACCAATGCATTCTTAAACTTTTTTTTCTATGTGCATGCAGTGTGTATGTATATGTGTTCACACACGCGCGTCTCTGTGTGTAAGTTTGTTATCATTAATTATTTTAAACGTTATTTTGTAATTATATTTTAAATTGTGTCATTTTTTCTACATTCTATATTAGTGTATCGGTCGGTTATTTTATTATTATTAAAGCTTTTTATATATTATCGGTAGCAACTGCCATACTAGTAAATATTACCTTACGATCTAATGAATTCCCATATTAATAAACGTATAAAAGTGTTTAGTAACATATTTTAGCAATCTGTATGTCACAAATGTACCTGTCAATCATCCATTACAACAACCTAATTAAATTCAGTGCATATAAAAGTTTATTTTTAACGGCTTCATAAAAACGTTAAAAAATAGGCAAAAAAGTAAAAAGGCTCGTGAACTTCCACTTACAAAAACTAATCTAGCGTGAGTGACGCGGCAACGTGCAAGACTGTCACATCACTAAATTGTCCACATTTTTAAAGTTAATTACGTGAAAAACTATACCTTGAAACGGTATTTCTATTTGATTAAATTATAAAATCTAAATGGCGGCCAATTTACCATATCCGTCGTCACAGTCGTCACACGGAAAAGATATAGACCTCGCTAGACCCGTCTAAGAAAACAACAACCCTCCTACCATAGCATTAGGGTCCAATTTCGCGAACAACTGGAACCCGTGTTACTCCTACAGTAAAAAATTCATTAAATAAATAAAGTGATACTTACTCTAATAGTTAATAACTTCATTTTATATACGTTTTTCTACTTATTATTTGCACGAAACTTGATATATTAAAATAGAGTCAACTAGTATTAACATAGAAACATCACATTTCAAAAGATTCCATCAGGTTTGGTGTGAGCGAATATTTCGATAATATCGATTTCGAAAAATACCAGCCATTGACTAGAGATACGTATTACGGCCTTTCCTCCATTTTACGAAGAAAAAAAACCAAGTGTGTACACGGCTTAAGAATAGAACATAGAAAGTAATAGAGACGGAATTATTATGCATGAGGTATAGAATATTAAACAAAAAAAACTGGCCAATGAATTGACACTTCGAACAGCTGATATCTAGTCAGGTACTTAAATATCCAATCCACTCTTGGTTCTAGAAATATGTCGTTCACACCAATAAGAAAATTTATTTATTTGGCAAGTATTAGTTACTATTTACCTAGCCAATATCAAAATGCCTGAACGCGAAGTAATAATGTACAGGGTGTATGAAAACCACTTCCGTCATCAAAGTTATCTTCAATGTATGAGAAAATATAAATATACACTCGAATAAAAGGTCATAATTTCCTAAAGCCTTTCATTACACCCTGTATAAGACAGCCAAGCACTATTATGACGCAGGTTTACTGGTATACAAACTAACCTAAACACATTCTAAGAACGGATTCGATCAAAATGTCATATCTGATTGTCATTTATCCTTAAGAACATTGTCATGAAAACGACGGATAACATTATTATAATTCGGCAAAATGCAGATAAAATATTAGTTGAGCTTCGTAAACCTTGTATTTTATTTTTTGATGGTGTGTATGTTCATTCAATGGATATTTAATCTGATATAACATATTTGGTCGAATCCGCCCTATGTACAATAATTTTATATATGTATACTTCTCATATATATTATTATTTTACCTGGTCTCCGAAACCTGTGCCGGTTTGTACGCTCACACTTTTTATAATTAATATAACATTATTAATTATAATATTTAATAAATAGTACAATTTTATTTGAGTTCCGTAAATGCATTGTTGCTGGCTTAATTTTAAAAAGTGTAATGCGTAAATTACTTTTTATTATAATTTAGTGCTGATATGATAATTATTAAGGATTGCATCGACCCCATTTTAGAATTTTCGTATGTAAGCGTTTTGTACATGGCAATACGGGCTGTGTTTAGTGTATATTATTTTATTATATAAATATTCGTGTTAAACTTTAAGCTCCTGATATAATAAGCTATAAAACATATATTGTATAATCGGTTTGCTAGTGGAGAAAAAAAATTCTCCATACGGTGAATCTTTAAATAGTTTAAATTGCCTTAAAAGAATACGATAACCCGTACCACCAAGAGTCCATTATAACTTATAATTAATCCTAAAATCCAAGAACACACGAAACATTCATTTTAGAATAGGAGATTACAAAATGTCATTGTATTCAAATACGACCTTTACCATAAATGCTATAAAGAACATTTTAGCTTACCACCTCGTGGTCAAATCCGTACACGTATACTTTGGAATTGTTAGTAATATTCAATACATAAATATATTTGAGACTCAATCAATACGAGTCTTCTCAAACAATTCGAACGACTTAATACTTTAATATTAATATTATGACGTTTCAAATGTTGAAAATAGGCAACAGTGATTATTCATTTTTTTTATCAACTTTTTTTCAATATTTCGATACACCAAGTAAGTAGAAAGTTAATATCATATACAACAATCAGATTCAACATCGAATAGAATTATTTCTATTAAAATATTTGACTATGTGCTTGGATATCTATAAAATATCATTTTAATCCTAGTAACTAGTAAAAATGAGAAAATTAGCTTATTATATAGAACACGACATCAATAAGCATCTATATTAAGGGTAATTTGAACTTTGCATGTGCAGAATCACACTACATAACAATTCATTGCAAAATATGCGGGCAGTTATATAAATAGGTAGAATATTATATATATAATATGTTATATAGTGGATTCGTAACAACATTTAATGGACATTTAGACAATACTAGTTGCAAAACTCATTTACAACACTGTATAACTATACTTTATACTATATGTTGCCAATTTTCAACTATTGCAAGGGAAAACCTCATCAAATGTCGTAAGCTGGTATTAATTTAATCTAATAAGCATGTAAACTTATTTTCGATATAACAATTGGTCTTAGTTTATAAATATAGCAAAATGTGACAGGAGCTTTTATAAAATTTGTTCAAATACAAGTCAATATAATATTGTTATGTATATTTAAACATTATAACGTATCTGTTGTGGAAACTTTATTTTAGTGTAGGGATCATCAAAAACTGTAAATTATAGTTATTATAGTATTTACGGCCTTAATTTTTATGGTGGGATTTTGAATTAATTTTATTTAATTTTATTAATTATTCATTGTAAGTTTAGCAATCAAAATCCATCTCAGGAGCGTAAAAATGTTTAAAAATGCATAAAACAATTACGTTGTGTAAACCGGTATAAAACCAGAAAACATAAGTTGAAGTGACTTATAATATTAGTAATACTCTAGTTGAAGTTACAAGGAATAGTTTTTATGTTAAACCTATTACAAACAATATTATGTATTGGTCAATAGAGCTAATATTTTCTGACAAAGGACAATTTAGTTCTGGTTTAAGTTATTTTTACAATGACTTAATTGCACTGATGATTCAAAACGGAATTTAGAATTTAAAAATAAAGACTGAAATCAGTCCGATATTATGTTATTGCTTGTATTCTCAGCTTACCAAGACTTCGTAATCATGAGGGAAAGAAATGAAAATTTTATAAGTAATTTTAACAAAATGTTATAATATTATTAAGTAGAATAATTTTCAAGATAAATATAATGTAGTGAAAGACACCATTTCTTATAAAATCAACTAGAGATTGACCAACTAAAGTCTCACGTCATATCCGGTGAAGTCAATTTATTATAATATAATAATGATAATAATATGTCATTATTTAATAATTAAAGATGGGCGAAATGTAATCTTCACAATATTATATAAATCAAACTGCATTTGTTTATTAATAAATATCATATAAATTATTTTTTCACAGTATACATGTATAGGCTTTATAATATAGTGTTTAGTTATTTTGGCAGGCATCAAGGAGGGATTTTTTATTGCATTGGTATTTTTTGAAAAAATATAAATCGCATAGCACAAGCAAAGCTACTTTGCATGATTCGCAAGTCATAATACTTATTAAAATACATAAATAAAGTCTATATATAAACAGTATAAATAATAATTATATATATAAACAGCATAAATAATTCATCATCATATCAGTTTTTGAGTCAATATTGACTAATGACTACATTTTGCCCATCTCCAATACTAGGATCAATATTTAATCCACATTTACAACTTTAAAGCATTTATCGAAACAAATTGAACACACATTTAAGACTGTCAATGGACCGATCAAAGTACAATTTCGTTACCATATACAATTTTCTCTTCTATTGTTTTTACGTACGAAATTAATAGAATTGAAAATATTACGTTACAAAAACGTACCTTGAACACACATCAACACATCAGTTCTTACGAGGCAAACATGAAAATACTTTGCGTAGGAGTAAATATGTTATACCCCTCTCTTCTAACGTCCGATTATTTTTAAAGCAAGATTTTGCTACTATAGTCATTGCATAGATTGATTAACTAAAGCATGTTCACAGTACTTAAATAGTACTATTTTATGACACAGTATGCTTTTTTAACTAAGAAAATTTCTTCAACTTGAACTGACGAATTTCAAACAAAACATCACGCTATATTTTTTAAGCAGGAAAAAAGCTATATCCGTCTTTGTCACTCATAAGTTTAGACCGCGTGCGAGAGAGACAGATAGATGGATATGCAGTACAACGGCACTTTCCTTATTCAGTCACTACTACTCAAACTAGCTTTAGTTGACCAAACTATACATTTCTAAGCCTCCGCAAAATAGGGATGTTGACACTAACTGTAAATTAATACAAATGTATGTTTAAAGTATTAAGGAAACATTTAAGCACCTAAGATATTATTCTTTTGTTGAAATCATCCACAATAAATTAAATATAATTAATTTAAAATGTTAAAAACAATACTCACTGTCACGTGACCTCAAACGCCATTTTAAGTAACAAACTTCAGTAGATCGATAGTATTGAATACCGGTTAGTGACGTCACGTGACGTTTTTGGTGGGAAATTTGATAATGATTTTTATTTATCAGTTTTTGATTTTAAATTTTATTTTTATATTTTTTTCGTGAATCGTTATATCTATAAAACTGAATCCTAAAATTGTCAACATCCCTATTATTCATAAAATTAGTCATAGAGATTCTAGTTGATGGGCCCAGTGGCCAAGTAGTACGGATGTCTGTGTACAAATCTGTGATCGTACCTCTGTTGCTTGTAAAAGTCGTTCCGTTGCACTTTGTGTCTGTACTGAGGTCTGCGTTGGTTCTTGTTTTCTTGCTTGTCTGCTTGCTTGACCGGCTTGGTTTCTTGGGTTTCTGTACTGGTGGTGGGTTTCGGTGGTGTTTCTGTTGCTGGTTTCTCCTGAAAATATCAGTTGGTAATTTCTTTATTTTATCACGTTTATTATTTAGATGGTAACAAAATGTAGATTGAAGAATATTTTGTTTTATTGCCTGTGCAACAACCTTTCTTACTACCAGTAACAAGAAAATTATTTATGCTATATTATGTTATAATAATAATTTACTTAGTATATTTCTATCAGGATTTCAGGGAAGTTATATGTTTATTATATCAATAATAATTTATTATATATTTTTTTATAATTTATTGCAATAAAAAAATTATAATAGTAATTAAGGTCCCTGAAAAATAAAATCAGGAGGAATAATAAATTAAATAGTAACAAAGAAAGAACTACCAGTAACAACACGGGCAATTTATTTGCCCGTGTTATTACAAAGTAAAAAAATGATACGATTATTGGGGTTTGAATAAAACATCAATATTATTTTTCATTTGTTGCAATATAAAAATAAACAACGCTTCCCTAAAACACATTGTCTATATTGCAATATTTAGCAACTAGCTAAAAGTCCATATTACCTCTTTAGCCTCAACCTTATCTGGTTTAGTGTGGGCGATACTGGGGCTACTGACTGGAGTCGTTGGTTTGTTTTCAACCTGCCTGGGTGATACATTGGTTGTTGGTTGTGCCGGTTTGTCAGTCTGAAACAATATTCTATATTACTTTTTGGCTGTATTAGGGTCGCTTAGAATATTGACCCCAGTTGACTATAGACTAGTAAGGTATGTGGGGTGGGGTAGGGTAGGTTATGATATGGTAGGGTAGGGCGTGGTAGGGTAGAGTATGGTATGCTTAGATAAGCAAGAAGAGGATGACGTATTTTGTTATTCCAACAGTTTTCAATATTTTGGTTAAATCATAATAACTCCTTGTATGTATAACTCGGGTTCGTATAAATGACATACATCACAATCCATCATAATTTGACGCATTGAGAAATCACAATCATTTGATTGTACGTGTAACCTTCGCCATTGGAGGGTAGGGTATGGTATGATAGGGTAGGGTATGGTATGGTATGGTAGGGTAAATAATAAATTAATCGAAACAAACAGATATATAAAAATGCTAGCACTAAAACCATACAAAATATACGGCACAGCATGTATACTAACCGCAGTGGCAGCAGCGGGTATTGGGTTCGACGCCAGCGCGACGGTGAGGGTAAGGTCGTACCACATGGCGCATCGCACGCGACGAGCCCCTTTGCACATCGCCTTCAATGCCTCGCCCATTTCCAGCGCCGCTGCGGACAAAACCACATCTAATTAGGTACAGCAACGACCCTGTAGCCTAGTTGGTAGCGACCCTGCCTGCGAAGCTAGCGGTCCCGGGTTCGATTCCCGGTCGGGGCAGATATTTATGTGACAGATAAATATTTGTACTCGGGTGCAGGGTGTTATTGTGATGTGTTATATGTGTCGTCCATGCCACCCGCGACACAGGTGAAAACCTACTGCGGGGGTAAGCATTTATATGTGTAAGCGTTTATATGGCTATGCATTTGGTAGTCTATTTCAAGAGAACCTGGCTATTAGGTAAACAAATATGAAATCATATGTGAAAGCTAAACATAGCTGCGATACTCACAATCACAGACAAACAGTCAGATATACAAACAGAAAGACAGACAAGGGCAACTACACATTATCTAACTATAACTACTATTATTATTTTTAACAATAGTCTAAGTAGGGTCTGTCTGGATAGCTACCTCTCTCTTGCCTTAGCCGCTAAATGACTCGTCGTGTTCCGGCTGGGGGCTTGAGAGCCAGTTCTTTCTTTCTTTTCCTTTATCCTTTTTGGCCGACAACGCATCAGTAATGCCTTTGGTTGCTGATGTCAATGGGCTACGATAGCCACTTACCATCAGGTGGATCGTCAGCTCGTTTGCCGGCTATTTCAATAAAAAAGAAAGATTTTCTTTCTTTCTTTCAGTCAGTCAGACAGACATACAGACAGACACAATACTCACGATCCCTCATAAAGCGCAGATGGTTGGCGTGTGGGATGGGTGGCGCGGAGTGCGGGTTCACTTCCCGTTTGCGCAACGCCAACACATAGTCGATGGACGCCTTCCATTGTACCAGCGCTGTTTCTATGTCCTTATGCGGGGTGCTGGTGGGAAATACAATAATTACAGGATTATAATTTAACAATTTTATTTGTAACTAGGAAATCGCCCTAGCTTCGCTTCGGGAAAAATAGTAATGTGCAGATGTGTTTAGTGTTACATGTCCATTTACAAAGTTTTGTATAATTATGTTGCCAATAAATATTAACATTTTATAGTGCCAATTAATATTTTATAGTGACCAGATTATAATTTTATTTTATTACTGCATTATTGTATTCTTGACAATTAAATGAAATTATTATTGTTTTTGTTAATTGACACTGATTGGATTATTAACTATTGCTCTTGTATTATTTAAATTATTTTATTATTTATTATGGATTGATTTTATTTAAATGTACATATTCGTTTTTATGAAATGTGATATACGTTGAACAAATTTTATAATAATGTAATTTAGATTATTGTATTTCCATTAACAAGAGAACATCTGATATTGCTAAAAAGGTTAAATCAGAAGAGTTACAAAACTTAAAAATATGCACCTATAATGTTAGATCACTATCATCAATGGCCAGAATACTAGAATTAAACAATGCAATAGAAAAAATTAATTGGGATATTATAGGACTTGCTGAAGTTAAAAGAAATGGATGCAACATCGAAGAACATGAAAAGTATATATTTTGTTACATAGGCGAGACATTGGGACTCCATGGTGTGGGCTTCTTAATAAAGAAATCCTGGAAGGCCAACATTGTAAGCTTTGTAGGTATATCAGAGAGAGTCTGTTTGCTAAAGATGAGATTCAAAGATATGTCACTCTCGATTGTCCAAGCCTACGCCCCTACAGAAAGTTCTAGCGAGGAGGAAATTGAAAAATTCTACATGGACTTACAGAAAGCGCAGGAACAAGCAGATAAGATACTGCTAGTAATAGGAGACTTTAACGCAAAAATAGGGCAACCTAGACAGGAAGAATATATGATAATGGGAAAATATGGATATGGACACCGGAGCGTACGAGGTGAACGACTACTTCAATACGCATGCGAAAACAAGCTGTCAGTCATGAACACATACTTTCAGAAAAGAAATTCTCGCAAATGGACCTGGATATCCCCAGACCAAAACACAAAAAATGAAATCGACTTCATACTGAGTAACCATCCGAAATTAATAACAAACTTAGAAGTACTAAATAAAATAGATTTCCCATCAGACCATAGAATGATCAGATGCTCTATGAACCTTCGAACACCAAAAATTAACAGGAATTCATTTAAAGCCCCAAACAACATGCTTAAGTCTGCAAAAGACAAAAAGTCTTATTTGGAAAAGTTAAAAGATAATGCAACAACATTATATGAAACAACAGAGAATATAGAAGATGTACAAGTCCTGAGCAATGCATTAGAAAAAACAATCACTAGTAGTCTACAACAAGACGAAGAAACCAGGCATGAAAAATTCAAAATTATTAGCGATCATACAATGGAACTGATTGCTAGACGTACAGAATTGCTTACCAAAAAAGACAAATCTAGAGAAATGAGGCAGGAATTAAAAGAACTATATAAGAAGACAAATAGAGCAATCAGGCAAGACTACGAAACGCATAGAAGAGCAGTCATAGAAAGAAATATGGTAACATTTAGAAGTTCAAAGCGAGCCTTTAAAGAACTATCATCGCACAAAAATTGGATACAGGGCCTAAATGATGGAAAAGAAGAAACGAAAAACAGAGGAGACATAATAAAGAGTGCAACAGCTTTCTACTCAGATCTCTATAGCAGACCATCTCAAATGAACGAACAGACCGAAATAAACACTATAAGAGAATTGCAACCAAAACAAGTAAATGTAGATTGTATAAACGAACACGAGATATTGAGACATATAAATAGAATGAAATCGGAAAAAAGCCCCGGAGTAGATAAAATCACCAATGAAGCCCTTAAACTCGGAGCACCTATTCTGGTAACCTATCTGACGAAACTATTCAATTTAATTATACAACAAGAACAAATACCAAAACAATGGTGCAGCTCCAACATTATATTGCTATATAAAAAAGGGAATCCATATGACATAAACAATTACAGGCCCATCAGTTTATTATCAACAATATACAAACTTTTTTCTTCAATAATTCTAAGCAGGATAGCCCCAAACATAGATAAAAACCAACCACTAGAACAAGCAGGTTTCCGTCCACACTTCTCAACTATGGATCACATACAATCAACAGAACAAATTATAGAAAAATATAAAGAGTACAACATGCCACTGTATATAGCGTTTGTAGATTACAGTAAAGCATTTGACAGCATATCACACTCTTCGATATGGAATGCTCTGAGAGAAAATAACATAAATGAAAAATACATAAATCTGATAAAGAATATATATACCAAGAGTGTAAGCAAAATAATACTAGAAAGACAAGGTGAAGAATTTGAAATTGGCAGAGGAGTGAGACAAGGGGACCCACTTTCTCCCAAGCTATTCATAGCTGTTCTCGAAACCATATTTCAAAGACTAGAATGGAGTAAGAAAGGAATATGGATACTAAATAAAAGGCTATCCCACCTGAGATTTGCAGATGATATAGTTCTTTTTAGTGAATCTGCAACGGGGCTTGAGAATATGCTACAGAGCCTGAACACTGAGAGCCAAAAAGTAGGATTACAAATGAATGCATCAAAAACAAAAATTATGACAAACAGCTCTAGAAAACAAATAATAGTTGATGGCAAACCAATAGAATATGTGAAGGACTATATATATTTAGGAAAAATGGTATCTTTTGAAACAAATAGCAATGAAAAAGAAATAGATAGAAGAATAAACATAGCTTGGAAAAAATTCTGGGCACAAAAAGAAATATTGAAAGGAAAATACAGCCTTAAGATGAAAAAGGTAATAATGGACTCGTGCATACTCCCAAGTCTTACCTATGCAAGCCAAACATGGGTATACACAGAAAGAATAAAAAACAAAATCCTGTCCTGCCAACATGCTATGGAGAGAAGTATTTTGAAACTGAGGAGAATACAAAAAACTAGAAACGCAGATATCCGCAAGAAAACAAATATAACCGATGCACTACACCATTGTCTGGTACAGAAATGGAAATGGGCGGGACATATAGCCAGATACCAGGATAAAAGATGGTCAATCCAGGCAACAAGGTGGAACGGTCCATCTGGGAAGAGATGTCCAGGCCGACAAAGAAAAAGATGGGTGGACGACATAAAGACCATAGCAGGGGAAAGATGGATGAAGGTGGCCACAAATCGGGAAGAATGGTGTAAGTTGGAGGAGGCTTATACCCAACAGGGACTACACATTAGCAAAAAATAAATTATTAGGACTGTGAACCTTATTTTAAACATTTAATGATGAATGTGTAGAAAATAAGCTAAATAAATAAATAAAATAAAAAATTTCCATTAACGCATTAGGTAATTTGTCCTGTAAGGTTAGTGGTAAGTTGAAATAAATAAATAAATAAATTAATTAATTAAATTGATTTTATCACTAGCTTCGATTAAGGAAAACTGTTCAAAACTGCACACCTAAGAGGTTTCCACTGCTTTTACTGAGTTAGTGGACTCACCATCTTGGACTTCATTGCCTACCATCAGGCAAGTTGTCAAGCATTAACTAATTTCATGTAATATTTGTTGTTGGCTTCTACTCAGACCAGCGGGGGCCTATTATGAACTTTTATAAAACTATTCATGTTCCAGGCAATCCATTTCTCGGGCTTTAAACGACGTATGATTGGCTAAAAAGTGTCACGTGACCGCTTTCGTAACATGAATTTGACGTTTACACTGGAACTTGGCTGGAATTAAGAGTTCATAATAGAACGCCAGGGCGCGTTTTGAACCACCGTAAACTTGCAATTAAGGTTAGGTGATTTTATAATACTTTATTTTATTTCTTAATGATTTTTCTTGTGATAATTTTGACATGTCAAAAGTGCTATAAAGGGGCCTATTTGAATTTTTTTTAAACAGATGATTTGAGTTGAACAACACTCACGTAGGCAAAGACTTGACGTCATCCCTCCAGGTGCTAGGATCGAAGGTAGCCGGGTCCAGGACCAGCTCAGAGGGCTTCTCCCTCTCATGGACCTCCTGGCCTCGCTTCAGGACCGTTATCTTAGCATCATCAGGTCTGGTAGGCCTCCGGTTCTGAGCCACACATGCACTTGCTCGGAGTGTTTCCATCTTGCCCATTAGTGTTACCACCTGGAAGAAGGTTTGGTTACTTTATGGGATTTTATCATTGACATTCTAATTATTTTTAGTCTCTAGTAAAGTACTACGGACCTATTATATTGGAATCTAGCCCACCAGATTCCACCATAGCCCACCTTTCCTAACAAATTGGTACCTGTCCTACTTATTGGTACCTTATCCACCACATTGATATCTTCCCCCCATATTAGTACTTTATCCACCACATTGGTACCTTGTCCACCATATTGGTACCTTTCCTAACAAATTGGTACCTTTCCTACTTATTGGTACCTTACCCACCACACTGGTATCTTGCCCCCCATATTATTCCTTTATCCACGATATCGTTACCTTGTCCACCATATTGGTACCTCGCTATCAATACTGACCTTAGTATGCTCCCTGTACATATCAACAGCGATCCTCTCCAACCGGCTGGGACACTGGCTGAGTCTCGGGACCGGGATGGAGTTAGCGGAGGACACGGCGCGCCCAGGGTAGGCCAGGGCTAGTCTGGCCTCGGTCCGCTTGCGTTCCCTCTCCAACTGCTTCCACTGCTCGTAGCTCGCGTCTAGACGCGCGTGGAGGATTGACGCTGATGATGCTGTTGTTCTGGAGAGATAGGTGAAGGATTAGAAATTATAAAGTTTAGCCGTATTGGGCGGTTTAGAATACTATACTAAACGCAAAGACTCGTGGCAAGCGGAGTAATAAAACGTGCAAAAGATGGATGTCGTCACACAGGCACAGAGATGCGAAAAACCTAATTTCCATAAACAGTGCAAGTGCGAGAAAGAAAATGATGTGCGCCGTCTCTTTTGCACGTTTTATTACTCCGCCTGCCACGAGTCTTTGCGTTTAGTATGACTACAATCCCACGCCGGATGGGTGTTGTAAGAGGCGACTAAATCCGGCCCGCTGGTGGTAGAGCTCCTCGAGGGATTATATTGGTAATATTGTATTAATTGTTAATTAATACCATTTTTACTGTTATTATTTCTCCAGGGATTCGTCTGAATAGCTACCACCCCTGAGCATGAGTCAGCCGCCAAACGAAATTGTTCAGGTTGGGGACTTGAAAGCCAGTTCTTTCTTTCTCTTTCTATGTGTGTATGACTGTTGACATTAATGTAGTCATTACGGCGATCTATCAGTTTGACGTCTGTCAAGTGTGTAGCGTATGCGTACGAGCAATATGGCGAGTTCCAATTACAAGTAGAAACGAATAATTATGTAAAATAATTAAAATGTAAAATAATAATCTGATTGCTAGTAAACTTCACAGGCTAACCCGCTGGAGTACTGTGAGGATTGCTTGAAAATTTCATCACGATCAGTCCAGCTGGGAGTCCATAGAAAACATATTAAACATCGATTTTCATATCCATATAGTCAATTATAACACGCCCCAACTCAGAGTCACTAACGTTACTTAAATCGCTCCTTAGTATAGAATTTGTATTGTGATTCTGTAAAGGAGCGATTTAAGTACCCATTACTGACTCAAGTTGTGGCGAAAAAGTTGTAAAAATCTACATGGAAAGTCACTTACCTCAAACTCCTCATAGCGTAATACGGCATCAGAAGTGGGATGTCGTGCATTGGCGACTGAATCAATGTGGGAGGCGGTACGGACGTGTTTGGAGCGAGCATGGCACCTAGATTGGCTGGAAATATTATGAAGTCAACATGAAATTCACTTGATTCCATAAACGAAATAGTTTATTAAATGTTGATAAATAAATTTAATTTAAATAATTTTACTAAATTTTATTAGACCAAATCAGGGACGTCTTGAAAAAAGGTCAGGTCAAGAGTACCCTAAACCGAAGAGCATGTATGAAGAGAATAATGAAAGTGGACGAAGCGAAACAAGTATGTAAGGATCGTAGCAAGTGGAAAGAAGTGGTCTCTGCCTACCTCTACGGGAAAGAGGCGTGATTATATGTATGTAAATGTCAAGTATGTACTAAAATAAAAGCAAATTGGCCCACTGCTGGGCTCGGGGTCTCCTCTCACAATGTGAGGGGTATAGGCCATACTCTACCACGCTGGCCAAGTGCGGATTGGTTGATAATTAACTTGTAATACGCACATAATATTTGAAAATTAGATGTGCGTGCCAGGATTTGAACTCGGGCCCCAGTATTCGGGAGACCAACGTTCTAACCACTAAGCTATCACTGCTACTACTATAATATTATACTATGTCAGATAAGTAAATTGTGAACCTTTTAATAATACTTATTCGTATTTGACATTTTGACGTATTTGATTTTCTGCATATTCGATATAAAACTCAGATTTTCTGCACTTCTTCGCCGTGAAACTATAACCACGCCAAATCTGAGACTCTTACAAGCGTTATATTCTTAAAAATGGTACAAAGATTTTCTTTTCTCGTTATTTTATCTACATACTTGTCACATTAATGTTATTATTTTAGACACCCTTCACGTTGGGAGTTATCAAACTAACAAACTAACAGTTATTAGTTTGTAATAATACATTTAACTTGATACAAGTATCGAAACTTGTCCTCAAGTAAGTTGTCGATATTCTAAATCCAATATAACCTAATTGAAAACCAACATCATTAAATATTTTCAATGTAAATAAAACCTCCGAAAACTACGCTTGCGTCACTATGACGTAAGCAGCTTAGTCACGTAATTTGGTACGAAATATACGTATATTTTTAGTAGGATTGTGTTTTAAAGCATTTTTAAAATTGAATTTATAAACCTGAGTTCAGTTGTAAATAGGTTTAATTGAACGTTGGGTTGGCTCGCTCGAATTACGAGTGTAAAGTAATATTTACTTACAGGACTAAATTACTCTAACTATTATTAAGTATTTTTATTAATTTAAGTATTTAAATGACAAAGACGCATGGAAATGACCAGCTCTGCAACCAGTTCCGCTCAGAATAGTAAATACTTTTGTATTATTATCTTTTTTTGTAATATTTTTTTTTAAAGATGTGCTGAGGAGTTTCTTTGGGCTTTTCTTTTCCTCCACGACAAAGCACCTTCCAAAAGCCAAAAAATGACGTGCATAAGTGTATCAGTGATACCTATATGAATAAAATATTTTTACTTTGACTTTAACAGTAATATCTTCCACAGTCCTCTTATTAACGAATAATATCTAATTGATATTCTTATTATATTAACACCCAATACTAAAGGAGCTACTAATTGACTACAGTTCTATCAGTATGTGTGATATGAAGAAACACTACGCATATAGAAGGTTTGAAGTCAGAAACATTTGTTCTACAATCCTTTCTAAACAGGTTTCATAAGGGTCATCATTTTAAGGGTTAAGTTTCATCGATCGATACTAAAATACTTTTACTACACAAATTGTTAATGAATAGTGAGGGCCGTCCCTAAACAATTAAGAAATAACAACCCCCTACTAAGCATTAAAGCATTAAAAATATTTGATTAATTACAAGATCGATGAGAGAGGCGTAGGAAGGCGTGGGAGTTAGGCGCTGATAATTTCATGTATCCCAAATGATTTATTTTTTTCTTTTAGTGTTATTATAATTTTACCAAGTAACAAAACAACTAAGTATTACTAGTTTAGTTAATATCTTTAATTATTATTATTCATGTATTGCCCATTAACTTAAATGTTAGTATTTTTTTTGCCTACAGCAGACGGGATGATGGGATTGAAGAAATCTTTTCACGTGTATCTTAAAGAACCCCATGATATAACTCTCCGGGAAGTCCTCGAAAGGTTATTATTGATAAACGCTTTTTACTTGGATTTGACTATCATGTAACGGAGCGCTCAAAGCCTGGCTTGTATCGATTCAATGTGATTGACCAAGCTATAGTTATTATTATTATATAGCAGCCAAGCCACGGAGGTTTTCGAGCGACATAAATATCTTATTTTCAACATTTAAACAATAAACTCCTCTACGAATTGGCACTGGAGCAGGGTGGAGTATGTTTTAGACCTCTTTAGGAGAAGCCCGTGCTATGTAGTTTTTCCGAATGGAAAGTTGCTGATGAATGGAAAAAGCGAAGCAGCATTATCACAGTACTGACTTTCTAAAGTTTAATTTATGCTCGTATTTAGGAGACAAATGAAAAACAATTACTTTCCAAGATGTCGAATCTCGTCTTCGTTCGAATTGTCATAGCAACACCCCACAGGTTGGAAAACAACAAAATGTGCCCAGAGTAGAAGCCTAATAATTGAGAAAAGTTGGTCACGTTTCTATATTTCACGTCGAGATTCGCCATTCAATTTAAAACAATTACAATTTTTCCCCTTTTCCTTCAACCCTTCAGTCACAAAAGACAATAGTACATGCTTCAGTTTAGAGAATAATAAGGATAAAATGTTATCAAAACAAAAGCACGTGGACCCTTTGAAAATTGAAAAATCTTCGTCACGTTTTGACTTCACGTTGTGACTTTCGCAACAAGTTAAGAAGGAAATATTACAAATACATTTCTTTTAAATGAAGGAGAGACTCCAATCCTGCAGTAGGCTTTTAATGGCTTGAAGCCTGTTAAATTCCCTTTCATTGTACTAAAGTTTTACCGGAGATTTTCGACATTAAGAAACTATATATAAATAGACTAAGGGAACGTTTATTGTGGAACATAGCAGTTTATTTAAAAGTTAATAAATACTGACATAGTTAATACACTATGAAGGGAAGATTCAATCAAATTTTATCCTCTGAATAAAATATCTGATTGTCATACCCTTTGATCTTGACATGAAAACAAAATTGGCATTATTATTACTAAATGCATATAAAATGAAGCTTACTTCATTATCATCCTATTTTACTTTTAGTTGCTTACATTTACTAACATGTTCATTCATCAGTAATTCGTCAACTTTTCTGGGGATAGTTTGTTCTGGTTTATTATGATGTTTGGTCAGATTAGCTATAAATGTTTCCAAATAAATTATCATTCATCGGAATTTGCTTATCTTTGGGATTACCCCAGATCACAAACAACAGATAACATAAAGAAATCACTCACCAATATTGTAAGGATTGTTCTCATGCAGGAAATTTACGTCGACATTCAATTGGTTGTTTGGTGGTCCATTCCTTAAGATCAGGCCCATCTGTCTTGCGACTTCTTGGTTCTGCCTCATTAGCGCCACCTGTTGATTTTCCCTAACTAATGCGTTGTCATAATTCATTCGTTGTTCATTCCCGTTCTGATAACCATCTCGAGGCGCTATCTTCATCTCACGTCTTTGCCACTCGTTCTGGGGATGGAAGCCATTCGGTTTATAATTCATCGACTGCGAAAAATCGTAATTCTGACTCATTGGACTCCTTTCACCCATCTGCGCGATCATTTCGTTAATGTAGTAGTTGTTATTCTCCCCATTAAAGTTTTTATTCTGCAACATGTAGTTCCTGTTGTACAGGGCCAGTTTCCTCTCCTCTTGCAACTTGTATTCGTCGTAGTGGCCATTCATTTCGATCGGCATTTTGAAGTCGTTCTGGAATGCATTGTCATCTCGCCTCTCAGCGAGACTCAGCTGATTGAGGTACGAGGACAGTTCAGGAGACTCTTGGCTCTGATCCTTCATGTAGTTCTGAGGAAACCTTTGCCCGTTGAACTGGTTCTCGAAGGTGTTGAAGTTCACGTCCAAGTTCAGACTGTTAGGACGATTGTAGTTGGTCGAGAATATATTGGCTTCGGGTAAGGAGTTTCTTTGGCTCGGTTCGTAGAAGTTGTAGTTGTATTTGTCGATCGCGTTGGTATTTGCGAATTGCGCGCCACCTATCTCCTGTGCGGCGAGTCGGAGTAGGTTAAGATGTTCAGGGGTGACATCTGCGCCGACTTCGGCCACTGGGTCTAAGAATAAGTTTGGTTCGTTATCGGAATAATTGACGTAGCCGTTGGCGTTCGAGAAGCCATTTTGGACGTTGAAGTTATAGTTGGGTTCGTTATGAGCAACGTGGTAAAGATTACCGTCTTGGTAAGCGTTGAACGCAGGATAAGAGTTTGGAGGGTCATTTTTGGGATAATGGCCGATATTCACGTTCGCTTGTACCAAGCTTAGGTCGGTGTTGGTTGGAGATGTAGAGCTGAAAATAAGAGAAATCATCGCTTACATTAACAATCTCACGAAATTCTGAATCGTGGCTAAGATACAAACAATAAATATTGTTGCAAAATATATTAAATTATGGCTACTTTTCTTCTGTACTTTTAACTGTCGAAATGTTATACTTTGTAAGCTATAAAAAAGAAATTAACAAGCCGGTGATTGACCCTGAATGCTTGCAGGGTCTTTTATTACTTGACAAAAGTATGAATAACTCTTATATTGCTGTACTATTATAATATAGAAAGTAAAAAAATCATAATAAAATCAAACCTTGTGCTAGTTTCTGTCGGAACATTTTCATCGAGGATCTTTGTGATGAGTTCCCGCACCATCGAGTTCTCTTCCATAATACCAAGCGACTAAAATTAAATAAAATCAAAACATTAATCACACAATAATATAGTAATAGACACTCTTCTATTAAATTACTTTGTACCAAATAATTTTATCAAAAATATTATTTTTGAAGTGAAAACTTCTTTAGCATCGTTGTGATTTGAAAGTCGATGAAAAGAAAAAGACAGACACATAAATTCATAAGATTTAACGTGGGAGAAAATGAGATAGGAAACATTATACAGTGTTTATGTTCGTGGTTCTCTTTGTGTTACTTTAAAAAGTGCTAAGTTGTATTCATAGATGGCGCGAGTAACAAGATAGAAGATTCGTTTTATTGCGGGATAGATGGTGCTGGCTGCTCATTTTACTCTTCATATTATGTTACGAGATGGCGTTAGTTACCACTGTTTTCTTTGCATCACTATAATCATTACTAAAACCTACAATTATTATCTTCCCGAATTTTACATTCGTCTCATTATCTTGAAACCAAAATTTTTGAAGGTTTTATTTCTACCACGTGTGAATTGCACAAATTTTTTTTCTTTGGTCCCTATGTAAAACAATTTCAAAATGACGCCTTGTCGGTAACTAGTCATAGCATTATATTATCCAGCTTATTACAAATAATGTTCTTTTCCTCACAAACACTAAACAAAGGTCAAAGGAGACTCGGGGCCGATTTTGATGAAAATTAAAACTGCATCATATATATTTTTTTATTTTTTTAGACACTATCAAATGGTGTTATATTACAGGGTGTTTTTAAAAAAATTCAAGGGTTCATTAATACCCTATAGGTATTACTTAGGTATTGATCCTCGTTAGTGACACTATCGAATGGTGTAATAATATGGGGTGCGGTTTTTTCAAAATCAACGGGTTCGATTCCTGGCCTGAAATATAGATTTTTTATGTTATTGCTTCCCAAAATTTGATCCTTGTTAGCGACACTATTGAATGGTGTACACAGAATGGTGTATACAGGATGTGTTTTTTTTTCAAAATCAACAGGTTCAATCGATTCCTGGCTAGACATATTGATTTTTCATAAATGTAATGATGCAGTTTTAGCTTTCATCAAAATCTAATATACAACAACATATAATAATATCAACTAATATCAAAATCTATCTAGTTTGGTTTCCATAGAATATTTTTATTCAACGGATTTCTTACAAAAAAAAATATTTTTAACTTCAGTTTAAATTGTACACATTATACTTTAGTTAAATCTAAATCAATTTCAGTCCATTTGTAAATAAGACCTTGTTGGTTTGAAGTTAATCAATCATGAATCGTGACAATAATATAACTGATCACAAAAAAGGAAATAATAACAATATCATAAAAAAATTATAAAGGACTTTTTGATTATGGCACTAACAAATTTTCAATTGAATAAAAAATCTGCTTCGGAGTATGCTACCTAGTAGTATAAAGCTCAAAGCTTAGGGCTCACAGTTTGGACAAATTTTCCTACTTTACCATTTTTAATAATGTACCTAATGACATTTTTACATGTGGATATTAAGTAAATACAAGGCAACACATGGCTTGGCTTCAACCCATAAATGGCCCACTACTGTGCACGGGTCTCTCCTCTTGAGGAGGCCTAGAGCATACTCCACCACGCTGCTCCAGTGCGGATTGGTGGTTGCGGGTTAGTGGCCAACCCGAGTGTCGGAAGTTTTCAAACCACCCGAAGGCCTCCGACATGGCTTAACGACTGTTATCTTATGATATCAACCGAGACCGATGGCTTTACGTGCTCTCCGAAGCACGGAAACGCTCAAGAATTTTTTGCCACTGACGGTCACCCATCCTTCTACCGACCGCGCCCCCTGTTGCTTAACTTTGTCGATCGCTTAGGATCGACGCAAGCCGCTGGGCTATGAGCGCTTCAAGGCAACACATACCTCCTATGTAGGTAAACCTTATCTCTGACAGCTATTAGTTATTATTTATTACTTGTAACTAAAATTGTTTGTAAACAAACAAAACTTGGCAGATTTCCAATATTAGTAATAACTAATGATTTAATGGTTGTCATAACAACAAAATAATAATAAAATACTATGAAGCTAGTACAAATGTTCCAATAAATTATGACAAGTAAAATGATTAGTTGTTTTGTTACTAGGTAGCATACAGATCCTTCATCAGATCACCTTTTCAAAAAGCTGATACATTAAAAAAATTACGTGCACATATCAGTGACAGCTAAATGAATAAAAGCTCTTGAACTTTGTTCACCCTTCAGGTGGCATGAAAACTCCCGACACTTGGGTTGGCCACTAACTCCTCCACCAATCCGTATGAGCAGCGTGGTGGAGTATGCTCTAGGCCTCCTAGAGGAGAGACCTGTGCTCAGTAGTGGGTCATTGATGGGTTGAAGCCACCAACCACCACCATGCAGATAAAACTGGTTTCTATATTTGATATTCATTTGTTTTAATGATACCTAAGTCCTGTTTCTATTTCTTTTAATTAAATCAAGCATAATATTTGACAACACCATAGCATAGTTGGTAGTTACTGTACCAGCAAAAATGCAAGGGTTGGGTTTGATTCCAGGATCACAGATGTGATAGATAAATAATTATTTTGTGACATCTTATTCTTATTCATCTACGACTTGCTCAGCGAGCATTTCTTCAATCATTATTTATTAAAAAAATAGAATATTTTATCACAAATACTGATGAGTGTAGCAATTGTACATTACCCTGTGATAAAGAAATAGGTATCTTTTTACTCTTAATTTTTTTGACTGGCAATGAGATTTAAAAAATTAGAAAAGCAATTGAATTGAAAAGAGACAAAGTTTAACATACATGTATCTTCTTAACTTGATAATCCTGCAGTCTATTTCAAACAATCAGACATGAAATTTCTAAGTGAAACAAGAATTTTCAAGATGTAGATTTAGAAAAAGTAGGAGTATGGGTGGCACTTATTGGTGATGCTATTGACTTATGTTTATGGGTGACAGGTCAACTCGACGAGTGCTAAGTGAAAAGAGTTACCTGCAATATAGCTTCTTAGTAGATGATTCTTTTCACTTTGCACCTATCGAACTGGTGCATTATCTACTTGGTTTTTTTTACACAAATAAATGCTTGACTACAATACCACTTGATGGTAAGTGGAGATAGGTTCCAAGGTGGTGAGCACATTAACTTATTTAAAAGCCTATTCACTCTTTTCTTGACGACATCTACATCATAGACAGGGGGGAATGCCAACATTGGCAAGTTATTCCAGTCCACTTGGTATTTGGCTATTTACAAAAAAGAACCCAATTAAGCTAAACAATTGACATTAATATTTGAGGGCAGTTGTATTCTAGTAGGATTTGCCAATAAAATATGCCTCCTTGACTATATTCCACTGGATTTCAATTCAAAAGCATTTAATATTTCATGTGATACAGCTATCATTAATTCTATAACACACCTATTTATTATGTTTAAATATTAGATTTTTTTAACAACTGGGGCAAATCTTTAAAAAAAATCATCAATAAGAATATGAGATAGACATAATGATCAATGTTTTGGTTAGCGCCAGCAATGAATAATCAACCTTACAATTTTAATTTTAATTTTTTGGGTTTTTGTATAGCACACAGGAACATAGATCTTTTACTCTGTTTTTGATGTTAGGTTAGGTTATCAGAAATAGGCATATTATATAAATAAATATTAATAAAAAGCATTACTAGATGTTTTTTTCTGAGGAAGTTTGCTGTAGTTGTTCAAAATAAACACACTGTGGAATTTAGCTTGTAGATGTATTACGTTCATTCACGAGTATTACTTTGAGGGTATTAAATATGTATATGGACTCATGGAGAGTGAGATAGCAT
This sequence comes from Thymelicus lineola, assembly GCA_963932265.1. Classification (NCBI taxonomy): domain Eukaryota; kingdom Metazoa; phylum Arthropoda; class Insecta; order Lepidoptera; family Hesperiidae; genus Thymelicus; species Thymelicus lineola. Next base: position 6,803,344 of record OZ010704.1, read on the forward strand.
GACTCATTTGTTTATCATGCTGCTTCAGATCCCTGCATTTAAACAATATGGAACAACTAGCTTCATAGTACAATAAGTAGGTTTAGTGGAAGTATACTAGACATATATACCTAAAATATAGTAATTAAAGGTGTAAATTGCACAACAATTCTTATTAGAATCTAACTTGAATATTCAACTGTTTAATATGACATTAATGCAAAGATTAAAAGATGTTTATTTGAAAGTAATTTTTGTTTTGTTTTACAGAAACATTGTAGGAAAATGTGCCTTTTGTTATTCCAGCTGAAGGACATTGAAATAAGCAAAGGCTTCAGAGAAAGTCGACACGTACTGTACTGCGTACTTCGCTCCTAATACATGTAAACGAACAGTGAGACAATATTATGACACGAGTGGGAAATATTCCACCGGAGTCGATTCGCCCACGAGCATTGTCGTTACCTGTTATTGTGTGCTGTTACGCTGTAACGTCCAAACTACATAATTCTAAAAATATTGTGTGCACCATTCACCATTCGTATGCCATTATTACTTACGAATACCTCTTCGTGCTGCACAAACACTGCATTTCACTTTTTTAACACCAAAATAACAATAAATAACAGTCTTTCAAACACAACGTGCACTTTTAACAAATATTATGAGATTTTTCCCGGATTTTAGGTCATATTGACAGCTCAAATCAGACACTTACAACACCCATAGGAATACTTAGGACTATTACCACTAACTCACCTGATCGAGATCATTTTCGATCGTTTTATATGGGTTACTTAAATGACATAAATCACTGAAGGCCATTTAAAATTAAAAATTATTTCTTGCCACGGTACATACGAGCTACGAGGGCTAAGCCATTTTTTCAATGACCTACATGTGTATATAAAATATATGGTGCTATGACTCGCTCGCTTTAGTGTTGCTGTTAGTAAGAGAATTATTAATACACAAATCGTTGTTTTATCAGAGTTTTTGCTATGATTTACACACTTACTTGCAAATATTAATTTTAATTTGTAATTCTTGTCGTATGTACCTGGATTTTTCCCGCGCTATCTGAATATTTTTAAAAAGAGCGCGCGTCTTTAGGTTATTTTATTTCATTTTCATGAATTTGTCTCTTTCCATCTTCTTATATTGAATAGAGAAAAAATATAGCAAGGTCTGAAAATGGTTTGAAAGATCAAAGACCTGTCATTTTGTGTTTTCCCAGGTTTAACGACCGGGGATGGACCATTATTGTTATTTGACATATTTGAACTTTAACAACGCCATCTCAAATTGAATTCCAAAACTTTTAATGTAAGGAAAATAATGTCAGATTATGCTTCTGTAACTTGAAACTAGATGGCGCTGTACAAGTTTATAAGACGAAGGCATGGCCGCATCTCGTGTGCTTATGCAATTTTTTTTATTGTATTCAAGTATAGAAAATTTAATTTATAAAAATCTCATGTCACGGTATTTATGGTCGCACACCTCCGAAACGGCTCGATCGATTTTTATGAATATTTTGTTTAAATTTGGTAAATATGAGAATAGGTCGTAAAGTATATTTCATACCGCTAGGTGATTTTAAGGTTCTTAGTGTTGAGATTTTTAGTCTGTGGTAGCTTGATGTAAAATGTAACCTGATTGAGTTAATTAATCTGTGGTAGCTGGAGGTAAAAATGTAACCTGTGAAATAATGATTGTGAAAATAAAAGTAGATACTAAAATAAAAGTGCTTATGAAAAGAATCATCGGCCTCTCATTAATAATCAAGTATATTTCAACAGCAGAGCGTGGTTGATCAAAATATGAGGTATGAAAGATACGTCGTCATTTGTTAAAACGAAGAGAACATTATCGCCGGCAACATGGCGTCGAGTAGTGTATCAAGTATTTTTCCAAAGTTGTCTTCGGACTGTAACTTCTCTAACTGGAAGTTTCGAGTCAAAATACTCCTCGAAGAACGGGGATTGAATAACATCTTAACCGGTGTTGACATTAAAGACAAGGAGTCAATCGCAAACGATGCGAAAGCAAGGTCAGTGATCGTACAATGTATCACCGATCAACATTTGGAAATAATTAAATAATAATAATTTAAGCCTGGCTGCTGATATGATACGTGAATTGGAAAAGATATTTGAGAGAAAAAGCGTGTTCAACAGGTTATATCTTCGCAAAAAATTATTGTCGTTAAAGTGTGACACAAGCGACAAATTGCAAGATCATTTTATGCGTTTTGATAGTATCATCGCACAACTGGAGGCAACCGGTACAACTATAGATATGAGTGATAAAATTTGTCATTTATTATTAACAATGCCAAGTAGTTATGACACCGTAATAACCTCATTAGAAACTATGAGTGATAATAAAGATTTAACAATAGAATTTGTGAAGTCACGTTTATTAGATGCAGAGTTGAAAATTAAGAACAATGATGACACTAAGGAGACAAGTGCAGATTGTTTCTTTAGTTGTTATAAATGTGGCATGAAGGGTCATATGGCATATCAGTGCAAAAAAGTGATAAATTCTAAAGATAACCGAGGCAAATCAAGAGGAAGAGCTCCGTCAAGGCCTAGAGGCAGAGGAAGAGGAAAATATACAGCTCATGTATCAAGCACAGATTATGATAAACATGAAAGCACACAAACTTGCATATCATTGTCAGCGGAATATAAAATGGACAACAATGATAATGAAATATTATTTGTAGTGGACTCGGGGGCCACTCATCATTTCATTCAAGATAAGTATGCACAGTATATGACGGATATAAAGATATTAGAGAAGCCAGTTAAAATAAAAATAGCAAATGGAGAAACTATAGTAGCACAAAGAAGTGGAACGCTACAGTTATACTATAATAAAATAAAATTAACTCTAGAAGGATTAATTGTAGCAGATATCGAACACAATTTATTGTCAGTTAACGATTTAATGAGCAAAGGCAAGATTGTAGTTTTCAAGCAAGGTCAGTTAAAAATACATGCCAAGAATATTACATTTTATGGAGAAAAGAAAGGAAAATTACATATATTAAGATTAAGATTACCAAGCAAGGAAGAACAGTGTAAGTACACACAGGGAAATAACATGAATAGTAAAGATTTGTGGCACGTAAGACTAGGTCATTTAAATAGAAAAGGATTAAAAATAATGAACCTACCATACACTAATGAGATATGTGATGTATGTATGAAAAATAAAAGTACACGATTACCTTTTAAGCCTGTGAACAAACCACAGTCAAAAAGTATTGGAGAACTCATTCATTCAGACGTGTCAGGACCTATGAGAACGGTAACTAAAGAAGGACATAGATATTATCAAACCATAATAGATGACTTTTCCCATTTTACTTACACATATCTATTGAGAAACAAATCAGAAGCGTCAGAAAATTTAATTAAATACATTAATGAAATTGAGAGGGAGAAAAATATCAAAATAAAGAGAATAAGATGTGACAATGGAGGAGAGTATACTGGAAACAGATTTAAGAAGTTTTGTTATAATAAAGGAATAAGAATAGAGTATACTTTACCTTATAGCCCTCAAATGAATGGTAAAAGTGAACGAATGAATAGAACACTGTATGACAAAGCGAGGACCATGTTACAATCATCAAACTTACCAAGACACTTATGGGGTCATGCAATATTGACAGCTTCATATTTAATAAATAGATGTCCATCTAGAGCAATATATAATGAAATACCAGCACAGAAATTTGAAAGGGATATGGAATTGGAAAGAATAAGATGTTTTGGAAGTAAAGGATGGATGGTCATCATACCTAAAAGAGATAAATTAGATACGAGAGCAAAAGAAATTAGGATGATTGGCTATGCTATCAATGGCTATAAAGTATGGGATCCGAATAACGATGAAATTAAAGTAACTAGAGACGTCAGGTTTGATGAGTTTAATTTAAAACATGAACAGAAACAAAGTAAAGAAGATGAAGAAATATATAAAGAAAGTAGGGAAGATATATATGAAAAAGAACCAAGAAAAGAAAAATCAGGTAATATGGAAAATGAAGAAAATATAGAAGATGTACCTATATCTACAACAAATTCTGAACATTTTCAAGAAGACAATAACCCTCCAATTATTAGAAATAGAAGAGAAACAAAAAGGCCCAGATATTTAAATGATTATGAATTACATGAAGCTTATTGTTTGATTAACATCGAAGAAGAACCACAAAGCTATGAAGAAGCTACAAAAAGTGGGTGGAATGAAGCAATAAATAGTGAACTTAAAGCATTATGTAAAATGAGAACATGGGAAGAAACTAAACTACCGGAAAAGAAACAAGCAATAGATACAAAATGGATTTTTAAAATAAAAGAAAATGGACAGAAGAAAGCTCGATTAGTGGCAAGAGGATATCAGATAAAAGAAAATGAAGAGTTTGGGAGAAACTATGCACCTGTAGCAAGAACATCTACTGTGAGAACTATTTTTGCACATGCAGTACATAATAATTGGCCAATAAGACAACTAGATGTGCCAACGGCTTTTTTAAACGGCTTATTGGAAAGTGAAATCTACATAAAACCGCCACAGGGTGTAAAGATGAAAAATTCAAATAATGTACTTAAATTAAACAGAGGTCTTTATGGTCTCAGAGAAAGTCCAAAATGTTGGAACCAAAGATTTAATAAATATATTGAAGATAAAGGATTCAAAAGATCACAGCACGATTTTTGTTTATATATGAAAGAAGAAAAGAAAATTTGGATGGTCATTTACGTAGACGACATCATTATAACTGGATTAGAAGAAAACTTAGAAGAAATAGTTAAAGATCTCACGAAAGAATTTCAAGTAAAAGATTTTGGATTTCCTAAATTATTCCTAGGGATGGAAATAATAAGAAAAGAAAATAGTTTAAAGATAACACAGAAAAGACAAATAGAGAAGATGCTTGAAAAATTTAAAATGACAGAATGTAAAAGTGTTAATACACCAATAAGTAAAGGTTATCAACATGATGAAAATGATATAGAATTATCAGATATTCCATATAGACAGTTGATTGGGAGTTTAATGTTTGTGGCAACAGTATCAAGACCAGATATAGCGTTTGCTACATCCTATCTCAGTCAATATTTGGACAGACCGACAAAGGGTCTATGGACTCAAGCGAAGAGAATTCTACGATATTTAAAGGGAACTCAAGAAACAGGATTATTGTATGAGAAAAAGGATTTTCAAAGCTTAGAAACGTATTCAGATGCAGATTGGGCAGGAAATCAGATAGACCGTAAGAGTGTTACGGGTTCCGTAACAAAATATAATGGCAACGTTGTTGCATGGTTGTCTAGAAAACAGACATGTGTGGCATTATCTACAGTGGAAGCAGAATATGTAGCAGCGGCTACTAGTGCTTGTGATTTGTTATATGTAAAAGGACTTTATAGTGATTTACATGGACTGAACAGTGACGTGAAGTGTATATTATACATGGACAATAAAGGTGCCATTCAGTTATCAAAGTCATTTGAAAATAGTAAGCGAGCTAAGCATATAGAGATCAAAAATCATTTCCTTAAAGATTTAATTATCAAAAATATAATTAATGTAGAGTACATATCAACTGATGATAACCTGGCAGATTTATTAACTAAAGCATTGTCTAATGAAAAATTACAGTATATGAAAACAAATTTGAATATTGTGTAAAGTTGTGTAAACTTAGAATTAAATGTTTCCTAACATCATTGTTATATTATGAAGGGGTACAATGTATAAATGAAAACAACAATAGTTTTGTATAACTTTAATTAAGGATTTCTTTGCATTGTAACATTTATATAAATTGTAGTTTAGAAGTGATTTCTATTCAGGAGAATATCAATCAAGGGGGGGTGTTGAGATTTTTAGTCTGTGGTAGCTTGATGTAAAATGTAACCTGATTGAGTTAATTAATCTGTGGTAGCTGGAGGTAAAAATGTAACCTGTGAAATAATGATTGTGAAAATAAAAGTAGATACTAAAATAAAAGTGCTTATGAAAAGAATCATCGGCCTCTCATTAATAATCAAGTATATTTCAACACTTAGGGGATCAAGCATTGTCCACCTTTTTGTACCACTTATCTTTAAAACAAAGTGTAAATATATAAAAATAACTTTTAGCCGTATTGCGGTGGCTTAGAATACTAACCCCAATCCCACGCTGGATGGGTGTCGTAAGAGGCGACTAAATCCAGCCCACTGGTGGTAGGACCCTTCGAGGGATTATTTAAATTGTTAATTAATACCATTATTATTATTTCTCCATGGGGTTCGCCTGGATAGCTACCACCCTTGAGCATGAGTCAGCCGCCAAACGACACGTCGTGTTCCGGCTGGGGGCTTGAGAGCAAGTTCTTTCTTTTTCTTCTCTCTATCTTGGCTGGCAATGCATCAGTGATGCCTTTGGTGTTATGTTGCGTCCACACGTATTAAGTAGATAAGTAGTTAAGTAAATTTTAACTAAAATTTAAGTGAATAATTTTAAGTGCGTGTCCACACGTAACAATTTAGTAAAGCTGTTAAGTACATAAGTGCATTCAAAAATAAAGATGGAAGACCGAAAAGAACTCATGAATTCCATACTGAAATTTGTTATTAGTGAAACATTGAATGAAGTTAATAAGTTAAAAATAAAATACATACTTTGTTGTAGCCTCGGTCCAATTGGACCAATGAAAGTGCCACATATTGGTGTGCATAAATACGACGTACTTAATTAATTTGGAGAAAGGATATTTTTTTTGTAAATAGCGCAGTTCAAAATAAGACGTGTAACTTTCATAATTAATGTTGTACTAATAAAAATGCGTCCTGATCGTTTTATTCGGAATTTGGATAGTAAAATTATACTCGCTTTTCTAAGTAGAAATTACATATACCCTAGTTGGTAGTGAGAGCGACCCTGCCTGCGAAGTGATTAGATTCCCGGGTTCGATTCCCGGCCGGGGCAGATATTTATGAGACAGTTAAATATTTGTACTCGGGTCATGGGTGTTATTGGGATGTGTTATATGTGTCATCTATGCCACCCGCAACACAGGTAAAAACCTACCGCGAGGGTGTGTAGGGTCAGGTGGTAAACAGTGGCCCAGTAGTACACAGTGACCCACCACTCGTATCCCAAAAACGCGACGTTGCCAAACCGTATTGCAAACGCGAAACAATTTGCCTTCTACCACCTCCCGTACTCCTCAGTCGACGGCGCGCTCCCACCCGTAACGGTCGCACCGTACATGGTTTTGTTCTTGGAGCCATAAAAAGTAAGTAAACGTGTTTTCATTTATTTTCTTTCTAGAATCCTTGTATATTTAGTAACATTATATTGCACTGTTTTCATGTGTAAAGTAACTATTCCTTACTAACTTAGATATATAAATATCCTTTTAATTTGGTATGTTTAATAGTTATGTAACGGTATAGGTTAAATAGTGATGCCTGCACACAGTGGCTCGAAATCGTAGGGTACACAGTGAACCATGGTTCACTGTGTACCAATCACTTTGTTCATTATGTCCGATACAATTTATGCATAAACTTTTCAAGTGCGATTTTAATAAACAAAAAAAGGCGTTAATAGAAGATCTAATACTAATAATAATAATCTTTTTGTTTTAGAATGGGTCGAACTAAAACAGAAAAAAGAAAAATTGGCGGACATGATGCAAAAGATATGAAAAAAGCTGTAGATCTTGTAAAGAACGGAATGAGTATTCACAAAGCAGCACAGGAATGTAATTTAAAGTATTCAACTGTGAGAAGATATGTGAAAAAACACGAAACTCTTGATAATGCTAGATTTGTTCCCAATTACGAGGTAAATGCTATTTTTTCACGCGAACAGGAAGAAATATTAAAAGCTTATATAAGCGAATGCGCTCTCATGTTCTATGGGCTTACAGCTAAGGAGACGAGGCAATTAGCTTATCAACTGGCTATTGCAAACAAGTTAAAAGTACCATCTTCTTGGTTGTCCAATCAAATGGCAGGAGTTGATTGGCTGAGATCGTTCAGAAAAAGGCACAGTGATATAAGTCTAAGAAAACCCGAGGCGTGCAGTTTAGCGCGTGCTACAGCGTTTAACAGAACGAATGTACAATTATTCTTCAATAACTTAAAAGAAGCTTTTCAACGTTTTTCCGGATTTGGAGATGGTACTCGTGTTTACAACCTCGACGAAACTTCTACGACGACTGTGCAAAAGCCTCAAAAAGTCTTAGCGCCAAAAAGAAGTAACGTCTGCAAAGTTACTAGTGGCGAAAGAGGTGTTTTAGTAACCACTTGCTGTATTGTTTCCGCTACCGGACATGCCCTGCCTCCTGCCATGGTTTTTCCAAGAAAAAACTTTAAAGCTCATATGCTACATGGTGCACCAGCTGGAACAATTGGTTTAGCCTCACCTACAGGATGGATGAACGCAGAGTTATTTGTCGAGGTGATGAATCATTTCATAAAGCACACCTCTGCATCAAAGGAAAATCCGGCACTTCTCATTCTTGATAATCACGAAAGCCACCTGTCAATAGAAGCTCTAAATATTGCAAAGTCTTCTGGTGTAACGATACTAACTGTACCTCCCCATACTACTGCAAGACTTCAACCCCTAGATGTTGGGCTGAATGGACCTTTTAAAACGTTTTATAATGCAGCAGTAGACTCGTGGATGCTCCGAAACGCAGGACATGCATTTTCAATCTATCAAATAGCTGAATGTGTAGGTCAAGCATATTTAAAAGCAATGACACCTGTTAATATCATCAGCGCTTTTAAAAAATGCGGTATATTTCCGTTTGATGAATCAGTTTTCACAGAAGAGGACTTTTTACCAAGTGCTGTAACAGATAGACCAGACCCACAAATTGAAGACGACGAGGCGCCCTCTTCACCTACTATTTTTTTGGATCTAGAAACAGGACGTCCTCAGATTCCATTTGGTGACTCTGACTTACTTCCAAATTTTGAACAGCCAGAGATAAACGCCAATGCTCAAGAAGAGTCAACTCGTCCTATCATGACCGCATTGACCACACTAGAACCAAAGCGACAGGATTCAGAGCCCAGAATGACTATTTCGCCAAGGCCATCATCAACTTCACGACAAGGGGCAGCTTTCATTACACCTAAAGAGATTAGACTCCCTCTGAAAGCTGGCCCTCGAAACACTAAAAGACGCAGGACACTGGGCAAAAGTATGATAGCCACAGACACTCCCGAAAAGGATAAGATAGAAGAGAAAAAGAAGAAGGTAAAGGGACTAAAGAAAGTAAAGGGACTTAAGAAAGTGAAGAAAAGTGATATTTTTAAAGACAAGAAACCAAAGAAAGAAGAGAAATTGGAGAAAGTAGTAATACATGACTATGACACCAGCAGCGGCGATGAAACTTTTTGTGCCAGTGGATCGTCTTCTGGGGGAGAGATATTTTTTAGTGATAGCGAGGACGACGACACAATGATTCTGGATGATGACATAATTTCCAAACCTCTGCCAAGAAACCCTAAAGTGGGTGACTATGTGATTATTTTGATAGAGACAAATAAAAAGAAAAAATATTATTACGTAGCAAAGATTTTGGAAGAGTCTAATGAACCGGAATTTGACTATTTTGTATCCTATTTAAAATTAAAAAGTAAAGTTTTTTATAAATTTGCTGAACCTGTGGAACCAGATATGGCAGGAGTTTGGAAAAATGACATAAAATTTATACTTCCTGACCCTAAAGTTGAAGGCAGTAGTCGCCGGCATGCAACTTATACATTCCCAATAAATTTGTCACTTTTGTCGTTTCCTTTTTGATTTTGTTGGAAATTTATATGAGTTTATGTAGATTATTAATTACAAGAGGTCATATATAGCTTTATCTCTTTTAAAATTTCATTAAAAGACTGGTACTGTTAAAGACTGTTAATTGTAATATATAATATAATATAAAGAGCCCAGCTTAAACTAACATAATCAGTGTTCCTAATTAGATTTGTAAGCTAAATTACTAACTACTAATTTGTTTTGTACTGATTTTATGTGATTGTTGCTAACGAATAAAACAAATTATTAACTATTACATTACTATAGTTTTATTTAACAACATTTCAATCAATAAATATATTTATTTATGCGATAAAGATAGGTAATTAAAATGATGGTTTACTGTATTCACATTGGTCCACTGTCGACTCACCCCCCGATTCACTGTGTACTTATACTGGTACACAGTGAACCATTCGCCATCTTTAAAAAAAAACAATATTACCAATAAACTATTATAATTGCTGCTGAAACTAATATGCAAAACACGAGTTTAATAAATTTCCTTTCGTCTAATATCAATAGTTCTGAATTACACTCACGTACGGTGGATTTATAAATGTTTAAACTTTTAGTGGTTCAGTGTTTACCATATCACCCTATGTATAAGCGTATTACAAATAATCTAATTTTTTTTTATGGAAATAGCCGGCAAACGAGCTGTCGATCCACCTGATGGTAAGTGGCTATCGCCGCCCATGAACATCAGCAACACCAAAGGCATCACCGATGCGTTGCTGGCCAAGAAAGAAAGAAGAAAAAGGAAGAAAGAACTGGCTCTCAAGCTCCCAGCCGGAACACGAGTCGTTTGGCGGCTGACTCATGCTAGAGGGTGGTAGCTATCCAGGTGAACCCCTGGAGAAATAATAATAGTAATAATGGTATTAATTAACAATTAAAATCAATACTACTAATATAATCGCTCCGAGGGCCCTACCACCAGCGGGCCGGATTTAGTCGCGTTTTACGACACCCTTCCGGCGTGGGATTCGGGTTAGTATTCTAAGCCGCCCCAATACGGCTGTGTTTAATTTTAACAAAAAATAACCGACCACAAATGAAGTACATCTAATAAAAAAAGAATCGTCGAAATCGGTTGAATATTGAGTTATTCGTCCATTTGTCACGCACATACTTAATGCAAATTTAAGACTTATATGCTTTTGACATGGATGCCATTGTCAGATCTCGATCAAATTTATGTGGGACCACACGACAAGCACCAGCTTTCGATTAAAATAAAAATCATCAAAATCGGTTCACCCAGTCCCAAGTTCTGAGGTAACAAACATAAAAAAATACAGTCGAATTGAGAACTTCCACCTTTTTTTGAAGTCGGTTAAAAATTGGAATAGTTAGCAGCGTGTAGGTACAGACAGCAAAGCATAAAAATAAAAATTTTGAAAAACCCCCCGTATCAGGCTACTGCAGCACCCTCTGGTGGCCTACCGCCATAAAACATATAATTATAAGCCCGCTCTTTAGTGATACCTTTTGAATGCAAAAAACTGCAATGAAATCGACCCAGTAGTTTTCATAAAAACGGTAATATACATACATACAAACTAACAAACAAGCAACCTCTAACCCCTAATGCATATACCGCCTTCGTTTCGTTCCGTCCGCCGTGGGTAAAAATTAAAATGAAAAAAGGGATAGATACCCTATAGGAATAAAATAGGGCACAATGTATGCAGTATGAGTATTGGTAGAAATTATAATACATTTTAAGAATTAAATATTAAAATAATAAAAATAAATTAAAATATTCAAATAATCTTAAATTAAAATAAATCTTGCATGTCCTTTGGTTTACTAAAAACTATTGATCAACAGCGCAAAGAAGTTTACGACTTCGTCGTGACCTACTTAATTACTTAACCATTTTAGTAAATTTTAAGTAAAAAGTGCCCGTCCAAACGTGTTAAGTGATAAGCCCCGCCCACCTACTTAACAGAAAAATAGAAAAATTTCTAAATTATTTGTTTACTTGTGTACTAAATTACTTATCTACTTATCTACTAAAATGTCCGTTCACACGTATTAATTCACTTAAAATTTACTTAAATTTTAGTTAACTACTTATCTACTTAATACGTGTGGACGGGACATTACTGATGTCCATGGGCGACGATAGCCACTTACAATCTGGTAAATCGTCAGCTCGTTTGCCAGCTATTTTCATAAAAAAAAAACAAATATTAATGTTCAATTAAAAAGAATTGCTCATAGGCCGCGATGGCTTGTAACATACTTTTTATCTATGGTAGCAAGTAGCAACCCTTTGACTAAGTAATCAAGATTGACAATAGAGGGCGCGCTTCCGTTTTAATTATTTACTTAAATTATTATCTGCAAACTTCTGACAGCTAATATTACTTAAGTTTGCAGGATGAATAAAATTATTAATAAATGTATGAAATGAATAAAATAAAAAATGAATAAAATCCAATTTATTCAAGCATAAAAACTCACTTGATTTGAAAAGTGGACAATTTAGCTAAATACCTATTAGGAAAACATCCGGATGTTTCTTTAAAAGTCCTGATATATTAGTATTATAAAAAATGTTTCTTTTGGTACATATTAGAGTAAAGTTAATTTTATTTTGTTTCATTGATTCTTATACACAAAAAATAAAGGCGAACTGAATAATTCTTTCATTTTAAAGTTTTTATGGTTCTGTACGCAAAAACAAAAAACGGAACCCTTAAAGGATTAATTGTGTGCCTGGTTCTACAATAGATACTTACCTACTTAGGTTTACAATTATTAAAGAAAGAACGAAAATTAAAGCCAAAAATGTACCATCCCCCCTCCTTATCTCCGAAACTACTGACGCTAGAATTTTGAAAAAATACAGAGAATAGTTCTTCTCTTAAAAATTACAGGAAAACCTATAAGAAGTCTATGTTATTAAAGGAAAACTGTAAAAATACGAACTAACTTACATTTTCAGTTGGTAGACATATTTTCCCATACATTATGTATGGGAGAACCTTTCTTTGTTCTCCCACTGTCCTAAGGTTGACTATCAGAGAATCTTTTAGCATTAAGTAGGTACGCCTTTTGTATCTTTTATTTTTAAGATGCAATAAAGAATAAATAAATTTTCTATTACCTATTAGGTATGTTCAATTTGTCGATTTAGAAACTCATTACAATACCGGATAAAGGCCAAATTAGATTTAAAAAAAACAATGTTTCTTGTTGTATTTGTCAAAGTCAAAGTGTCCCACTTCTAGGCTTTGGTCTCCTCTCACAATGTGAGAGGTAGAGTAGGTACTATATGCTAACCCATGGACCTCAGTAACATCACTAATACTCTGCCGGCAGGAAAGAAAAAACGATAAAGTACCTACTGGCTTTCAAGACAGAACAGGTTGGGAGGTGCGAAGCATGAGGGTGCAGCTAGCCACGCAGGCTTCACAGAAAGATACTAGATACAATACATACAAATGAATACCTATCACATTGAAGTATAATGTCATAGAACAGACATTTCGAACAAAATGTGTGTCCCGCTCGGGAGGTTCGATTTTCAAAATTGAGTCCCGGTTCTCCTTTCAAAATCGAACGAATCCATTGACGATTGAAGCCACGTGGCGCCTATGCATTGGGACATACATGGTGTTCGCGGTGTCGGTTCTAAACAGACATCTCGAACAAAATGTGTGTCCCGCTCGGGAGGTTCGATTTTCAAAATTGAGTCCCGGTTCTCCTTTCAAAATCGAACGAATCCATTGACGATTGAAGCCACGTGGCGCCTATGCATTGGGACATACATGGTGTTCGCGGTGTCGGTTCTATACGCTAGTATACTTCAATGACCTATCTTTATAATTTCTAAAGTCAAAGTCTAAATATTTTACTCATATAGGTATCATCACTGATACACTTTATACACGTCATTTCTTTAGCTTTTCGGAAAGGTGTTTGTCATGGAGGAGAAGAAAGCGAAAGAAACTCCTCAGCGCATCTTTTTTATAACGCGCTTGTATACTTGTACGAGTTGTAGGCAACTTATATATAAAATTTTCGTGTCACAATGTTATTTACCATACTCCTCCGAAACGGCTTGACCAATTTTCACGAAATTTTATATGCATATTCAGTAGGTCTGAGAATCGGCTACTATGTATTTTTATACCCCTAAGTGATAAGGGTTGTCCACCCCTAACATTTTATTTAGATTTTTTGGACAAAATCTATATTTTTTTATAATGTTTCATTAAAAATACATACAACTCTAAATTTTCACCCTTCTATCACCAACCCCTATTTTTTATAGTATTTTTTGTAATTTAATCATTTTTCACCAATGTTATTTTTCACCAATTGTTAGGCGAAGTTCGCCCGGTCAGCTAGTAGTAAAATAAACAAGTTGAAATTCGTTCCGTCATTCATTACAGTTTACACCATAATAAACAAGCAATACTCGTACCTACTGATTATTATATTAGGCCTCCAATAACATTACAGTCGTTTAACTTTATTGTTCTGAGGTTTAGTTTAATGTCACAGCGGGACGCTCCCCGGGAGCTCTTCACAAACAGTGACGTTTGGCTGTCATGGCGGCCGCGGGGCGCGGGAAAATTCACGTTCCATTAAACTATTTGTTATCTGTTTTCGACTTCAGCTTTTGTTTTGTTTCCATGTTATAGGTGCTCGTATTAACATCCAACCAACAACAACCAGCATCCAATCAATTTTCTCTTCGTCATCTTCCCAAAGGTTATCGAAGAAATCGCTATTTAGTATTGAAGTAATTACCTACTAGCGTATAGAACCGCCACCGCGAACACCTTGTATGTAATCGCTATTTAGCGATAAGATAGCCTTTTGTGCACAAATCATATTATTATTAACATTGTAAAGCTTAACTTTGTGAATTTGGTGTGCAATAAAGACAAGTCTAATAAATCAATAAATAAAATAAATAAATAACATTCAGAAAATTAATTCCACGACCTATGTTGCGTAATGGTTACCATGCCAGATTGCCAGACCGTCGTTCGTACTGGCCCTGGGTTCGATTCTTACTATTCTCAGCAAGGCAGTTTAAATAATGACTTTAAATTTCAGTTCTTCTGAGTGTGTGTTGTCTTTGTGTGTTGTCCAATGCACCCATAACAGAGAATCCCTAGTGTGGGGCTATTAGTTGCTACCACCCTTTGACTGCCGTAATTCTTTCAGGGGCTTGTTTCTTTCTAATTCCTTTCTATTAGAGGCGACGCGACGGTGGCTACTTATCATCGGATGGGTTTTCCACTCGTTTGTCGACCATGTATTTATTTGCATGAAGTATTATTACTAGCATATAGAATAGAACCGACACCGCGAACACCATGTATGTCCCAATGCATTGACACCACGTGGCTTCAATCTTCAATGGATTCGTGCGATTTTGAAAGGAGAACGGGGACTCAATTTTGAAAATCGAACCTCCCGGCAGGACACACACTTTGTTCGAGATGTCTGTTCTATGACATTATACTTCAATATTGACTTCAATGGCCATACACACGGGCCATACACGATCAAATATACCTACTTGTCAAGTTTGCAGATTGACTTGACGCGGCATCCAGTTTGCATGAGATAGCTATATGCCCAGATAGCCATACCGTGGCCGTACACCATCAAGTCAAGTCTGCTGCCAACTCGACAATTTATACTTGATCATGGCCAGCATTAGTCCGTGAATATTTAGGTAATACCTACCTATATTACAGGTAACTGATTGAGGCTATAAAGGATTTCTCGAAGCGAACTGAGATCGGGTACTAGTGTTACATAACAATATTTCCTCAAAGACAACAAAGGAATATTCCATAGCTTCCATCTGCTAATTAAAATACGACTGAATCATCATAGGCCAAGCTTGTGACATGTTGTTATCGAAGAGATATCGCTTGGTAGCTTAGAACGATACACTTTTACCCCAAGCTTACTAAAATATATCAATGAGAACCTCATTCAGATCGGTTTAACCGTTTCTGAGATTAAAGAAACACAAAACTCTAGTGAAGTGAAGCTTAAAATCATACGACAAATTATCCAACAAGTAACCGGTATCGACAAAAAATGTAAAAATCATTGTTAGAGGTTTATTGCGATGATAAAATTTCCACAATAACAGTTTTTTTTTTATATTAAAATTCATATTTAATTTTACAGACATCGATCGATTACAGTTTTATTAAACAGGGTGAATTCAAGTGGGCGTGGATGGCTGAAAAATCAATATTCCTAACAAGGAATCGGACTTAATTTTGAAAAAAAATCATACCCTATTCGATAGTGTCTTTAAATAAGGATCGAATTCTGGGAAGTAATGACATCCGGGAATTTTTGTGTTTAATGTTTTTCAAAAATCATTGCATTAGTGATTAATGTGTCATTCGCTTTAGCGTGTTTCACGTAAGAGTTCCCTTCGCTGTCCTACTAGAATAGCGAGTAGCTTCGTGCGTTCGAATCGTTTCCAACCCGAATTGGAACCGGGCGCACGCTAGCGCAATCCAACATGCACTTGCACTGATACAATTGCTTTTGATGTAGTGTGTGTTACCGCGCCTACGGTTTTTAAAATGCAATGTTTCCGAGCCGCGCGTTGGTAGACACCAGGAAGTTACCCACGTAAAATTATCACTTTTATTATTTGTCGAACGTCGCTTTAATAATTTCACTCTCTGAATTCTCTGTACTTAACTTGCCAGAATAAATGTGTGCTCCCGAAAAAGTCTTAATTATTCGCTGCAACAACCAGTTATTCCTCTAAAGAATTAACAGTGTGTTCCAAAAAATTATAATCCTTTCTAATCTATTCTATCGCAATCTTACTCTATCCTTCCCTCTCTTCGCATTATGTTAGTTTCGCAGACCTCATGAACATCATACTTATGTTAGTTGTGCTTGTATACCTCTACCAGCAATTTATTTGTCTACTTAGTTAAGTTTTCCACTTTGGGTTATCTGGAAGAGATCGCTTTTTAGCGATAAGATCGCCTATTGTATATTATCCATTGTAGTTGTGTTATCTACATGTACATTTTATTCTGGTGTGCAATAACGAGCTTTGTATTGTATTGTATTGTGTTTCACGTAAGACTTCTCTTCACTGTTATACTAAATGTAGTGAGGAAACTCTCATCTTACGTACATACAACTCCACGTATTCTCACTCATAGCCGACAGCGTATTCTTAACATCCGCGCGTTGCAGTTGGTATCGCTTCGAAACCGAAATCGAACCCTCTTTTCGTCTGTGCGTTCGAATCGCTTCGAATCCGATTCTCCCGGGCGCATGCTAGCGCAATCCAACATGCACTTGCACTGATACAATTGCTCAGCGCACAAAGGGCTGTCCGAGCCGGTAACCACTGTAACCGGTAGCCGGTAACCACACAAACAATGATTCGATTAATTTGTCCAGTTCAGACTCCACTTGCAGAAACAGCTATTGCAGTAATATCGTAATATCGTGATCGTCCGCCCATTGTACCCCTTAGTTTTAAGGTGACAATAAAGAACAAATAAATAAACATTATATCGACGCTTGAAAGGAAAAAGTGACTAAGCGACATTGAGCTAACTTTACAGGAGAGCAGTTTAAAGTTGAATTTTTAGAAATGTTGTTGTTTATGCCACAATATAGATGATAAAATAAGGATTCCAAAACAGTAAGAATAACGTCGGTAAAAAAAGTTTTTGAAGTGAAACTTCTTTAGAACCGTTAGTGATTTGAAACTGGATGCAACGGAAAAACGACAGGTAAGATAATATAACCGCTAATTTCGTATTTCAATTTAAGTTGTTCGTAGCTCAATGGTCAGGACGTAGACACACAATGCTGATGTCATGATGATGCGCAGGTTCGCGTCTCACAATATTTCTTTTGAAGTGAAACTTCTTTAGAACCGTTAGTGATTTGAAACTGGATGCAACGGAAAAACGACAGGTAAGATAATATAACCGCTAATTTCGTATTTCAATTTAAGTTGTTCGTAGCTCAATGGTCAGGACACAATGCTGATGTCATGATGATGCGCAGGTTCGCGTCTCACAATATTTCTTTTTTTTTAGTTTTATTTTTTTTTAGTTTTATTTTTATACTGTTTTTAAATACTTTCAAATGCTCTTTTAAATATTTTCAAAGAATTTATCAACAAAAAATAAGAATTTCATTCTTTCATTCTGTAGATCGACCAGCCGATTATACAGACAGTAAAAATGCTAAGTTGTATTCATAGATGGCGTGAGGAGTAAGATAGAACATACGTTTTATTGCTAGATAGATTTTTAAAAAGTGCAAAGTTGTATTCATAGATGGCGCTTCGATTTATTGCTTTAAGATTCGATTTATTACTTTTGCTTTTTCATATCATTATCTTGAAACCAAAATTTTGGAAAGTTTCACTTCTACCACGTGTGAATTGCACACATGGTATTTTTTTTTTTTAGTTTTATTTTTTTTTAGTTTTATTTTTATACTGTTTTTAAATACTTTCAAATGCTCTTTTAAATATTTTCAAAGAATTTATCAACAAAAAATAAGAATTTCATTCTTTCATTCTGTAGATCGACCAGCCGATTATACAGACAGTAAAAATGCTAAGTTGTATTCATAGATGGCGTGAGGAGTAAGATAGAACATACGTTTTATTGCTAGATAGATTTTTAAAAAGTGCAAAGTTGTATTCATAGATGGCGCTTCGATTTATTGCTTTAAGATTCGATTTATTACTTTTGCTTTTTCATATCATTATCTTGAAACCAAAATTTTGGAAAGTTTCACTTCTACCACGTGTGAATTGCACACATGGTATTTTTTTTCTAAATTCCAACTTTAAACTACTCTCCTGTAAAGTTATCTATCTCAATGTCGCTCAATTTTTCCTTTCAAGAGTCGATATAATCAGGTATTAGAAAAGGTTTCGCTTAGATGCTTTGAAGATGTGATGTAGAAAAATGTTATGCAAAGATACACAACAGAACGGTGGTGGTGGAGTAACACGTAACAAATTTCATATATTTTTTTATCAAGATAAGAAGAGTAAAAGATTGTAAAATCAAGTATTGCAGAATTTGGAAGAGAGTAGATTTTTATGAGGTCAGATAAATTTTAGCAGTGAGCTCAGATAATAATTATGTCAATCTGAGGTTATGATATTGTGAGTCCTCTTTATATTCTTTCTCGGTCGGGCTCGGGAACGCGTTGGAGATGCCTTTGGTGTTACACGTCATGTCCATGGGCGACGGTGTCTACTTCCAATCAGGTGGATTGTCAGCGTTTGTCAGTTAGTTACCTACATAAAATAAAATTGGGTGGGATTCTTATTGATCAGGTGTAAGCCTAACATTACCATGGCTCCCAAGATAGTCAATCGTCTGTAGATTTCCATTGTCCATTCGACACGGAATCGTGTTGTGGGTACGATGGAAAACACACAAAGACAAAAACACGCTCATCATTAAAATTGCCGCCTCGTTGGGAACCGAACCGTTGGCATGGTGATCCAGGAAGGTAACTATTACACACAGGTCGTCTTTATAATGCTGTTTAGATCTCAGCTGGGCTAGTACGTACAGTTGTTCATATTACAAAGGGCTATCCAGCTCGCCGGACAAAGCTAGTAGTTCGTATCCGACGTAAACAATGATTCGATTAATTTTGTTTGTCCGCCTAGACCAATTAATAGGGGGGTTTCGCATCAAATAAATGCCAACCATGATATCTCAGAATAATGGTCTTCGTTATGATGTTTAGAAATAACGTATCTAAATTCCAATAGCTAGTTTTTTCTTTTTTTTTTTTTATGAGCTGCTCAAGGACCGAAAAACTTGTTTTTGCTTCTATGAAATTTCCCTTACATTTTATAAAGAAATGTCGTATACAAAAGTTGTAGGCATTTTAAATATCTACAAAATGAGGCCTGTTGCGTTAAAATTCATTTCGGATTTTTTTTATAAATTACAAAAAACAGTTCAAAATCGCTGTTTTTTGTTTGATTGTTTAAACAAACAGTTTGTAATGTAGACATCTGAAAATGTTATGGACTATTGTTTATGACGTATAGTATATGTAGTTTTTTTTTTGAATTTTTTGGTTGCATATTTTTAGCAAAAATCCATTTGTTTATTAAAAAATCACTTTTTTGCAAATTAATTTCTACAACTTTTGCAAGTCGTTGAATGTTCTACCTGGGCTCATTTTCTTTCTTAAGAGTTGTACTTTCAGTTTGGTTTTATGGCTTATTGATTCTTCCAACAGGGACCTCGCAAAATTGATTGCAAAAAAGTGCTTACCTGCAAAATGGAATAACTCAACAAATATTAAGCGGACGTTTCAAATCGTGCGAGCTGGAAAAAATGTTGATATCTCGGGTTCCCGTGGTCACACAAAAAGTTATAACCAATCGATTTGGGGTAGCTCGACGAGATAAAATCAGATAACGTATTTGTTTTTATCGCAAATGACGTTTGAACGCCTTAATTGTTATTTGTTGAGTTATTCCATTTTGCAGGTAAGCACTTTTTTGCAATCAATTTTGCGAGGTCCCTGTTGGAAGAATCAATAAGCCATAAAACCAAACTGAAAGTACAACTCTTAAGAAAGAAAATGAGCCCAGGTAGAACATTCAACGACTTGCAAAAGTTGTAGAAATTAATTTGCAAAAAAGTGATTATTTAATAAACAAATGGATTTTTGCTAAAAATATGCAACCAAAAAATTCAAAAAAAAAACTACATATACTATACGTCATAAACAATAGTCCATAACATTTTCAGATGTCTACATTACAAACTGTTTGTTTAAACAATCAAACAAAAAACAGCGATTTTGAACTGTTTTTTGTAATTTATAAAAAAAATCCGAAATGAATTTTAACGCAACAGGCCTCATTTTGTAGATATTTAAAATGCCTACAACTTTTGTATACGACATTTCTTTATAAAATGTAAGGGAAATTTCATAGAAGCAAAAACAAGTTTTTCGGTCCTTGAGCAGCTCATAAAAAAAAAAAAAGAAAAAACTAGCTATTGGAATTTAGATACGTTATTTCTAAACATCATAACGAAGACCATTATTCTGAGATATCGTGGTTGGCATTTATTTGATAAAACACCTATCCGTCATGCTCGATTGATCGGTCTAGCCATCCATTTGCTACTTTCGTATACCGTGTACAGAGAGGTAGTTATTAGAATTTGGTAGATCATTTACTCAAGTTCTAGGAATAGGACAAGGTTCTAGTAAGATTCATTTGTTTGACTTTCATAAAATTAAACGTTTACAACTATACGTTGTATAGTCCGCATGATAAACGATATAAAATAACATTTAATTCAACACTTTCAACTTTGACTTCGTAAAAGAGTCTACGTCTTTATGGGTAACACTACCTTCATGTTCTCACGTAAAGCTGACACTATTCTTACCTATTTCTATTTATATTCTTTCTATTAGATAGCAGTTGTTAAACCATGTCTGAGGCCTGCGGGGGCCATTCATCCCTACACCAATCCGCATTGGAGCAGAGTGGTGGAATTTGCTTCTCCTCAAGCTAATTATACTTATCTGCTAATTTAGAGCCGCATCTCAATAGGACGCCTTGGCGAATAGCGACTCACTGACTATAGCGTCATATTGGCCACATACATTATACATTTTAATACAAAATAAGTAGGGGAAGGCGGCGCATGACGGGGTCACGGGGCACGACGGGGTCACCCAAAAAAACAAGTAACGATGCACACTAGACGTTTGTTGTTTTCACTAATAAATGACAATTTTGTATCAGTATTTAATTCGACAGTGACCGGCGACTAGTCTGCAGTCGTTTGGTTTTTACGAAAATAAATATTTTTTGATGTGATTTCATCTAATTTTGAGTGAATACGGAAACACATGTAAAAAGGTAAGTGTTTTCATTACTATTATTGTTTATTTGTTGTGTTTTTGTAGAGATATTATTTATTGATATGTTTTAAACAAAATCACTCTAACCATAGATTTGCTTTTTTTGTCAATTATTTCACATAATGTTACCAGTGGGGGCATGACGGGGTCATGGCTATGGGGCATGACGGGGTAGCCCTATTATGTAAGGTTGCCTAAAGGAATGATGTGAATATTTGATATTGGAATTTTAATTTTGTTTTAGGTATTAAATATGGTACGAACGTACAAAAAGAAAAGTTCGAGAGGCAATACATGCATTATACAAAACGTAGACGAGGATACTTTATGTCTGTATTGCCTTGATGAGAAACATACATATTTAAAGTCTGCGGAGGTTTGGGTGGCCTGCCAGCTATACAGACGATGGTATCATACCTACAGCCTGTGCTGGGGTATCGACGACGAGAACCCAGAAGAAATTCACATCAGCACATATTGTGAATAAAATAACCAGGTACCCCATACTGCCCCTACCACGGGGCACAATGGGGTTTTCATGAGGGTTTCGTAAAATTAAAATTTAAGCAATAATTTATTAGTTACTTCGCCAAATTCTATGCCAAATGATAGCTCTAATATGTAACCAAAGTGCTATGATTATAATAATTACTTAATATATTTTGTTTATTCTGTTATTGGCTATTTCCCTTAACGTCCCCGTTATGCCCCCCCTTCCCCTATTTGGCTAAGTACAGAGTGATCCCTATTTAGAGTTAGTATTCAGGCTCCTAAATGAAAAAAAAGTAGATTGCCCCATGTTGATAAATTAAAAATATTTGTTAGTATTCGGATGCAGGGTGTTACTGTGATGCATTTTAAAGGTAGAGTTTGGCGTGAATTCTTCAAGAATTTTTTTATCTAGAATTTTTTTTTTCTAGAGCCTCAGAGCTTCTAGTCAAATCGTTAAGTGCGAAAAAATGTGCCCGTGACCTTTCCGCACATAATATTATAGTCATTTCCATGCATTTTAAAGGTAGAGTTTGGCGAGAATGCTTCAAGAAAATAGTTTTATTAAGAAAATAGTTTTTTCTAGAGCCTCAGTGCCTCTAGTTACATCGTTAAGTACGGAAAAATGTGACGATGTCCACTTAGATCCATTAGATTAGAAGGATCCATTTCCACTTTTATGTTCACTTTAATTCATGATTTAAATTAATGGATCCTTTTACACCCAGCGAGTGTACAAAGATCCATTATTATAAAAATATAAAAATGTGCCCGTGACCTTTTCGCACATTATGTCATTTCCATACACTGAAGAATTATTTACAATAGTTCAATGTTTTCCATACATTTTAATGGTAGAGTTTGGTGTGAACGCTTTGTCTAAAGCCTCAGAGGCATTAGACAAAATGTTAAGTGCGGAAAATGTAAACGTGACTTTTCTTAAATAAATAATTTTCATGTATTTTTTACATCACATATTATTATAAGCAATATTAATTTATATAACAACAAAGTAATAGCAATATTCAACGATACATATATCTATCCATGCACAATAATTCAATATCCGAAATCCACGCTCAGTGGAATGAAAAACAAAAGAAAATTCAAATAAAGAAATCAATCGCAAACGAATCAAGAATTCGTTTACCGCGAGTGGGAATGAGAGGGAGCTATACTAAAAGTTGCATGTTAGACAGAGAGGTGAGTAGCGTTAATCCTATTGGCTTATACCGGGCGACGTTTGCCACGATTGGTCGCTGTGCTTTATTGAACTGTCACTGAAGACCGCGGTTTAGGGCTAGCGGTAATTTGGGGGCAAACGGGGGCTAAAGTGGGTGAGCGAGGGAGAAAAGCCGTTTCACAGAACGGAGTTTGGCGATTGACTTGTGGGTAGTTTTTAGGGTTCTTCGGAGGATTGGAAAGGATTTTTCGTATTCAATTGAATTGTCTGCGTCTATCGTCTTTCGTTTGCGAGTTGAATTTCAAATATTATTATGTACTTTTTACCTACTTGTACGTAGATAGTTACATGTACTTCATTGCTTATACTTTTCTGCAATATTATCTTTTTATAGAGTCTTTATTTGTTTGAAATTTATTAAAATCAAATCGTCTGAAATCAAGTCGTGATTTTCTTTTAACTGACTGAAATGAATAAGTATGTAAATGTACTTATAGGTAGTACTTATGTAGATACCTATTACATTATTAGACTTTTAAAAGTAATTTCGAAGTTTGTGGTATCTACAGTTACTAATTCAGTTTAAAAAGTTAGTGATGATTTATCTTAACATTAAATATTCTCTGAATTAAATTAACACGTAGGTACAGAGAATTTGCCATTACACGTTTCATGGTAAATATAATTAGTGCATCTACTTACATTTTATATTTTGCCTGTTACATTACAGATAAACAGTAGATAGGTAGGTAAGCAATTCGCAAATCCATCCCACGTTTTGATAGGTAACTTTTCTTGTCATTTCGCGCGCCAAAACTGCGGATTGGTGAATGTGAAGAGGGAAATCTGTTGACTTTTCCTCTCTGACGTCTACGCGGCAAATATCATGCCACGCCCTTCGCGATTGTACGCTGGTATTGGGCAAATAAATGTCAATATTTATGCTTAGGTACAAATAACAAAATTAAGTATGTAGGTATCTGTACGTAGGTTCCTACCAACGTCCAATTTACGCAATATCGTGTCGTCATTTTAAATAGTTAAGGGAATCCTGGAAGAACTAGGAATTTGTTCAAATTGTTATTTCAATACCTATCTACTTGCTCAGTTTTTTTATCAATTTTTATATAGTACAGATAGATAGCTAAGCTGTAGTGCTACTGTATCTTGCGCTCTACATTTTCATGTTTTATGCTCTCGCTACCTAAGTAGCTACGTATTGTTATTAAATAAGTCCATCTAATTATCCTTAACATCTTCAATAAACCACAGAAATCTTATAAAACAGCTTTATAACATCTTTTATCGCCGAACGAAGATTCCTTAGCCGTAATTCGAAATTGGAAACGAAACGGCTGTTCAATTTCGCGCGCAGAATCTACGACGTCATTATTCTAAATGGCGGGAACGCAACAGCGACGTAATGCCACAAATTAAAGCTTAAAACGGACGCTTAACAGCTGACCCAAAATCGAACTCACCCCCTTTGGGGGCTAGCGTCAGATGCGAAAAGCAAAGGGGCGGAGCGCGTCACGGGAATGCCACGCCTTCGCTAACTCACGCCAGCCGTAGCCGAGTCAAAAGTGCTTCGTCTGCGGCAGAACGCGCGCGACCGGAACTCAATAAAAAAGTCACAATACGATTTGTGACAATAAAAAAAAAATCGGGTAAATGTGCCAGTACTGCCAGTCGATGATTTAAAAATTTTGTTTGGATTTTTTTTAAGACTTACATTAAATATTTATTTAGTGTAATAAAACTATTACTAGCAAGTTAGTAAAAGGATTTATAATGTAGAATGTGTCGCTGTATTACTTATTATTTACAGTTGCTGTTGATTTAGTGATCTGACAGTAATTGAAGACAAATTAATTTTTAACATTTAGTCTTTGACATCGACGAGCATGAAACACACCTGTCGAAACAAAATAAAATTAACACCGGGTGAATAATATTTACATTAAATTTGTATTGATAATAACTATCCGTTTATCAGTTTATGAAGTATTAGAAAATATAGTGTGGATAATATTTAGGCTCTACGTACTAGAAGCATTGCATAATTGCCAATTAGGTACCTATATAAAAAAGTGACGGAAGTGATTTTGAAAAGCGAAGACATTTGAAAATGGAAGTAGCACAGACGCCTCTTCAATTGACACAAGACCATCAAGATGCAAGAATTGCGGGTAAGTTTTATGTTATTCGTAAAATGATAAAAATATCAGTTTAATAAAAATATTCAAGTAAATGTGAATAAAAGCATTGTATTTTTTATATTTTTTCATTTGTCAAACAGAATTAGTTGTAGGTACCTACTTACCTAGCTATGAATATTTTGACAGTTCTAGCATGCCAAAAAAATTAAAAACCTACTAAGTAGGTATATCAAACATGCCTGTTTAACATAAATGAAAAGAAAATAATCAAATAGAACAGATATATTTATTGTGCATGTGATTTTTTTTGATAAATTTTTTACCTGTTATTCGACTGAGTTTTAAATATTCGACACGGGACCTGTACCTTGCGGAACCTCGTAGTTCATGGGGCTCAGTAATAAATGTATTAATTTTATTCAATACAAATATATGATACAAATATAATTTTATACAATTTATGAATTGGTCCTCTGATACAATACCTACCTTATTGTACAAAGTACCTAAATTATTGGTTACAAGCTCGAAAGCTTTTTTGTATACAAAAATGCATTGAACACTATTTTAGATACTTACTCGAAATCTTTGTACCTTTATGATGAAAAAAAGACATTGCTTGCCAAAATTCATGATTTTAGGTACGCCGTTGGTTATATTATAAGTTTTGATTTCCTTGTGAGTGCCATAATAACTCAAAAATACCACGTATTAAAATCAACCGTATCTTTTGATATTGTTGACGAAGCTTGATACTGCCACTGGACCGATTTTTTTAGTGTACTTCCGAAAGCTAATAATCTAATTTTGAGCTGCAGGCACGACTTCGTTTTAATTTTACGAGTATATTATGACATTTCTGCAATGGATTTTGGCGCATTTGATGATTTATGAGATGAGATATTGAATATTAAATTATTTAATCATGTTACTGTGCTAGGTAGAATAGTAAATCCCGCCTAAATAATAAATAACTTTACGATAGATTAGGTTAGGGTTCTCTGATTTTATTTACGCGGAAAAAGGAACCCCGCGAAGCGAGGTTCCGTTGACATCTGTGTGGTAGTCAAATTATTATGACTTTACTCGTAGAGATAACTAACTGGATCTTTTCGACATTTCTGATGTTTAACTTTGAGTATACTTAAGGCTTAACACGCATTACGAATTACGATTTTTCACCGCGCGATTTTTTTTCTGGCGATTTTAAATCACGTACTGCAGCTTCATACAATTTCCATATCTCACAAAATTTTGCGGAAAAAATCGCGCGGTGAAAAATCATAATGTGTGTTTCCGCAAAATTCTGTGAGATATGGAAATTGTATGAAGCTGCACGCACTTGCAAAAAAAAATCGTGTTGATTATGATTCAGTACGCGATTTAAAAATCGTGAGAAAAAAAATCGCGCGGTGAAAAATCGTAATGCGTGTTAAGGCTAAACACCTTAAAAAATGAGCGCAATATTTTTAATTTATAACATAAAATTGGTACCGAAATCCCCGATCAAAATTCGATATCTCGGTAAATATTCAAATGTGGAAGGATATCGTATAAATGAAAAAGATTAAAATCTAGGTAACTCTAATCTCTAAGCTCTTCCGTGCTTCGGAGGGCACGTAACTAGCTTTCATTCCGGTTGTATAGTAAGATCCTTACGATCCTTAAGAGACTTAAAACGAGTGTTATTAAGTCATGTCAGAGAACCTCAGGTGGCATGAAAACTTCTGACACTTGGGTTTGCCACTAACTCCTCCACTCCGTACTGGAGCAGCGTGGTGGAGTATGCTCTACGCCTCCTTAAGAGGAGATGCCCATACAAGACAAAATTATGGCGAACGGTTTCTCCATTATACCAGTTGGTTAATGCCGACGGTATTCGTGCATTGTGGTAGAGGTTCTGTAGGTACCATCATAGCTTCCTAAAATCACAAATTTTGCGCATTGCGGCCGCTATGGAGTTTTTAAAGTGAAACTTTTATTACATCGTCTCAAACTTTTTGGTATGTGTGTCGCATGTCGCGTGACGGTCGGTTCTTAACTTATCGGTTCTCAGTAACGAAAGTACTTAGGATGACCTAGCTTTCAACATATCTGATTGAGTACGGGTGCTACTACATGATACATTCTGAAGGTCTGATGATGACCAGGTATGTACTTTACTTATCGGTTCTCAGTAACGGAAGTACTTAGGATGACCTAGCTTTCAACATTTATCTGATTGAGTACGGGTGCTACTACATGATACATTCTGAAGGTCTGATGATGACCAGGTATATACTTATCGGTTCTCAGTAACGGAAGTACTTAGGATGACCTACCTTTCAACATTTATCTGATTGAGTACGGGTGCTACTACATGATACATTCTGAAGGTCTGATGATGACCAGGTATATACTTATCGGTTCTCAGTAACGGAAGTACTTAGGATGACCTAGCTTTCAACATTTATCTGATTGAGTACGGGTGCTACTACATGATACATTCTGAAGGTCTGATGATGACCAGGTATGTACTTATCGGTTCTCAGTAACGGAAGTACTTAGGATGACCTAGCTTTCAACATTTATCTGATTGAGTACGGGTGCTACTACATGATACATTCTGAAGGTCTGATGATGACCAGGTACCATACTTATCGGTTCTCAGTAACGAAACTACTTAGGATGACCTAGCTTTCAACATTTATCTGATTGAGTACGGTGCCACTACATGATACATTCTGAAGGTCTGATGATGACCAGGTATATACTTATCGGTTCTCAGTAACGGAAGTACTTAGGATGACCTAGCTTTCAACATTTATCTGATTGAGTACGGGTGCTACTACATGATACATTCTGAATGTCTGATGATGACCAGGTATATATTTATCGGTTCTCAGTATCGGAAATACTTAGGATGACCTAGCTTTAAACATTTATCTGATTGAGTACGGGTGCTACTACATGATACATTCTGAAGGTCTGATGATGCCCAGGTATATACTTATGTTGCTATTTCTTGCTTTTGATAAACAACGACACAGTTAATCAGTCCGAAAAACTGATCAACGAGGATGATGCCATTTTAATACCCTAAATCGAATATTTATCCAAAAATTTTTAGTTAAATGTCTACAATACGAAAAAAAGTTTCACTTATACCGTGGTTTCATAAAACCACACAATCTTTTTTTTATTTTTCCTTTCTTTCCCTCAGCGGTTTTCTTATTTTATATTATACTTTCTCGATTATTACACCGCCGCCGCATCGTGGGATTTTTGCAAATATTTACTTTTAATTGTCTTAATTAATTGAATATTTTTAATAGCTAGTACCTAAGCAATTGAAAGTTCAAATTATAAATAAGTATATGTATAAGTACAACGTTGCCCATAGATCTTTAACAAAACTCCGTACCATATTTACTTGTAGTTTTGTTTTGTAGATATAAATAGGCGAAAATTGATTTGAAAGAAAGAAAGAAAGAAAAACGTTTATTTCTGTGCCACACCATTAGGTACACACACGAACTTAAATAACAACAAAAAAAAGTAAAAATATTAAGGATTTACAAACAGACACAAAAAATAAATAAATAAGAAAACAAAAATTAATATACAACTAAATTGGTCTGTTACGCTCGCATGCGTCCAGTGGCCCAAAAAATGGAGCTCACTCAGCATAATGCCGTAGTGGTAGCTACGGCCATTGAAGTATAATGTCATAGATCAGATATCTTGAACAAAATGTGTGGCCCGCCCGGGAGGTTCGCTCGCTAGTAATAGTACTTCAATGGCTACGGCGGCGCTGATTTTCAGTGAGTCCATTTAGTGATGCACGGACGTCAGTGTGCTAGAACAGGTTTAAGTCATGACTCACGTTGTGTGACGCATTCCTAACTTTTAAATAATCTCGCTAGCGACGACCAATGATGTTTAAATAAATATAGATACGTTATGCCAATACAAATCAACCGAAAAATCTGTTCCGATGTCTGCAAGGCACGCTTTATTGCTTTATCGCACGTCTTTATCGCTCTCGCGTCAAAACTACATCGCTATCTCTTTCTTCACCTGAATAAGAGTTCCCAGTTGGGAACTTTTTGAGTTACACAACGCGCGCGCTTATGACATATCTGCCTCTTTTTAATAGGTATATAATATCATTGCGAAGGACGAGGAGGGCAAAGAGGTGAGAGGGGTATGCGTTGGTGTGACCCGATATGGAATGTTTTTCATTCATTTCATTGCATAACGCGCCATGGCAGCAACTATTACCCGTGCGTGATTTGCACATTCTACGAAGTTAATACTATATTTCAAGAACAATCGCCAATGAATCACCAATCCTATGTAGAAAACCTCTCAATACAAACGCTAAATCTTTTCCCTTTCCTCAAGGGTCTTTGAGTAGGTATGTAGTTGTATAGCGAAGAGGTGTCATGTTATGAAAAAGAAGGTATGACGAAGTGCAATCTGTGCAACGTGCAACGTAATACCTAATCTAAAATTTTAACAAAAAACCGACTCCAAATGAAGTACATCATTTCCAATAACAATAAAAAAGAATTATCGAAATCAGTTGACTTGATATTGAGTTATTCGTCCATTTGTCGCGCACATGCTTAGGTATGCAAAAAGACTTATGGTTTTCTCATGGATGCCATTGTCAGATCTCGCTTAAAAAGTGGGACTATATGACAAGCACTTTCGATTAAAAAAAGAATCATCAAAATCGGTTCATCCAGTCGAAAGTTCTTAGGTAACAAACATAAAAAAATACAGTCGAATTGAGAAACTCTTCTTTTTTTTGAAGTTGGTTAAAAATCGCACGGCATCGTGTCATGGTGCAATACATGATTATAACGGTGAGGTTTCTTTTTTTGTCGATATCGGAGCCTGATTTAAAGTCTACCATTAGATAGGTACTTTTAACACGATGTCACTTGCTATGTAGAGTACATAGTATACTACTTTCTTACTGATCTCCGTAGAACTTTTCATTTATTACTACTTATATTGAAATTGCAATCAGCAGTGATAGCCTAGCGGTTAGAACGTTGGTCTCCCGGAACCAGGAGGCCTGAGTTCAAATCCTGGCACGCACCTCTAATTTTCAAATATTATGTGCGTATTATAAGTTAATTATCACTTGCTTCGGTGAAGGAAAATATTGTGAGTAAACCTGCACACCGGATGCCCCGTTTACATGCGCGCGCGAGCCACGAGACTTTCTGCGAGACCCACGCGAGCCCGAGTGTGTAAACAGGTAGCTCGCGCGCGCGTGTCGGGGCTCGCAGGGCTCGCGTCGGGAGCGGTTTTTTGGGCGCGTGCCAAAGGGTCTCGCGCGAGCGCTCGCGCGGTGTTCACACACGCGCGAGCTTCATTCAGCAACGGCAACTAGCGCCATACGTACGTGTTCTATTGGATTCGTATTTTTCGAAATCGTATTAACTTTTACACAAAATTATATGAAACGAGTAACCGCCCTCGCTTTGCTTCGGTTTTCTTTATTTTTTACACCTTGGGTTACATTATTGGAGTTTTATTAAGGACCCCTAATTTTTTTGAAAATGTAATATAGCCTATGTTACTCGGGGATAGTGTAGCTTTCCAACAGTGTAAGAATTTTTCAAATCGGTTCAGTAGTTTCGGAGCCTATTCAATGCAAACAATCAAATCTTTCCTCTTTATATATTAGTATAGATAATAAAATATGGTACTGAATGATAATAATAATGAACCTTAAACCACTAATAATTAGACTTCGTATATTGAAACTAATATTATAAAGAAGAGAATTTTGATGTTTTGTTCCTTTGTTTGTAATGAGTTAGTTTTTCTACTGGAAAGATTTCAAAACTAGGATGCTCTTTTATTTTAAAAATAAGAATCTGTACGCAAACCGAACAGACACTGAAAAAAAAGAACAGAAATTAAAACTCATAATTTTAATTCCTGTCCCATTTTAGTTAAAAAAAAATATTTAGTTGCTTATTGCACTAAAAAAAGCCTAATGTACAGAAATCTACCATTATCTACCATTACCAAATCTACATTGAGTATTTTGCTTATAAATCATGGTAGAAAGGTTTCATTGACTGGATGCCGATGTATTACGTCAACGTGTTCCATCCTTGAACGTTCGAACGCATCTGAACGCCGCGCGCGTCTAAACACAAGATAGCGCTCGCGTGCGTAGGGGGCGTGGCTTATGAACGAGCCACGGGATGGTCCGCGAGCCGAGCGTGTAAATGAGCGGGGAGAGTTCTTCATAAAGTTCTCGAAGGTGTGTGAAGTCTACAAATCCGCATTTGGCCAGCGTAGTAGACTATGGCCTGTACCCCTCACATTGTGAGAGGAGACCCAGAGCCCAGCAGTGGGACAATGATGGGTTGTTGCTTTGCTTTTTTTATATTGAAATTAGCATTAGTTGCGAAGAGCAAGTTTTTACGCCTTGTAGGAAAATCAACTACCGACACTATCCTTATTCAATTCAAAGAGTAATGAAAAATACTATAAAATAATGTCCTCTACACTTACAAGTGTATATGTATATTGTACGTAAGTGGTATTTGTTTTTTTTTTCCTTTTTTATAATTTTTTTCCTTCTTAAGTAGTTTTAACACCTGCCATCAGATCTTTCCACATCCACCCAGGGTTGACTGGTGGACAATGCCATTAGGCATTAAGTTTGCCCTTTGTTCATCCTTTTTTTTTTAAGAAACGGCTTTTGTTTTATTCGAATGTTCGATCCCGAACTCAGAACTAAGCATAAAATCTTCCACAGAGTAATGAAAGATTACTGTAAAATTATATCATCCAGACTTAACTACATAGACGAAACGACTCTTATTTTTTTAAAGAATATTTTTTTGAATGTTCGATCCGGCCAGCTAGCTAGTGTATCAATATAAACCAGCCTTACCGGCAAAGGCGCATTAGTATTCAGCCGTCGGCGCCAAGCAACTCGAGGTCTATTTGACTGATTTTCAGCCGCTCCATGATTTGCCACTTTACCCGGTCAGCGTGCGTTCTGAATACAAAACAGCCAATCGCTGCGGAGGATTTGAAATTTCATTTTCGTTCCGAATAATGCGTTCGCAATTTGAATATTTGACGGGTTCGTAATGTAAGTGAGTTGTCGTTAATCTGTTTATTTTCGGACTTACTAACGATATGATAGGTTTATTTTGTTATCTTTGTTAGTTGTATTGTAAGGAAAAATTACGGGTATCTTCAAATAAACTGAATATTATTTATGGACATGACAAATGAAATGAAAAGCAAAATGTAATGAAAACACGTTTTTGCACTCAAAAAATGCTATAAAAGGCAGACTTAGAGCCTCTGCACATAGCGTATTTTTACGACGCGGCGCCTAAAACGCGCTGTTAACGCGATCGTACGCGATCGAACGCAGAAAACGCAAAAACCTCCATACACGTACAATGATTTTGAATGCGCCGCTAACACAGCAATCTCTTCCAACCAAAAATGCTTCAATTATTCTACCTAAAGAAATTATGGTTACTATTTTACCAAATACCAATCTTAAAAATAGACTACAGTCCCATTTGAAATCACAAAAAGGTTTAATACTCAACTGATGGCCAAAATACAAACCTCATGCTCATAATGTGGGAAAATCTGAACGTTGAAATAATTTTATTGATTTCGACGAAATCAAGATCATTTATATTTAAACCAAACCATGAAATTGTTATGACGTAGACGAAGATATATTTTTTCAATAAAAAAATGCGTCATAAGAAAATTGACAATACTTAAAAATCGATCCACCATTTAAAGACCGTCGCTGAGACATTCAAAGGGCTCGCAAGAGGCGCCCCGTCGGAGAAATTAATCAGAGAGGCTTTAGGGCTCAGGGGCTCGCCGCGTCAAAAGAAAAGCAAATAAAACGGCAAGCGGCAAAGTTTTCCGCAGCACGAATATCGGAATCCGTGGAGTCGCTGTTTGTTTTATTTGTATTATTACACTTGATAGCATGACATAAAGATCTATATTCCATTTTTTAGACGAGTCTTATTAACTCCCGACGCAAAAATAGGTGTATTATAATTTTTACGTGTCTGTGTGTTTTTCGGTGGCATCGTAGCTCACAGACGAATGGGCCAATTATAATATGATGCAGTTTTTTTGTTTGACAACTGACGTGATCGAGATGATTGTTAGCTATGTTTAATGTAAAAAAAATGTCATTTTAAAATTTATAGTTATTACTGCACTTGAATGCTTGACATAAAGACGTATGATAATATGGAAATATTTTTTAAAGTAATTACATACATAGTTGACAAACGAGCATATGATCCACCTAATGATCACTATCACCTATGGATCTTAGAAATAGCATCGTTGCCAGCCAAGACAGAAATATAGTACATATCATACTTTGCGGAAAACTATTCTATCCATCGATTCTGGAGTCCATTCCATTCAGAAAATATAGTAGACATTATAATATACCAATAGACTATTGTAACCATTAGATTTACTGAAGCTGAATTTTTCTATTAAACGGATTTTATCCTAAAAGAATAGTAGTACTCGATACATGACCAATACATCACCAAGTCCCTTCAATGACAGCATGTCAACCGGTCTAGCAATGAAATATTGTCCGAGGAATAATATAATAATATAAAAAGGCATAAGGAGTCTCCACATATTCCGAATTGATTTATTTTGATACCGGGATTTAGTCGGCGCCTCCACGTCGCACTGACTTCCCATTTGACAAACCGAACTTTTATGTGTCTCATACAATTTCCTTTTATGTCTCTCTGATGTTTCTTTTATATATCCTATATCATTCCCGGATGGTAGGGCAATTGGTAATAAGTATTTTATTTGGGAGGAAACCTTGGCTGGCGAATTTCAAGTGTGGAATAGGTTCTTCTGATGGATGTGTTCGTCGTGTTTTGTGTGTATGCGTGCGTGTTTGTGTGTGTGTGTGTGTGTGTGTGTGAGAGAGAGAGAGGGGGCGTTGATTCATGTCACAAATTAAACGCTTATCTCATTAAAATTAAATGTAAGAAATTTGTAAGTTACTCTCCAGTACAATTCCCTTAGATGGTACCGTAAGGAGGCAATGTAGAGTTTAGTTGTTTAAAAGAAAACTAAGTAAATTCCCATTGACATTGAGTTGAATTTATTTTAGTATCAGAATCAATGATAATCTATCATTGTATGTATACCATTGTATGTATAAAAACAAAAGACAACGACCGATTTTTGCAATGATTAAAAACACCTAAGTCGATTATAAAGTAACTACTGTTCTGACTAGAAACAGAAATTCAGTGGAACTTTCATAAGGTAACTTCTTTTTTATTTATCATATCAGGAAACTACATAACACGTCGCGCTAGAAGCGACATGATGTCAAAATAAAGCACAGTTTAACTCGTCTCCCATCCCATACGCGGCGGACTCCCGAGGGAGCGATCGGTCAATATTGATTTTATGTTGTAGATACTCCTCTAGCAGGACGCGTTCGAACTACCGGTTACAGCGGTATCTACAACCTATCCATGTACCGTGTTCTGCCGATATCGGTATTTAAAAATATTTAAATGGCTTGCTGACTGGCTGAATGAATACAAAGAAAATGAGTCTGCAATTCCCGAATTATTACTAATAATAATTTATTAGTGTTTCCTAAGGTCAAGGCACCTAATTTCGCAGGGTTCTAAAAATGGCACCTAATTCCGAGGTATTTCGAAAAACGACGTTTTCAAGCAATTTACAAGTTTTTTTGCCTGCCAGATAGGTACATTAATTTATCTGTTCATTTATACACATTTCTGTATTTATCTGTTCGTGTATCCTAGACATGAACAGATAATGCTTTATAGCCATTGAAGTATTATCACTAGCGTATAGAACAGATACCGCGAACACCATGTATGTCCCAATGCATTGACGCCACGTGGCGTGGATCTTCAACGGATTCGTTCGATTTTGAAAGGAGAACGGGGGCTCAATTTTGAAAATCGAACCTCCCGGGTGGGACACACATTTTGTTCAAGATGTCTGTTCTATGACATTATACTTCAATGTTTATAGCACAGATTACTTAACAGCAGGTATATGAATTTGGTAGTGTGAGTTGGTACAGCCAGTCAAAGTGGACTGTATATCAAATTATTCCACCACTTAGTGAGCAGTAATTAATTGGCGAATCGCTATCACAGTACAATATAACTTTATTGTGTTTATTTAGTGCATTAACCATCGCGTCGGGACTCGGGACAACACGTACATGTCACAGAGCTGCAATCGACAGAAATGACGGCAATGCGGCTATTTGTGGATTTTTTTACAAATTTTTTTTTTCCAAAACTTTTTTTTCAAACAAATATAATTAATTAAGATAAGATTGATATTGAGATAGGTATACACATAAACCAAAATATTTCACCTACATTACAAAGAAAACAATTTTATAATGTTTTTGTAATATCATTGTGTTTTTGAAGTACCTAAAAGCGCAACAATATTTAGTGCCATGAATAAAAATATTTTTTGTGTCTGTGAGATTGATTATATAATTTCAGATCTTTCTAAGTGAGGTCATGAGCACTTACTATAATATACTTACTAGGTACTAAAAGTCCATAACACTCTATCGATAAAAAAATCTGAGTAAAATTTTGGTCTTATCTTCAGACTGTATGTATATCTTATTTTACTCTATTTT
Source organism: Thymelicus lineola (assembly GCA_963932265.1). Taxonomy (NCBI): domain Eukaryota; kingdom Metazoa; phylum Arthropoda; class Insecta; order Lepidoptera; family Hesperiidae; genus Thymelicus; species Thymelicus lineola. The sequence goes on from OZ010704.1 coordinate 6,839,636, forward strand.
TATTTATGTAAATTATATACTTTACCACAGTGTAGGTATATAATAAAACATTATAAGGTTACCTTGACGTTGATACATAAATTAGCACAACATAATAATATATTAAATTTTTTTTGTTCTACTCATCTGTATAAAAACAAGTAAAAAACAGTTCAGTATCATTTTCTCTTTGCTTGTCAAACAATTTTCATTTTTGGGTGATTTAATGAGCTTGTTATCAACAAAATATACCTACTTTATTTTATTTCATGGTAATTAATAATAGGTACTAAACAATTTTGTATTTTAAGTAAGAAGGGAGGGACATCGAAATGTGTATTTTTCTGATAGGTATGGATGGCTTCAACTGATTAATGGCCCACTAGGCCACTATTGAGTACGAGTCTAAAGGGCTTCACGCACGAATTGGTGGAGGGCTCAGTGGCCAACCTAAGCGTCAGAAGTTTTCAAGTCACCTGAGGGTCTCCGACATGGCTTAACGACTGTTACCTTACGATAACAACCAGGACCGACGTATTTATTATACGTGCCCTTCGAAGCACGGAAACTCTCAAGAAATGTTTGCCATTAGCGGTCACCCATGCAACTATCGACCGCGCCCGCTGTAGCTTAATAGCAAAAGCCGCCGAGCTATGACCGATGTCTAATAGGCTTATAATATTATTTTTTGATAGATACCTATTAGCGAATGTGAGTGAAAATATGTTTGCAAAATGCAAATTCTCGCGTTTTTTTACCCTTCAATAATGATGGCCGTGATTCGACCACTGAGAGCATACTTATTAATATACTGCTTCATTACAATATCACTGAAGATGCGAATTTTAAGACTGGAAAACTATTGCACAACTTTTGGTAATTAATTAATACATATGATATCGATTTCTGTATTTCAAACATGATATGTATGCCCGGATAGCTCAGTCGGTAGAGCATTGGACTTTTAATCCAAGGGTCCAGGGTTCAAGTCCCTGTTCGGGCGGATTTTTTTGCGTTTATTTTCTTTTGTAATTTCATTTTTGTATTTATCGGTACGCGAAAAGTATTTTTTTATTTTAGTTTAAAAATTAAAAAAAAAATATTTTACGAAAGTAATTAAATACATATTTTTATTTTTAGAGTACTAAGATGTAATAAATAATTTAATTAACATATTAAGATGTAATAAATAATTTTTAATATTTGTATTTATTTTGAAACTAAAAATACGAATTACCATAGACGGTCAGTAGAAGTAATAAATCATTTGGATGCGTTGATGTGATATTATTATGTTTTGCTATTATTGGAAATTTTTTAACTCTCAGAGGGGGCAACAGAAATAAGTTTTAGAATATGAGATTTAAATGATTAGAGTAGGCTGAGTAGGCATAATTTTTTATATCAGTAGCCGATAAACTCATCAACTTGTATGATGGTAAGTCACTCCCGCTCATAGACAATCACCAACGCGTTCCTGACTAGCTAGGTGATTGAGCCGAGCGCCGGTAGGTACTTCTAGTATTTTAACAACTCTACAAAGCTTAGTAATTCAATAACGTCCATCACAGAAAGTACGGACATTCCCCGTCTGGAAATAATTATATTGGACTTATCCATTTTGTCATAATCAGGTTATTTTGTTGACATAGTTAAAGGTTATTTAAATATACGGAAACAATTATTTTGTTCATTTAAGTTAAAAATATGTAAGCTCTTGACATGACCTTTACGTACTTGAAACAAAATAGAATTTATAATAATAATAATAAGCATTTAATTCAGGCAATATCAGCCAATAAATAAAATTGTTAGTAACATTTTTTCTTAAGAACTAGGGGTTAGTAAATACAGTTAAATCTTAATATATCTTATGTTTTCAGTTTTTCGTTTTTTATTTTATTGCATTATAAGCACGGACCTTTGATTTCTAGGTCCGTGATTGTAATCTATTATGTATCTTGGATTATATAATATAATAACAGGTACAATAACAGGTTTAAAACAGGTGAAAAAACTGATGTTAATAACTATAGACCAGTTTCTGTTTTACCAACTCTTAGTAAGATCTTCGAAAAGATAATACTGAATCAAATGTTAACCCAATTCAATAATAATAAATTATTACATCCTGAGCAATACGGTTTCACGAAAGGCCGGAGTACAACCGATGCCGGGGCAAGGCTTTTAAAGCATATATTTGAAGCATGGGAAGCATCACAAAATGCCATAGGTGTATTTTGTGACTTATCTAAGGCATTTGATTGTGTTGAGCACGAAACATTGCTGCTTAAACTTAGCCACTATGGTATAAAAAACAAGGCCCTTAGCTTGATCGCGTCTTATTTGAGTGATAGAATACAAAAAGTAAGCATAAACGATATTAAGTGATCGGGGTCACCGGCTGTGATGGGTGTACCGCAGGGCTCTATATTGGGTCCGTTTCTTTTTCTGGTATATATTAATGATTTACCACATTATGTAAAGAACCAAGCGGATATTGTACTATTTGCTGATGATACATCATTAATATTTAAGTGTGAAAGGAATAAAGTAAATTTCGACGACGTAAATAGTGCTCTTTCGCATGTGTCGCGTTGGTTCACTATCAATAACTTACTTTTGAATGCAAAAAAAACTAAATGTATAGAGTTTGTGCTACCTAATGTTAAAAAAGTCAGCAAATCTCTTAAACTAAATAACGAAACATTGCATATGGAGGAATCGACGGTCTTTTTAGGGGTGACCTTAGATAGTAAACTTCAATGGGGCCCACATATAACAAATCTCGCGACAAAACTCGGTAGGGCTGCTTTTGCTGTTAGGAAAATAAGGCAGTATACAGACGTCGAAACTGCTAGGATAGTCTATTTTGCTTATTTCCACAGTGTTATGTCTTATGCCATCTTGCTGTGGGGCAAAGCAGCCAATATAAAACAAATTTTCATACTCCAGAAACGGGCTGTTAGGGCTATTTATAAACTTAGGTCTCGGGAATCTTTGCGTGAAAAGTTCAAGGAAATAGGTATACTTACAGTAGCTTCCCAGTATATCTTCAACAATGTAGTTTTTATACGGAAGAATATAAACGCGTATAAACAAAATTTTGATATTAATAATCGCCATACGAAAAGAATGCATCAATTAGTTACGCCTTCGTTCCGCCTAAGTAAAGTGCAGCGATCTTTCATAGGGCTTGGTATACATTTCTATAATAAAATCCCAAAATTAATACGTGACTTGCCAATAGAAACTTTCAAAAAACGCGTAAAGACACAATTGTTAGGCAAGGGATATTATAGTGTAGACGAGTATTTAAATGACAAAGACGCATGGAAATGACCAGCTCTGCAACCAGTTCCGCTCAGAATAGTAAATACTTTTGTATTATTATCTTTTTTTGTAATATTTTTTTAAAAGATGTGCTGAGGAGTTTCTTTAGGCTTTTCTTCTCCTCCACGACAAAGCACCTTCCGAAAAGCCAAAAAATGACGTGCATAAGTGTATCAGTGATACCTATATGAATAAAATATTTTGACTTTGAAAAATATTTTGACTTTGACTTTGAAACTAAGTACACAGGGGCTTATAATATATTTACATCCTTAGATAGGCACACTTCTTATATGTGTACCTACTTTTAATAGTGTGTGTACTGTAATCGTGCCAGCTTTCAGTAATCGAAACAGCACAGTATTGATGGTATTGATTATGACATCTATTCGTTTCATATTGACCTGTTAACCAAAAAATCTTGTTCTATTTAAAAATCTATCAAATTCACTCCGACCACGCGCCTCTTATCAATTACTTAATTGCTTCATCATATCCAGTGACATTAGAAATCGTATCATATCACAATGTAACAAAGTTCAAAATCGTATTATAATGTATATTAATCCACTGCAATTGTACTACCCTACTTCAGATATATTATACATTGAATCGGTTAATACGAAAGGGTGCTATCTGCGATTGTTATTTTATTAGCTTTATTAGGATTAAATATTTATTGCAACGAGGGTTTATCAATTTCAGTAGGTAATAGGTTAAGTTTTGTCGATTTATTGGAATACAACATTTTAATCTGTAGGTATTAAATTCTTCAACAAATTCTTGAAAAACCCATTTTTCAACCAATCAAATTTTGTTTGTTTTGCCCCAAGCAGTCCTGTAAAATTTAAATGGGTCCCGACTGTTAATCCTTCTATGGTTTAGTTGTTCAGTATTACTTTTAGCAACATTCAAAACTACTGGGCTTGTTTTTTCTTTTCAGTTTTTTTACGCAGTTGGGTTTTTGGTTTTTTAAATTTTTTTTTTTTGTATAACCTGAATATATCGAAAAAAATTTCGTCTCTTAAAAATTGGTTAGTGTGGACGGTAAAAAGTGCTACTCGTATAAATGCCATTTTAGGAATATATTATAAAGATTTTTTTTGAGTTTGAATATAATTTATCTTTACAGTGTGTGCACAAATCTGTGCATGTAAGTACCCACATGCATATCCGTACATTGTTCTTGCAGATAACTTGTTATCAAATGAAATCTACTAATATTATAAAGATGAAAGATTTGATTGTTCGTTTGCATTGAATAGGATCCGAAACTACCGAACCGATTCGAAGAATTCTTTCACTGTTGGGAAGCTACACTATTCCCGGGTGACATAATATAGGCTACATTACCTATATTTTTTTTACTATTTTTCCCGAAGCGAAGCGAGGGCGATTTCCTAGTTATAAATAAAGTACATCATCAGACATAACCTTTGTTGCAGCGGACGACAACACCTCACCGTTGCGATGGTCGCCTCCATCCTCCGCGGCGCTGGTGGCAGCAGCTCTGGCCCCACCTGCTCTCAGACCCTGGCTGCCAGACCCACCCACCAAGAAGACCAATCACTTGGGTAAGACAGGTTGGCATCAACCCTAGCACTTCAGTGATAGAAAACTCATTAATTTAAAACAACAACTCATAATTGTCCCACTGCTGGGCTCGGGAGTTGGGGTCTCCTCTCACAATGTGAAGGGTACAGGCCATAGTCTACCACGCTGGCCAAGTGCGGACTGGTAGACTTCACACACCTTTGAGAACATTATGGAGAACTCTCAGGTGTGCAGGTTTCCTCACAATGTTTTCCTTCACCGAAGCAAGTGTCAATTAACTTGTAATACGCAAATAATGTTTGAAAATTAGAGGTGCGTGCCAGGATTTGTATCGTGCCCGCGCGTTCGGGAGACCAACGTTCAGACCGCTAGGCTATCACCGCTTTAATTTAAGCCTAATTTTACTTAAAATCTTGGGAATGTAATGTTATCACTAAAATATAAGCAATAACAATGTACATGTAGGTAATAGAAATGAATTGCAGTTTAAATTTTTTAACCCCCGACGAAAAAAGAGGGGTGTTACAAATTTGACGTATCTGTATTTGTATGTTTGTCTGTAGCATCGTAGCTCCCAAACTATTTTTTTTTTGTATGAAAGGTGACTTAATCGAGAGTGTTCTTAGCTATGTTAACTCAGTAACAGTAAATCAAACTGTCGGGGGTTTTTAAATTTTAATTTAAGTTTATTAATACTAATTGTTGGCAAACGTGCATGTTAGACATAGATCACCGTTGTTCATGTAAATTTGAAAATTCAGAGGCATCTTAAAAGGAGAAAGAGTTTAACCCGAACTGTTTGAAATAGGTCCGTACAATCATTCAAGTATAATGTCATAGAACAGACATCTCGAACAAAATGTGTGTCCCGCCCGGGAGGTTCGATTTTCAAAATTGAGCCCCCGTTCTCCTTTCAAAATGGAACGAATCCATTGAAGATGGAAGCCACGTGGCGCCAATGCATTGGGACATAGATACGATGTCGGTTCTATACGCTAGTAACAATACTTCAATACGTATAATACAGAGATTTCCACTCACAGAATTAATAGCGGAAACTAACTTTTTACGCAAAAACTACTGAACGGATTTAAATGAAAAGTACACAGGAAAATCTATATCAGGGTAATATGTAAGATACTTATTATACCGGAAAAATGCGGGCAAAGACGAGTAGAGCGTATTATTATACAAATCTATAAACATAATAATGATTTTAGGTCTTGTCTGCGTTGTATGCGGAGACACAAGCTCTGGGAAACATTATGGAATCCTCGCTTGCAACGGCTGCAGCGGCTTCTTCAAGCGATCCGTCAGAAGGAAACTTATTTACAGGTAAACTGTTAAAATTTAAATTATTTTACGCAATGAAAACCTGAATCATATGACCAATGGAAACTTTGAATCACACAACCGAAACGAAAACTTGTTTATCCAAGCAAATAATGACAAACATGAAAATATTCATGATACTAAGAAATTTAATGAACGAGTTGCGAAACATTTATTTGAGAACAATAACGAGTTGACATAATTTTAAATAGAATAAATAACAGGAACAAATGTTGAAATCGAGGCTTCACAATAATGTTAGTTTCCAGTTAATATCATTACATTTTTCGTGCAACTGTTTAAACACGGAGCTGCAATTTAACGGTCCAGTTATCACAATAAATTTTTTGGTTCACGAAACTTGGTGATGCGTAGTTTTTCATTTTCTGTTGATTAATATTTGAGTGAATCTAGGGTCGCCCTAGATTTTAGATAAATCTTATCAGTGCCACTAATTTAAAAGCGATGATGCGCGTCTATCTGAACATATAGGAAACATCTCGGAGACCACTAATTATTCATGTTATTACACAGTAGGACTCATTCATCACACAACGTTTTTCGCATACAAATCAAAGGGAAAAACTAAAATAAAATACAATCAAAGGGAAAATGCAACATCGGCTATTTTGTTCCGGAATATGGCAAACGGACGCGCCATATGAATCTGAAGAACAAACTTCAAATATTTTTATTCTGTACCTAGACAAATATTTCAAAAATATTACTTGTCCCAGTTAGGGGTTAAATTAAATTGTACAAAAAATTTCATGCCGTTTTGCTTGTAGGTTACAGAAATATACCCATAGAAATCGAAAATTTTGTCTGCGAAGAACAGCCCATAAAAGTAATTTGAGCAACGTTATGTCGACTCTAGAAAAGTTATTCTAGAAAGTAGTGTGTACATAAATAAATAAATAATTCTAAGTTGAGGTTTTTTGGAGATATGCTAGCTATTCTCAAAAGCAATTATTTGTGGAAATAAATATTTTAAAGTCACTAAAATTTTTGAATTTGATGAACTTAAAAAACTGAGTACAAATTTTGCTTCAAGGAACTTTGAACCTCAGGTCAATATAATGCAATATCTTTAGTCACAGCCATAGGTAGTGTAGTGACTCAATGAGTAGTTAGTTGGCCTAATTTGAACAATGAATTGTGATAGTTTGCGCCAAATATTACAGTTTTTGGTTGTTGGCACAGCTGGGTCGCATCCGTGTCATCGTTGTTTGCTTCTTTGGTCATAGCTCCGTTGTCCGTGTTTGCACCTGTGACCCCAATGATTGTATGATTCGGTTTTCTCTTTCCTAATTTTTGGAACACGGTTCCTTAGAGCTTGCTTTAAATAAACTGGCGGAGACCGTCTATGTTGTCTAAGAAAGTCAATTGAAGCCAGAAATGCGCTCTCTGTCTCTTGATTGTTTCATTCATGTACAAGCCAGTACAATTTTGGTGGATCTCCTTTCTTGTAATGTTCATACCAAAAATTAAGTGCATGTTACCAATTTCTTCTATTAGACAAATATTTAAAAAGCTGATGTTAAAAGTTGTTTGATGATAGGTATTCAATTTTATTTTGTTAGTACCTAGCTAGAAAGTTATCAGAAATTGGTTAGCCTTACACAAATTAAAAGTTGAATTATGTTATGATGATCTGGGATGAATTTGTGAGATCCCAATTAATTAAACATCGAACGATGATGGAAATACTTGTCGTTACTAAGCCTTGACAGTTGAGAAGTAAATATACAAAAGGAGAACCCCAGTTTCCATAGAAACTCAGGCCTAAGTAGACAAGACTGGAAATTGGCTGTTAATTAGATTATTGCAAAAAGTTCAATTTCTCCAATTTTCACGGCTGCCAGCAATGGCCAACTAAGGACATCCTAGACTGAATCACCTTAATTATAGGTTATGATTATGCTCGTGTCACAGTGCTATTTAATATGTATGTTACACTTACGTTGGCGGGTGTCTATTATAATATCTACTACTTCAATGGTTTTCACCCAAAACGAATGTCATAAAAAGGTTGTATAATAAAAGCTATTGCATATTTCAAGAGATTTTATTAGTTATCATTATAATATATTAATATTTCGTGTAGTTGTGCAGGAGGCGTTATATTTCGTTAGTACCTTGCCCAATCAAGATACCATAATATACTCATTGTAAGTATGGCCACAGCAACTTCCTGATCTTCTAAAGATGTATAGGGTACGTTATCCAGTGTTCAGGACTTATTCTGAACCTTTGTCAGTCACAAAACAGGCGATTAAGGAGTCCATATTCATATAGTATTGGTTTGCAAGAAATTGTAGCGAAACTGCGAAACACATTCACCAAAACACAAGTACGAAAGCGAATACAATAGAAAATTAAAATCACTGTGTACGTGTCGATGAGTTTCAATAGTAAATAGGACTCCAAATACGCTGAAAATATTTGATAGTAAAAATATACAAGAACACGCGTAGAAAGATGAAAGATCGATGACAAACATGACAATACAGTGGTGTTATTTATAAATACTATGGTTACCAAAATGACATTATTAGGGATTACATCATCATTGTTGTCAATCGATTAATCGATGTCAAAATATTCGAAATGTAATTTAATAAAATTACCGTAACGATTGAATGGTAATTATAATATATTACATAGTTTTGATTTATATGGAATACGAAAATATGTAAAAAATAAATTAATATTATAATTATAATCACTAAATAATACATAAAATATATTATTATGTTCCATCAATCGATAATTATCAATCGATTCAATCGATTATAAAATCGTATGTAATGAGGTAAATACTGTGAAAACTTTTTTGCATTATTTTGTTCATTTGGCAAGAGCAGCTGAAGCTAAGATTTAAATATGTTTATCTTATAAATAAGACGAATTTTTTGGTATACAGTTTACTCTTGTCTAGTCCGATGTTCTAACACAGATTACATATGGTTCGGGGCCGAATATTGGGGATCTCCTTTGGACATAAAAATTTAGTAGTTATGTGATTGGTATGATTATTTTGACTAAAACTTCTGGTTAATATTGAATCATAAAAAGTTTAGCAAAAAATAATAATTTTACCAACCAATTATAGACAAGCCGTACAAAGAGTCCCGGATTTGATAATGAGGCAGGCCTTTATGTAATTCATGAACATTATGCAACACAGGAAATCTTAGTAAAGAATATGTAATGTGTATTTCAGCGTTTATTTAACAAAATACGTCACCAATTTATAACAATTTCAACTCAACCTACCCTATTGAAGCGATACTAGTGAATCCCGGTAATCCCTATCAAAAACTGCTGGTAAAAATATTACAAGTCGCATCTGTGAGAGGTTCAACCAAAAATGACAATAGGGGAACCGATGGCACTTGAACCACGTTTGAGCCCACTTAATCCATGGTGAGCATATTTCTAATTCTTCTTGCATCTGGGGTCTTTAAAGTAGAGACTATGGTGTGCTTCGAGAAGCATGTACGAGTAGTAAATATGTACCGTAAATCGTAATAAATAAATGAATGTACTTAATTAGAATTTATTGAAACAGGTGAAACTATGACAGTTAATTCTATTTTTAATTTACCTAAATGATCACAATAAGTGATCATAATCCTAATATTTTGTTTAAGTGCTATTATTATAGTGGGTAATAATGGCTTTTCAAATAATTTATTTTCTTCATCAACATTTTAGTTAACCAATAATTTTATCTGTTTTGATTTAATCTGTTGCTTCAATTTTTTTGCTGACAACACTGTAATTAAGTGCAAATATATAACATGTATGTAGGTTATTAAACCAAGTTCAATGTGTTAGAGGAATCTGAAGATAAAAATCCGCTAACGCTTCCTCTCCTAATGTGTTCACACCCATTTTTTGGTAGTAGGGGCATTTGAATGCAATTCAAATTTAATTTACGTTTTGGCAAGTGCTTTTTGGACGCTGTTCACTTCCTAGCTTTTTATTTAATTTCCTGTGATTATACTGATTTACAAAGTAAATAGAGAGTGTACGAATATATTAAATCGCGCTATAAGGAAAAACAACCATTGTTTTTTTATTACGCATTACAAGTATCATTCATTCAGTTCTTGTATTTTGTTTTGAAAAAGTAACGAAATATTGAAAATTGTAAATGAAACAATATTAACAATTATTTTCCAATTGTTAAGTATTTTACACTTGATACCAATAATTGCTACGCCCACGATTAGTGGTTGTCGATAAGCTTCATATTTTCATCTTTCGATAGAGAATTCGCTAAAATTAAAAACACGAATATGTGTAATAATAATAATTTAATAATAAAAGTTCAATAAGTAATGAGGGGTATTAAGATCATTTAATCTAACCAGCGCATCTAAAGCATTGACAACACTAAGGGTAGATTCAGCAGATAATATTAAAAACAGTTTAACATTTGGTCCTCTCAGCCCTGTTACAATTAATTCGCCACCCTTAATGTTATTAATAGCGTGAGCCACCCCATGATGGATGGTCAAGTGTGACATGTGGTTCTTTATTCACAAATTGATTTGCGAAAATCTCTTTTCTGTGTTCGATATTGTTAAATGGGTTTGCTACTTTTATATTTTGTACCGTTTTATGCAGGTTTAATGATTGATTTTAAGGTGATTTTTTTAAGTTAGGGAGATATGCTTTTAAAGACGTAAAACTGATTTTTTCTTTAATATGTTGTTTTAGTTTAGTAACGTCAGAAATAAGTAATATTTGCTGCAACAAATGGGAGTAGTGTAAAATTCTCAGTCCTGGGAACATAGAAAGATGGGACTTCTCTCTAAGAATAAAAATCTTAAGAGAATATTATGGAAAGTTTTCCTTAGTTGAAAGCTTTTCTTGCTATATTTTCCTTCGCTATCGGATTTACATAGTATCTCTTAAATATATCTTTATCAATTTTTACTTCAACATATTTTTGTTGAAAAATAATACACAGAAAACTGATGGAATAAGTGCCAGTTTAAAATAACATAAGAAATCGAACCAATGTCAATACTCTGAACCAATAATACTGTCTTACAAATCTTATTTACACACTCTAAAAATTCCGGACTATGACCGCTTCTAAACATAAGGGGTTTCACAGGGATCCATTCTAGCACCACAACTCTTCACTATACAAGTTTCCTTTCATCGCGAATAGTAACAAATGTCAACCTAACCTAAGCCTATTATATGACGGATTACGCGTAATGAAATATCTTTAATCTTTATTAGTTTCTGTGCCGGCAGATTTTTGTTGGCGTTCGCATTGATTGAGTAGTTTTTCCTGTACAGAAGGGATTTGGCTTCTTTGATTGGTTTCTTGTAATACGTTTGGTATGAGTGGAGCGTGGCTTCCAGCCGGTCAGGGGCTAAATTTATCGCCCCCTTGGTACTATTTCAATAGGTGCCACAATACAAGTTAAAGAACTTTTCGCCATAAATATAATTCAGATTATTTACCATATTTTTTTGTCCACTAAATACCCATGGGAAAAGTTTTAAGTCAAAGATGGATATACAATCATGTGGGACTTTATTTATTTTATTTTTTATATTCACAAAATCCACATCTTTTAAGATTTCGATTTTTTATTGAATATATGTTATGTAACCTTATAAGTCAGAATTATAGTCGTGAATTATTTTTTGTGGAGATGACTGGTAACTACAAATCTAAGATATTACGCAATTAGGCCGCCCCAAAAAACTGTCGTTTAAGGCCGGTTAGACCCCTGCTAAGTCACTGACGTTCGGTAATTTTCTTTTGTGTTCAAGTAGTGGCATTTTTGGATAATTTGTTCAATGTTATGTTTAAAAAAATATTGCAGCTCTAGTTCTTAATAAGTCTAATTAGGTAATTTTCATCTCGTATATTGTGGTTTTGGCAAAAAATATTATATGTGTGTATAGCATTATTTTAGACACGACGATTATAAGAGTACCTAATAATACAAAAGAATGTAAATGGTAATGGTAATGTATGTGGTGGTGGTGGTAATGGTTGACTGGGAGAGAATGCTTTTAGCATTAAGTCCGCCTTTGTCATCTGTACGTATGTATGGGGCATAAAGTTTTAAATAAATAAATAAATAAATAAATGTATTGTGTGGGTCTGTCTTATGTATCTTATGTGTGACATCCTATTAATAAATATAATAATTATCTATACAGATGTCAAGCTGGCACCGGGCGATGTGTGGTCGATAAGGCTCATCGGAACCAGTGCCAGGCTTGTCGGTTGAAGAAATGTCTAGCCATGGGAATGAATAAAGATGGTAAGTTTCTATGCCTGTATTTGAAGGTAACTAATGATTTAAGGTAAACACGAATAAATTACACAATGTCATAATTCCCAGATCCCTCCTATTCGAGGTCAATGGGCGAGTTTACCACCATATTAGGTATACAGGTGGTGGTAATTTTTAGACGATTAGTTATCTATTCTTTCTTGTAAAAGAAAAAAGATTTTACCTTTCTTGTAAAATCTAATGTGAAACGTTTTTACTTCTCGATCGCCGTGTTGCAGAAAAAGTAATAATTCGGGTCCTCTACTTCCCTTTGGCTAGTAACGCGTCCCAAAGATTTGTTTTGGATTTTCATTCTAAAACTAACCTTTATTGTACTTTGTTACTAACGCCGTTTTTTACGTTTTAAACGCCCTTATTTAGTTAAGTCTGATTGTGTAGATCAAACCTTGCAAAGTATGCATTACGATTTTGAGCTTCTTTATCGCCTGGCTCCAAATCATCCTCATCTGAAAACAAAAGCTAAACTAAAAACGAGTCAAATAACAGTGCTAAATGTATTAAATTCGTAGTTCCCACGTCAGAACACGTACTATCTACACGTCATAACTAATCACAACACAACGGGCTCCCGCTGTTCGCTGGGTCCGTCATTCGCAGCGATGAGTCAATTAGGCGAGATGGTATTGGGACGGACAACCCTCTTTGTTGAGCTCAGACAATCTCGTTGGGCTTGCGTAGACTCGTATTTACCTTTACTGTTGTGACTACTGTTACTGTTTGTGTTATTAATACTAATCATGTGCTAAATAGAGTAAGGTCTGATGTTGCTATTTTCTAATTTGATTCTAATGCATATACAATGTTGACGTTACTGTTATAATTGTTATTAACAATGAAAATGATTGACTATTTTAATGGCAATTTAGAAAATTATAACCTCACTGCTGATAATGTAGATTACGCCGGAGAGTTTAGTTTGAGAGCTAACTGGAGGAAAATATTTGCAATTTTAATTCATTGTCAAATGCTATACTAAATTCGAAACAGCTTAGAAGGAAAGAGATAACAATGACTCACACAAACAAAAGACTTCATAGTTGTATGAACCTCAATCTTTATCCGTGCCTTTTAGGATATTTTGGTTCTTATTCAATCTGTATAAAATCTTTGGTTTACCTCGCCAAATTCTTAACAAATAGCCTGATGTTTGAGGTTTATCACAAATGTTCTAACTATCTGAACATTTGCAAAACACATCTCAAAAATGATTACTTACAATGAAGAATGTAAAAGGAATGCCCTTAAATTAGTAATACTTCTAAAGGTCTCATCGATACATGAGGTCTATGACGAATTTAACAAAAGAATATTAATAGCGATGGTACCAGCAAGGGGTTACAACTCTCTTAGAGCGCCACGTGTTGACACGTGGCAACAACCGCTCCGTATACAAATTACGGTTTACAGTGTGCGTACACCCTTAAAAGTTTGTTCCTATTTAATTTTTCAAGTTAAGTCGTGCATACGTTTGTTAGCTTAGTTCAATAAGCGCTGGTTTGAATCTGGCGGAAAAATTTAAATGATAGGCCCATTGGATAGGCCACGTTTCTTTTAGCGTTATGTTTGCGTTCGTACAGTGATTACAAAACGGGGAAAAGGTTAAAAAGATTTTGGTGTATCTTTGGATATTCGCTGTTAGTAAATCTTTGTGTTGATGAATTAGATCTGATTTAATAGTGGTAAAAATATCAGTACTGACTTGATGAAAAAGAAATCCCAAAAAATTAAGTAATTAAATGAGGTGTTAATGACCTACTAATCAGTATCCATTAATTATGAAATCTTATGCTTTAATTTTATTGATACAATTTTAAGTCAAAAATGAGTACATTTGTTATGCGTTTTTTCTTCAAATAGAAAACTGTTAACATTTATTACCACAGACATGTTATAACGCTGTTCTCCTGTGTTTTTTTAAGGAAATAGGCGGTAAACGAGCTGACGATCAGCAACACCAAAGGCATCACTGATGCAGTACCTACAAATTGAAATCTATCCATACCGTATTGATATATTCTTTATCACAATTTCATTATCCATAATCGTCTTTGGTTCAACATTTTGGCACGCACCCTTAACACTTTGTACCTTATTAAGTTCACAGGGAATTATCCAACCCTTTATGGGGTTCGGTCCATTGTTACTTATGCTACTTGTCTCCATTGTTATAGTCGATGACCACTGTCACTTTACTGTGGTATCACATAGTTCTGAATATTATGTCTCTTTAATATTCATTACTGTATTTGTTTTAAAAATCCATGTTGTCATGTTCAAAGGTTCTTACATACTTACCTGGGTTGTAAAACATATCATTACAATGTATATGTATAACAGTGACAACATGTATTATAGTTACCACCCCCATTTATCTCTCATAAACAATTTATCATTAAAATCAATTTGTTTCTTCAATACACGGCCTAAAAATTTCTAGGTTCATGCTTCAATAGTAGGTACCTATTGTTTTTGTTTCTACAGACTTACCACACGGGGTTAAATACCTAGTCATTAAGATCAATATGCACCATTAAATATATTTCTCATTGTAGCATTATGCATAAAAACCAATTGTCCTGTTTAAAATCATTCATTAATTCCAGAGTTTCCCATAACGAGTCACCGCAATTATCGAGTCGCGAGTTCGTAATGCCCTTAAGCCGAATCTAATCAGTGCATGGACGAAACCACGCCTCCATTATAATGAATGCCACATTCCCACAAATACAGATAATTAAGCAAAAAGTACAAAGCTCTTGTCCTCAGGCGTTCACACTTTTCATTCAAATGAGCACCCCTCGTAGCAGGCGGGACATTTAACCGCTCGCCTATAATTTGAAAATCTATCGACTGGCTATTACTGGATACTATTCATTTATTTAGTTTGGCTGGCTAAAATGCAACATTAAATGCTTACACATTGCTGGTGAATAACACTTAGGTATATCTGTTAAAATCGTTTAACATATCGCAAAATATGTACAAAGAAATTTATTTCAGAACGGCAATGAACTAAGCCATTATGGTACAAAATTGCGAATTACACGTTCTTCAATTTTTTCTGAAATTTTGTTTTTACGGAAATCATAATGATGTAATTTGTAATCCATTCCTAAATATTGTACCTATTTTCACGAGTAGACTTAACCGTTAAAACATTATTATTTAAAAAGAATTTCTTCATTATAGTTACGTACTATTTATAAAAAATGCATAAAATACTTCAAATGAACTTCAAGAAAATAAAATGTTAGCTCTTCAGATAGACAGATTCAGGCAGAAATGAATCCCAACACAAATAACACGGCAAAGTGATTTCATTAAAACAATTGGAAAACAGTAAGCAAACAAGGATCCAGGTCAATCAAACTTGAAACTCCCGATTTCCATTTACGCGATTACCATAACGTACGCGTACTTGAACAATGAAATGTTGATCCAATTTAACACGAAAAGAAACTGACAAAAAGATGTTTGAAGTAATGAGGGAGTAGAAATGTACCCTGCGGCACTCCCGACAGGATTCCGCCTTTATTGCTTTAAGCTTTGCATTATTTTGCTCCCGGCTGTCTCCCGTGAAAAGGAAAGCTTAATTTGGTTACACTTGGAGATGTCGACGCGACAATCTCATTATTCTCGGGTGTTGGGATGCTGCTTCACCTTGTCAAAAGCCTCAGCTCGTACGACCGTGCGGTAATTAAAGGTTCCACTGTAATTTACAAGTTTTGTTGGCAATTTGTTTTGTAGTAGGTCTTGGAAGTTATACATTTGCTGCAAAAGTAACTTTTGAAACAGTTTTAAAACTACGGAAATATGCCACATTGATCTATAATAGATATTTTTTAAACAATTAATAACATGATTAATACAAATTTTATGCAACGAAATGTTTTGCAACGCCGTTTGCATTTTTACACTTTATTAATAACCCATAAGTAAGAAATTACGTCTCAAAAATCGGACTCAAATGAACGTACCCAACCCAAAACTTGTAAATTAAAATTGACACTATCAAGTCTTTCGTAGTAAAGTGAGTCAAATTGCTCTCGGCAATCTTTGGCTCAATTCCATCAAAGTCTAAACAGAAAAAATAAATAGCTACAGGTCAGAATCATTTAGGAAAATAAATAAACAGGTGCAAACATAATATTAGAAAACGGGAAATTAAAGATTCATTTGTAAAATTAAATGCTAATGGGGTGATTTCAAGATTTAATCCCCGAATGTACCTTTTGTAGATCGCTTTAAGCTCGGACTCACGAAGTACTGACGGTGAGAAAATGGTTAAATTATTAATAATATAAAATATTATGTATGTTTCTATATAAGCATTAAAAAAACACTAAAACTTTTAGAATCCAATTAGAATTCAGAAAGCAGTTTCTTGTAAATCAAACAGGGAATCCTAATGGGTTTTAAGACATTTTATGTGACTAACTAAATATTACAGCTATGATTTTACAACATTTACAAAATAAAGTACACCATTCTAGTTTCACTTTTGTGACAGCTGCCAACATACTATGTACCTAGTTCCTAAGTTCATGAAATTATGTTAAGTTTATATCATGATGAATAACAATTGTTGCATATTTAATCACGTGTTTAGTAATTATTGTGTCTGTCAGAAGGATATTAGAAATCACCAATATTATTTCATGAAATTTGTTGAAATGAAAAATTATCTATTTGCGACTGTACCCGAAATCCAACGTCGTACCCTAACACTTAACTGTTTATACCGGAGTTAAAACTATAGACACTGATTAATGCGAATTTAATCCTCCCACACAACCCCTAAATCCTGGCCTGTATTAATGTCCCACCAACTCCAAAAGGTCACATCTCCTCACGTCGCCATTCAAATGTAAACTCTTATCGCATTTGAATGAAGTTGAAAATCTAATTACCGACACACCGCGATCAATCGGAGGAGATCCATCAGGCAGGATTTCTAACTTTTAAGTCGAACGAGTATGAGTTCAGACTCAAAAGGCTTAGGGTCGTGTTTCCAACTGTCTGAATTATAAATTGTCTCAAATTCCAGTTGACGGAATTTGAACTTAAAGCTGGGGCTAATAAAGTCGAGATCGGACTTTGGCGTTCACTGGGATCAATAACCACTGAACCTGAATCAGCTTGGCAGAAGCCATGAGCGGAGCGAGTCAGCATGAGAATGGAATTTGAAAGCGCGGAAGCGAGACAGAGCGATGTCAGTGAGCTTTGCTTCAAATAAATGGTTTAAGGGATGCCAGCAGATGAGGCCCGCACCTGATCTGCTTGATTTTATTTTTCAATTATGGCGGAGTGTTCCTATTGAAAGGGTAATTTTATTTTGCCTCGCTCTTCTTTGAGCGCCATTCTTTTCTGATGGAGATTTATAATTAGATTTTAATGAATGGCGATCATCGAAAATCAGATGTCCAATCTAAACAACATGCAAAAAACATCGATATGAAATAAACACTTAAATAAGATTTTATCTTTTTTCATAAATTAATTTTAAATTATGTACTTACCCCTAAGCCCCTAATGTAACCCAAAACTCGTACTACCGTAGCTAGGTACCTAATTAATATAGACCGACCCAAAATCATACAATTGCAGCAGAACATCTACCTATCCTTACATCTATGGTGACATGGTAGGTTAGGCTTTTTTACTAGATATAGACAGGTATTTATTTTAAGTACAATTCCAACATATCCGAACTAATTGACAAAAATTAATTCAGCGCTTATGTTTTGGGTGATACGTAAAGCCATCGGCATCGTTTGAAATCAATTAATTATTAGGCAATTTCAAAGGCTTTCAGGCGGCTTAAAAATATCCGACACTTGGGTGGCTACTTGGTAATTAGGTACCCCTACAACAATCCGCCTACAAATATCATGGTGAAGTAATCTCTAGGCCTCCTTCGGAGGAGAGATCCATGAACGTGGTTTCAACCAAATTAGAGCCCATAACTGAGCATGGGGTTTCTCTTTTTCAGTGAAACCAGAATCGATGCCTTAACCTTTAAAGGTTACAATGATTTTATATGCTATTAAGACTACAATGGGAGTAAAAACATCGGTTCCCGAGGGTATCTTTAAACCTACGCGCACTCACAATTTGCCTCCTATTTTGTTCGAGGGCTTCTGCCGACTTAGGAGAATACACAAAACAATGATATTATATATTAAAAAGAGGCAGATAGGTCATTAGCGCGCGCGTTGTGATGATTGAAAAAGTTCCCAATTGGGAACTTTTGTGATTAGTCTGCGTCATGCGCAATCACGAGCGTGGCGCATCGTAGGTTAATACGTAGTTATGAAAATATTACAAAATGCCATCCTGTGTGTTTAGAAAGTGCACCAATTATGACTCCAAGGTCAACAAAACACAAGGAATCTCATACCATGCGTGAGTATGCTAAGATACTTAGATTATTTAGTATATTTCAATTATTTTTCTAAAAAATCTAATAATCATGCAAAGACGCCATGTTCAGGTGAAGAAAGAGATAGCGATGTAGTTTTGACGCGAGAGCAATAAAGACGTGCGATAAAGCGTGCCTTGTGGACATAGATTAGTTAGTGCAGAAGCTATATTATGATATTTATGACGACTTAACTGCCTACAATTGAAGTTCAGTTGTTCTTAAGTTTTACTTAGTTTTTGTGATAGCTATATATTGTATGTAATTGACTAAAGTGTATTCAACCAAACAAACTCTTCAGATTTATTATATTATTATAGATTTACATAGATTTTATTGTAATAAATTAATGTTTTAAATAAATGGGTTTTATTATCCACCTACAGAATAAATAAGATGCTATATAATCAGTTAATGACTAAGACTCCATACCTACTGCTTAGGCTGACATATACATGAAAAAGGTCGTGGTCCCTTTATGTACGCGTATTTACTTTATTCGTAAATGTGTCACCATATTTCATATTTCATCACCGAAATCCCAAAATATTGCTTAAAATAGTTTCGAAATTACAACTTCCTTCCTTATGTTTATTTTTAGGTACTTTATACCTACTGACTGTTCTGTACTGAATTTGTTAGTCTTTATTGTTAGGCTACATTCACACAGCGTCTATTCGATTCGATTTTTTCACACGAGTCACACACAGTTGTTCACACGACAACTATTCGGTTTAAACGTTCCGTTAAAATCGAATGAAAAGCAGCCAGTTATTTAGTGCGTGCCATCATGGATCCACGTGATCCACTACTTTTATATTGGTTTTATAGACGGAAACGTAAGCAGCGTCCTAGGAGGTATTGGGTTCATCCTTTTCTGAAGATTGGTCCTCTATTTATTAAATTTCTATTCTGTATTTATAATTATCCAACGATTCTTCAATTAAATAAATAAATTCCTTCCTTTTGATAACCGCCTCATGCTACGTCACAAGGGTCAAGGACAACTGCGTGCACGCGGGCGAGTCTCGAATACGAGAGACAAGTTTGTTCGTGTGAACGATACAACATGAACATAAGCGCCGCAGCCCACAACGTGTCGTATTCGATAAAATCGTTTCGAGACGCGGGCCTCCGCAGTGACAACTTCGGATGGTATACGGGAAGAAATATTTCTCGAACACGATATTTTCCCGCATAGACTCCGTGTGAACAGTTTAATATATTTTCTTCTGTAGTGACAGTCTATTCGATAAAATCTCACGTACGGTATACGGGAAAAATATTGCCTTGTGAACGTAGCCCTATTGTGCAAAATTAGTGACGTAAGTCATTGGACGCGAGCGACAAACACTAGCTGTCTTTTTCACTATTATGGTTTTAGTAATGCTATCCCTTTTACATAATTTAACAAGTGCTGATTGGTGTACCGAAACAAACAATAAACGTGGGTGTGTCGTAGCTGTTTTCGGAACAGATTTTTCGTTTAATTTCTAAGGGCATAACGTATCTATATTAAAACATCTTTGACACAAAATCTCAAACTGACGCATGAGGCGTTAACAACAAAATAAGTTATAGGAAGAGAATTAAGTGACGGGTGTAAAAACACCGTTCTAGACTTGAAGAGTTAATGGACCTTATGAAGTTCGGAAACCCTGAAAAACTTTAGCCAGGGGTCGCAAATTGTGTCCGACCGCGGTTACTTTACTCCATCGATCATTTACGACCGACAGCTTCCATCGCTATGACATACTCTTTCCGAATTAGGTAGGTGAGGTAGGAATTGTAGCTAACAGTTAAAACACATTTAAAGTTTCCAGTTTTCTTTTGCTCAAGAGTTAGATAATATAAAGTCCGAAATAATAAATAATTTTGAGGAATAACAAAAAGTGTTTTAAAAAATACAGTTGAATTGAATAACTCCTCCTTTTTTGAAGTCTGTTAAAAAGGGTACAATTTTGATGAAAACTAAAACTGCATCATTGGATTTTTGAAAGATCAATATGTTTAGCCTTCTATGAATCTTTCTAGGTATCGAATTGAAAAAAAATACAACCTGTTTTTTTACACCATTGGATAGTGTCGCTAATTAGGGTAGAATGCTGGGAAGTAATGTCTTAAGGCAAACTTAGGTACCTACGTACTACTCTAGTTTATCTAGATCAGAGTGAGAAATTTAACAGTATATTCTAATTCCATTAAATGACAAAAATCGAAGCAAACACGTTTGGAGCTAGAGAAAGGCAGAAATCACTACGCAGCAGACAACTATCAACCATCTCACTCGCGCGTATGTAACTATTTCCTATCTCTGTTGCTCGCGACACCGGAAGTGAGACCTCAAAGATGGCTGCGGCCGGATGTGGGAGGGGCTATTTGATTTATAGCGATAGGGATAGTCTGGGTTAACGCTGACCGAAGTAGTTTTGCCGTTTCAAATCTATGAATTATGTTTAAGATAAGCTAACAATGGTAGTTATCTATGTAATATTATTTACCTGCATCTGAAAATTATGAGATTAATACAAAACTTGTAAACTGTAACTGGTACTGAAATCGCCACACCAGAAATACATATAATATACCGCCTTCGATGTTTCTGTTTTCCCAAAAGTCGGCTGGCAGAAAATGCTTCTACCATTAAGCCCACTTTTTATACCATTTTTAAAAAAGGTATAATAAAGTTTTAAATAAATTAATAAATAAATCGACCTAGGTAACTAAAATGGGTTTAGGGTACTAAAATTAGTTATATTTTCCGAAGTTCCGGGGAAAATTAAATTTAGACAAGCGACGATAATTTTTTATTAATTGTTTAGAGTTTAGACTTTGTAGAGTAATGAACTTAGATGTTTTTTTTCGACTCAGATACACAAATCGTGAATGCTGTTGTTGATGTTAGCATGTTTACATTAATTTCGATACAACTTACAAAAGGAGTGCCAAAATTGTTTACCAAATAAGTGTCGTCTAAAATATGGAATATATTAGTGTACATTTTGAGCAAAGTTTTTTTAATGGAAATAGCCGGCAAACGAGCTGACGATCCACCTGATGGTAAGTGACTATCGTCGCTCATGGACATCAGCAACACCAAAGGTAGCACTGATGCGTTGCCGGCCAAGAAAGAGTGAAGAAAAAGAAAGAAAGAACTGTCTCTCAAGCCCCCAGCCGGAACACGACGAGTCGTTTGGCGGCTGACTCATCCTCAAGGGTGGTAGCTATCCAGCCGAACCCAATGGAGAAATAATAATAGTAATAATGGTATAAATTTAACAATTAAAATTAATACTACCAATATAATCCGTCAAGGGATTCTACCACATTTACCAGATTTAGTCGCCTCATACGACACCCATCCAGCATGGGATTGGGGTTGGTATTCTAAGCCTAAGCCTCTCCAATACGGCTAGAAGTTTAAGTACTTATATCTACTTACAGCGGTGCAAAACGAGCGTCAGCCGCGCAACACAGCGACCATCAGACCGGAGGCGCTGCGAGACATGGACCAGGAACGAGCGCTCCGGGAAGCAGCGGTCGCAGTCGGTGTGTTTGGGTGAGTTGCTGCTGTTGTGCTTCGTAGAAATAAACGGTAAGAAAGAAAGAGAAAGTAGAGGAAAGAAAGTAAAGAAATCTATACTAATATTATAAAGCTGAGTTTGTTTGGTTGACCACGATAATCTCAGGAACTACTGGTTCGAATTTAAAAATTAGGCTATAGGCTAAATAAAATCATATATTTAAGTATATAATTGTTTAATCTGTGTTCCATTTGATGTGGTAAACACGAAAATTTGTTCAATAGTTTTTGCGTGGAAGATTAACAAACATCCAATCCTCTCAAAATTTAACCTGCTGTTGAACTTAAGTATTACTCATAAAATACAATACTAGATATCTATTTGATTTATACTTATATGTTTTCAATCAGTTCTTTGGTATTCACTTTATTGTGTTTTTTAGTTTGTGCCTTGAGGCTATCGATGTAAAGAAGAATTTGTAGATGATTTCGCTTTTAACAGGTTAGGTTAGGTTTTAGGTTTCCACCTTTTTAGATATTGGTCAGACTTTATCAAATCACGCAATGAGCTCTTTTCTGCATTTATTAGAATCTTTTTTAACTCCCGACGATAAAAAGGGGTGTTATAAGTTTGACATGTCTGTGTATCTGTGTGTGTGTATATCTGTGTGGTGTATTTGTATGTCTGTCTGTAGCATCGTAGCTCTCAAACGAATAAACCGATTTAGATCTAGTTTTTTTGGTATTAAAGGTGAAAAAAATTATTGTTCTTAGCTATGTTTAGTGTAAATAAAAATGTCGGGATTTATTTTTAAATTTTAATTTAAGATATTAAATGATCGTAAATTCCAAAAAAAAGTGTTCCATATTGCTTTTGGTAACTCTCTTCTTCTATTACAATATTTCATTATATATTATCCACTGAAATACACTTCCTATGTCTCATACCTACTCGGCAAATATATCTATTTACAAAAGCACATCAAAGTGAGTTGTAAAGGTTGCAGCGCGGTTGATCCTAGTTCGTAGCTCGTTGATCAAACGTCTGGGGAGGCTCTCGTGTTCATTGATTTTCCTTCGCTCAGTGGAGTGGTGTTCACGGCGTTATATGTATTCTTATTTCTTTTATAGGAGTATACTTAGCCTCATAAGACGTTTTTCATACGAATTCTATTGAATTATGTTGGTGATAAACATATTTTCATATTTTATATTTAATTTTTTTGTAGCACGTACTGCATAGCTATCGCTCAGGGTAGACTGGCGGAGAATGCCATCAGGCATTAAGTCCACTCATTGTAGATGGATTTTTTTGTTTAAAAAACTAAACTAGTACCTACCTAGTTAGTTTAGTTTTAAAAAAAACTAGTTAAAAAAAGGTTTAGTTTTTTAAACTAAAAACATTCACCATGATAAGTCCATGTAACATAGATAGTGGTCTTAAATGAATTCTGTGCTAATTTTTTACAGCATTTTGAAAACAAGAATTCATAAGAAGACTGAACATTCATCAATTAAAATAAATGATGGAATTTCTAACAATCTGTCTAAAATCAACGGGTTCGATTCCTGGCCAGGAATATTGATTTTCAAAAATCTAATGATGCAGTTTTAGACTTTAGTTGTCATTAAAATCGGCCCCAAGACTCCTTTGAACATTTTTCGCTATTCCTCGTAGTTTTGGATTTGGCCACCCACGCATAGTATGCACACTTGAAAAAATTCACCCTGTATATCTATATGAATAACATATAATTAATGATAACTTAATACCGACAAACTTTGTCACGCCACTCGATAATACCATTTATAATTAAACATAGTTTGCGTCGTATTCCTACAACCCGACCTATTCCTCATAATCAAATGGAGCACAATTTAATTCACTACAAGCTCACATTTGGCAGTCAAATCCCACAATCAAGGGGAGTGCGGATCGTTGTACGTTATAAACGTAAATCATGCATGGGGTATGCTAATGCAATATTTATAGAGAACCGTCTATGGGTATTTTATGGGTCTGCGTGGAAAAACAAGGGAACGCGAACGGCTAGAGAGATGTTTGTTGGTTTATGGCTTGAGGTGGACGTGAATTGAAGTAACTGCATAATGTTGTATACTTAGGTATAGACGTTATACCTAAGTGTAACATTATCACAAGTACTGAAATAAACCTTCGCCTGTTATAACATAATCTAAAATTTTTACAAAAAAAAAACCGATAAAAATAAAAGAAGATTAATAAAAGAGATTATCGAAATCTGTTGGCGTGATATTGAGTTATTCGTCCATTTATCGTGCACATACTCATAGTGCAAAAAGACTTATATGGTTTTCTCATGGATGCCATTATCAGATCTCGGAGAGACCACATGACAAGCACCAGCTTTCGAGTAAAAAAAGAATCATCAAAATCGGAGCACCCAGTCGAAAGTTCTGAAGTAACAAACATAAAAAAATACAGTCGAATTGAGAACCTTTGTAGTCGGTTAAAAAAGAAGTGACTTATCTTCTTTAACTTTCTCTAATTAATATTAATTCGAGTTATTTATTTTTTTCTTGCGTTATACTATACTAGCTGTGCCGCGCGGTTTTACCCGCGTTAATTTGTGGACAAAACTAACTACTTAAATATATGATGTTATAGTATAGCCTATAGCCTTCTTCGATAAATGAATTATTAAACACAAAAATAATTTTTAAATTCGAACCAGCAATTCCTGAGATTAGCGCGTTCAACCAAACAAATAATGGAACTGTCACTGGTCGTTTTAATGTCACTGGTCGAACTATGCGATTTATGGTCGTAGCAGACATATCAACTCGTAAACGGAACGTAAACGTATCAACTCTTGCATGTCAGTATTCTTTGTATGAAACTCCCTACTGTAAAGCACACTTATCGGATTCGTAACGTAATCGCCTCGCCTCGAGACAAGCTCACGAACCGCGGTACGGTGCGTGGACGACTTGCCGTACCCGCGCTTACGTCTCACCGTAAGCTATCCTTCGACTTTCCGTTTCCTCGTGCGCGCGCCGCGCCGCGGCTACCGCTGCGTCGGCGAACTGCTGTCATTCATTCCGTCAACCAGCGGCCGGCGAGCCGTAAGCGCGGCGTCGCCTAGCCGTAGCCGAGTCGATTTGGAGCTGTTGGTCGGTTATAACGCGCTTACGTTAGGTTGACGGCGAGGCGATCCGGTGCCGATCCCTTTCCGAGTTGATATGTGCGCTACGACCATTAGGGTCGCCCTGAAAATTAGCGGTCGTGGCTTGCTGCGGCGCGTGCTGAGTGTGGCCCTATTTCGTCAAGTTCTTACTGTTACAAAAACATTTATCATAAGTATAAGTAACATAAAAAAATACAGTCGAATTGAGAACCTCCTCCTTTTTTGAAGTTGGTTAAAAATAGTATTTTATCAAAACATAGGGTTCCATCTATCCTCTTCGCATATGCTTAGACATCCAACTTAAAGACGTTTCTTCCTCGAAGGCAGTGGCAAGGATATTTCCTTCCAGACAATCCATTGTTCCTACGATAAAAATAGTTCGTACAACAGTAAATTTTCTCAAAAACCCCCACATTAGTTTAACTAGCATTTTTAATGTTTATGCCTAATGCACATTCTAATCATAACCAAGGGTTGACGGGTAGAAAATGCCACTTGGCAGTCCGCCCAGTATAAATTTGCGATAAAGGGTTAAAATAAATAAATATTATGGCAGTGCCCTAGTACTAAATTTACTTTTGTAATTATTCTTTTAATTATTTGTGTGTACTAAATAAATAAATAAATATTATTAGATGATGTCATAGAGACTGTTCATCAAAGATTATTGATGACTGAGTGACCACTAGCGTTCGACAGCCTCGCTGCCCCTGCCTAATGTTGCGGATACACCTAAAGTTCAAAGTAAGAATAAGCTAATGTTGTACCGTCTAAGATCAGCAAGGCTATTCTGTTTTGTAACTCGACAGCGGAATCCGCGATAAGTTTCAAAATTGAAGTTAGAGTCAGAAATCTTGATGTGTCATTCTTTAATCATCTATTACGCACTTGCGAAGTGAAGTGAGTCTCGAACTCGAACGTCAAACGACTAAAAATATGATAAATAAATATGTCATTGTCTAATCATCTAGTAAGCACTTGCGAAGTGATGTGACTCTTGAATTATACGTATAACTAAAATTTTGAAACTTATCACGGATTCCGCTGTCGAGTTACAAAACAGAATAGCCTTGCAGATTCCACCCAACTTGTATGAGACAGGGTAAAGTCAGTAACTGACTACTTAAGCGAAATGTATTCAGTTATATCGAAGCAAATGCAAAGTTCTGCATATGTATGGATAGCTGATATTGTTTTCTTTACATATTTGTGATAGATGTACCATTACAAACTTATTAGAAAAGTATACGGTCTTACCAATAACTGGCCACCAGTAACAGAAAATATTTTTAATAAACTGAAAAGGCTAAAGCTAGTGTCTACTGATTTTTTTTAAATTCTTATTTTGTGAAACTAAATATATCTACTCGAACAAGAGTCCAGTTATTGAACGTGGCCAGTTACACTTTACTTTACCCTATAGCCTGCAAATAAAATCACTAATTTAATTTATTCTAGAGTTGAAAATTTTTTGTTTTTCTAAACATAAATCCGGTAGTTTCCTGTACATCCAGATTCATGGAGAAAAAGTTATCCGTTATACCTAATTGCAAATAGCGGCTGCTATATTATGAGAGTTGATCGCTACCCTTCGCAATGACATCTTTCTAATCCAGAAAAAGAATATGTAGAGAGCTTCCAAATTCCAACTACCATCCATTGCTATTATGAGATGGGATTTTTCCGAGATAAAAACCATGATCGATCGAATGGAAATCGACAACAGAATTTTTCGACTGCCAACACACTTTTTCTTGATTTTTTTCTCTTGATTTTTCACTCTTTTGTAGGTGACTATGAAATTACCAGGGAACATGCTTGTTTCTAAGAAAACATTTCGGCTATTTTTTGTCAAGAATTATTGTTCTCGTTCTGTGTGTGTATGTTCTTGTCTTTGTGGCTGTTACAATCTTAAAGTCCATGGTATCCACGACACAAGGAATCATAATTTGGTGCTATGTGTGAGTTGCGTTTATTTATTTATCATATTTATGTTCAGGTAACATTTAAATATAACATCGGTTGTGGGTTCTAAACGCTTTAGTTCCCCGTCAATGCGCACTCCGCGTTTCTCTTTGAGCCTTTGTCGAATCTGGAATTAGTCACCAGCTAACCGTGCATTATTTATTATTCTTGTATAAGAATAATTCACTCGGCTTGTTTTGGCTACTTTATATTAGATACAAGCTGTGCCACGCGGTTTCACCCGCGTTCATTTGTGGAAAAAAACTAACTGTTAAAATATATGATTTCATATAGCATTCCTCGATAAATGGACTATCAAACACAAAAATATTTTTTTAATTTGAACCAGTAGTTCCTGAGATTAGCGCGTTCAACCAAACAGACTCTTCAGCTTTATAATATTAGTAAGTACATATAGATTATACTACATAATATTAGGTATTATTTTGTCCTTGGATTTGATGTTTTCTTTTTCATAATATTTAGACACACCCTCAATGTGTTCATGATTGTGTTGTGTTGTAAGCATCGACATACAAAAATGAAACATCACATAAATGTCTGCTCCTGAACCCAGGAGTTTTTGCATCATAGGCAGAATTACTAGGATCCAGGGTCGTCAAACTGTGTTGACTAATAACAGAAAACCAAAAATTACTTTGGTAAATGAATAGAAAATACGAACAAATTAAATCACTGGTTCGCAGTTTCCAATTTCCACACCACTGGGGTCTGAAATATGTACAGAATTTTTTAAGTAAATCAATGTAAAGTGGGTTTAAGATATTGAAGTATTATTACTAGCTTATAGAACCGACACCGCGAACACCATGTATATCCCAATGCATTGGTGCCACGTGGCTTCAATCTTCAATGGATTCGTTCGATTTTGAAAGGAGAACCGGGGCTCAATTTTGAAAATGGAACCTCCCGGGCAGGACACACATTTTGTTCGAGATGTCTGTTCTATGACATTATACTTCAATGGTTTAAGACTACATCTTTGTCTATCTATATGCAATAGTTAGGTACTACTGTATGGTATACAAAGCTTCGTATATCTCCGACTGCACTGAACACATAAGACATATTCAATAATTATAGCAAATTAATTATGGTTTGCTAAATCGAGATTGCTATTAACTAACCTGTGATTAGAATATCAAACAACCTATTTAGAACAGTACATGCATTAAATTATCAATCTTCGAGTATAATTGATTTGTTGTATTGTAAGTAGGCCGTGCTCTATGGATATCTGGATTATCCGAATATCCGCCGAATTTAATATCTAGATATCAGCAGAGTTATTATCTTGATAATCCGAATAAAAGGAACAGTAATTTATTTCATTATTTTATAGGTGTTTTTCATTGCAATATCATTAAATCACCAAGATACAATATTTTATTATACTTATACTTACTACATTATCATAAAATAAGTTAGATACTAAGTATATTGGCCGTCAGTATTATACAATTCGACTTACTGTCAACAAACAAACCATAATTTTAGTAACGGTAACTCAAAATCGACGGAATAAATAGATTAAGTATAGGGAACGGTTGGTTGGACGAGCGCTCGTTCGCGGTTCTATCCTTTGAGAGAAACCCTACTGGTTGTTTAGAATCTACCTGCCGCACTCCAAGCTCACCATCGAGCGTAGCTCATAAATGTGCTCAGAAGTCGAGTAAAGTCCTGTGGGCTTAGTGCGAGTTTTACATGACATAACGGGCTTGCTAACGTAAAGGAAAGTCAGCTATGCTGTTGGCTACAGATTTGGCGGCAGTGACAAGAATTTAAAAGAAATGCATCGGTAGCCAATAACATAGCTGACTTTCCTTTACGTTAGCGAGCCCGTTATGTCACGTAAAACTCGCACTAAGCCCACTGTACCAATAAATAGGCTACGAAAATTGAACGCCTGGTACCATGAGCGTAAAGTACGGCATCATTTGATGGCTAAGTTGGAAATCAATTTTAGACGCGTTTCTCAGTAATAGTTTAGAAGCCTAAGGCCTATGTAAATTGCGAGAAGTGCTTGCAGAAATCCCCCACTATATTCAAGCACCCACTATAGCAAAAATCCCAAGCTTGTGATGGGAACATCCTCGTTATTGCGGGAGGAAGAAATGAAATGCAAACTGACTATCGCTTTTGCGGGAGTGAGAAATAAAATACAAACTGACTATCGCTTTCATATTTTCTTTCTGTGGCGTATACCTACTTCATTAGTGAAATTCGTTCCCTTGAATGTCCTTCACTATTCCTGTCACCTACCATTACTCTTCCTGGTGCTCGACTTCTCCAGGGTGGTTGTTACGAAGAGATCAGTGAGTGTCGTCACCTGGACACACTGCTTGGATGTTTTGCCTTGTTCTTTGTCCACCACTATCAATTTATCAGGGTCAATTGCCTTGAAGATCGGTTTCGTTGCTAAGTAGAGTCAATATAGATAGACTCTCTTCAGTGCCGGATTAACCACGTAGCAAGAGTAGCAATTGCTACGGGCCCCGCGCGAAAGGGGGCCCCGCAGGCCGCATATTTAAACCCACTCATCTTTGCCTGAACGTAATGTTTTAGTGAAACTTATTAAGTGTAACTTATAGATGGCAAATAAACGTACCTATTGAGTATAGAATTGTTTTTTTGCCACTATATACTTATGAATCCATAGTAGATCAAGGGCTCTTTGAAAGAATTTGCTACGGGCCCTGAGTTTGCTAAATCCGGCACTGACTCTCTTGTCATCTTATGGTATGCAAAGCATTCTGCTCCAACATCACGTCTCAAAAACATCTATTTTCTGTTACTGTTTTGGCCTAATTGTCCATGATTTCAAGGCTTAACGTATTATATCGAAAAAAGTAAAGCACAAACCAATCTGGTCTTAGTAACGTTAGGAGTCTGGCGATCTTGCCATGTTAATTTTCATAAATTCATCTAAGAACCATCATATAATTGCTAGTCACAACATAGTCTAATAAAAATAAAACATGCAATAAATAGGGGTGTAGAAATAGACGTCTATTCCAGTCGACAGAAGGCTTGTGATGATAGTGATGTGACGTGACGTCAGAGAGGTGATCAAAGGTTGTACCGGCTCACTGAGCGCTTCGCTCATTAGGTCCGCTCATCCGTTTACTGGTTCACATAACACAGTCAAGATATGAAATCTAAATTATGCATTTTTAACCGATTTCAAGTCAAGAGACGATTTATGTAAATGAAGGGTTTTTGTTTTTCAGTCGTATTTGAGGCACAAAAAATATTATGAGGATTTCCAATTGCATATTTCTTCGACATCATGGCACAAAAAACATCTTACCATTAGGTGGGATTGTAGTCAAGCATTAACTTATAAGATACTAGGAAATCGCCCTCCTTTCGCTTCGGGAAAAATAGTAAAAAAAAGATAATACAGCCTATGTCACCCGGGGATAGTGTAGCTTCCCAACAGTGACAGAATTTTTTAAATCGGTTCGGTAGTTTCAGAGCCTATTCAATGCAAACATACAATCAAATCTTTTCTCTTTATAATATTAGTATAGATAAAAAAAACATAATCGTGGTTAGGCAGCCTGTGATTAAGGAATCAATATTCTAGGCCACCATAATACGGCGAGTGTTGCGAATTGTGGATTGACTACCGACCGCCCGCTGTTGCTAGAACAGCAACTTGGTCGGTAGTTGGATGGGTGACTGCTAGTGGCAAAATTTCTTCAGCGTTTCCGTGCTTCCAAGGGAACGTAAAGCTGTCGGTCCCGGTTGTTATCGTAAGTCGTTAAGCCATGTCGGAGGCTCTCGGATGGCATGGAAACTTCCGACACTCTGGTTGACCACTGGGTTGAAGACCATGATGGTGATGTTCTTCAACCTGTACTTCAATCTGTAATATTAAATTTAGCGTTTTTAACCGACTTCAAAAAAAGGAGGAGGTTCTCAATTCGACTGTATTTTTTATGTTTGTTACCTCAGAACTTTTGACTGGGCGAACCGATTTTGATGATTCTTTTTTTAATCGAAAGTGCCTCTCATGTCCATCCATCCATCCATCCATCAGCCCTTGGATGTCCACTGCTGGACATAGGCCTCCCCTAATTTGCGCCACTCTGACCGGTCCTGAGCCTTCTGAATCCAGCGGATGCCCGCTGTCTTCTTCAGGTCGTCAGTCCATCTTGTCGGGGGGCGTCCTGTACTCCGCTTTCCGAGACGCGGGCGCCATTCGAGGACCTTTCTTCCCCAACGGTTATCGGTCCTTCGCACTATATGGCCAGCCCATTGCCACTTCAGCCGGCTAATTCTTTGAGCTATGTCGGTTACCCTTGTTCGTCTACGGATCTCCTCGTTTTTGATGCGATCACGTAGAGAAATACCGAGCATAGCCCTCTTCATAGCCCGCTGTGCTACCCTGAGCTTTTGGATTAGGCCAATAGTGAAGCACCTCTCATGTAGTCCCACTTAATGAGAAAACCATATAAATCTTCAGTTTTCATTAAGTATGTGCACGACAAAGGCCGAATAACTCAATATCACGTCAACCGATTTTGATGATTCTTTTTTATTATTATTGGAAAGGACATACTTCATTTGAAGTCATTTTTTTTAAATTTTTTGTATCAACCCTTGTATGCCTAACTCTTTTGCTCTGTGTACATAGGCCTCCAGTATCTCTAGCGATGGCGCTGTCCCCCGCGCGGTACCCGCTGCTGTCCCCACACTACGCGCCGCTGCCGCCGCCACAGCCGCAACTGCCACTACCAGACTCCTCGCATGACAACCATGAGGAGGGGAATACGCACTCTGATAGTGATGGTAAGAAAAGCAAAGCAACAACCCATAATTGTCCCACTGCTGGGCTCGGGGTCTCCTCTCACAATGTGAGGGGTACAGGCCATAGTCTACCACGCTGGCCAAGTGCGGATTAGTAGACTTCACATACCTTTGAGTACATTATGCAGAACTCTCCGGTGTGCAGGTTTCCTCACGATGTTTTCCTTCACGAAGCAAGTGATAATTAACTTGTGATACGGACATAATATGTAAGTATTTGAAAATTAGAGGTGCGTGCCAGGATCTCGGCCCCCGCGTTCGGGAGACAAACGTTCTAAACGCTAGGCTATCACTGCTGTGATGGTAAGGGTTAACTTTAAATAAGGAAATGATTGACAATAATTGATGGTAAGTGCGAAGTGTGGAATGAGCTTCTGAGGTATTACCGGAGCGTTATGACATGGGTTTCTTCAATGGTGCAAAAAGAATTCTCCTTCAGGGCCGGCGATACATTGGCGATTCCTCTGGTATTTCTAATGTGCATAGGCGACGGTTACTATTTATCGTCTAGTGGCCCCTGTGCTATTTCGTCAGCCCTTCAGGCTATGGAAATAAAAGTGGCGATGGAATGACTTGAAAATTATCTATTTCCTATTAAAAATAGTTTTCCAATTTACCAATTTCCAATCACAATGTTCCAAAACGAGTTCTAATGTACCAAAAAATCTTCTATTCCAGATGACAGTATCGATGTGACAAACGAAGAGGACTCGACGTCTTACTCCCCGCCCGCCGCGCCCAGCTACCCTCAGAACTGCGCGCCTTACAGGTCTGTTATAACTACTGGGTCCTTCTGATGTCAATTTGGTGATGTTTTTTAATGGAAATAGTCGGCAAACGAGCTGACGATCCATCCGATGGTAAGTAGCTATCG
Source organism: Thymelicus lineola (assembly GCA_963932265.1). Lineage (NCBI taxonomy): Eukaryota > Metazoa > Arthropoda > Insecta > Lepidoptera > Hesperiidae > Thymelicus > Thymelicus lineola. The sequence goes on from OZ010704.1 coordinate 6,872,961, forward strand.
CCCATGGCATCAGCGACACTAAAAGCATTACTGATGCCGGCTAACAAAGAAACAAAGAACTGACTCCTCGTTTGGCGCCTGACTCAAGCAGGGTGGCAGCCATTCAAGTGGACCCAAGGAGAAATAACAGTAATAATGAACTATTAAAATCAATAAATGTGCAGACATTAATGTAAAACTAATAGGAGCTGCAATTCAAAAGAAAACTCTTGTTCGCTCACGCTTTAAATATGTATGTGCAGAGCTTTGGGCGTGGAGAGTTCAGCAGAGACGGCTGCGCGGCTTCTGTTCATGGCCGTCAAGTGGGCCAAGAACCTGCCTTCCTTCGCCAGCCTCGCCTTCAGGGATCAGGTATGTTACTGCTTCCTGGTCAGCTCATGGTAGAAGGAGTCAATTTTACGTAAGGACAATTTTGGACATTTTCAACCCCCCTAACTTTCTCCTCTAAGAGCGTATGATTTTTACGTAGGATTTTATTTAGTCTAAGAAAAAGAAATCAATTGCACTTAAATTCATGACTTGAAATTGGGACCCTTACGTAATTGAAGAAAGGCTCCTATGTAACTGATGCTTAACTAGCTGTGGTGGCCATAAGGGAACTTGTCAACTAACCTTACCCTTTTTTAGAGAGCGTCACGTTTCAAAGTAACTAAAACACCACCAAAACGGCGCTGACCATATTGGCGCCATTGAGCTGCATGCTAGTCACCCATCCATTAATTCCTCCGCGACTGTCTTCAGGTGATTCTGATCGAGGAGGCGTGGTCGGAGCTGTTCCTGCTGAACGCCATCCAGTGGTGCTTGCCGCTCGACGCCGCGTGCGCCGCGCTCTTCGGCAGCGAGCAGGCTGATCAAGGTACCTAGGTCTTCTAGACAGAAGGAAAGAGGGAGAAGGAAGACAGAATGAAAGAGAGGGTAACTTATGTAGTGGCTACATTAGGTGGGTCTTCTAGACAGAGGGAAAGAGGGAGAAGGAAGACATAATGAAAGAGAGGGTAACTTATGAAGTGGCTACATTAGGTGGGTCTTCTAGACAGAGAGAAAGAGGGAGAAGGAAGACAGAATGAAAGAGAGGGTAACTTAGGCAGTGGCTACATTAGGTGGGTCTTCGAGACAGAAACACTTTTCTTTTTTTTTCTTCTTTCTTCGCCGGCAACGCAGCACTAATGCCTTTGGTGTAGCTGATGTTCATGGGCGACGATAGCTTACCATCAGGTGGATTGTCAGCTCGTTTCATGGCTATTTCCATAAAAAATAGAAGAAGAGAGGGAGAAGAAACCCAGAATGAAAGGGCAACTTATGTAGGCAAGCTTGTGTAAAAGCGAGATTTGGCCGAGACTTGTAAGGTTAAACTGGTATCATCTTTCCATGAAGCCTACTTGGTTACAACGATCTTGCTTGAGTCAGCAGCCGAACAACTCGTCATGTTACAACTGGGGGCTTGAGTCAGTTCTTTCCTTTTCTCTCTTCTTACTTGGCTGGCAACGCATCCGTGATGCTTTTAGTGTGATTGATATATTAAGTGGGATTGTTTATGGAACACCAATTATAATATACAGTCTCTGGTAGGTATTTTATGGATCTATGGGAATACAAAGGTGATACAAGAGCCCGTTTAGCATACGAATCACATAATTTTATCATCTTGAATATGATTTTATTTTTACTTTAATTAATAACCGTTAATCAATCCCAACGACCTGTAGCGGCCTTGCCTGCGAAGAGTGGTCCCGGGTTCGATGCCCGGCCGAGGCGGATATTTATGTGACAGATAAATATTTGTCCTCGGGTGCAGGGTGTTATTGTGATGTGTTATGTGTCGTCCATGCCACCTGCGACACTGGTAAAACCTACTGCGGGGGTATGAGTGCGTTAGTGTTTATAATAATGAATGGTGATGTGAGCAGAGTCCGGCAACAACTCGGCGGCGCTGCGGCGGCTGCGCGAGGTGCTGGGCCGGTACCGCGCCGTGCTGGTGGACCCCGCAGAGTTCGCCTGCATGAAGGCCATCGTGCTCTTCAAGTCCGGTAACACACTCTCTCTCTCTCACACACACACACACACACAGACACACACACTCACACACACACAGATACAGACACAACATTTATTTATTTATTTTTTAAAATCACACTACATCTAACATTACAGGTGTCCCCAATTCGATAGAGTAGTTAAAAATATGCAAATTATAACGCCGTGTCCTACGTGGGCGGCTCAACGCGAACGCGAAGCGACGCGGCGCGATGCGAAAACAACAAACAGTTGAAATGTGTTGAAGTGTCCTGCGTTACAAAACGCATGTAGAGTGCGCTGCGGTGCGGTGCGATTTGACGCGAACGCGATCAGTTGGTTTGATATTTTCGCGCAAACTTCAGCGGCGCGGCGGATGTCAGTGGCGGTGAAGGGACGATTCGCGCGCACGTAGGACAGAGTCGCCGCATCGCACCGCATCGCATCGCATCGCACTGAATTCGCACCGTAACCAAAACATACCACTATGCAATGTCAACATTAAATTACATATGTATGTCAGTATTACATGTCTATTTATGTAAGTAAATAAATGATGTCAAATTTTGATAACTAAATAAATGTCAAATTTTGTCAACATAATGCCGTATTAAAGCTAAAACCAACTAAGTCGACCATTTCAGGGGAAAAATATTTAGAGTTATTGCGTTTCAAATGTTTGTACAAATTATTTGTATAATTCCGAGGAGGTACAGACTCATTAGCTTTTTTGTTTTACCATTCGAAAGTAGACATTTTTCTGAATCGAAGGTGTAAAAAAGTGTTTGGACTCCAAAAACTGAGTTAGTTGGTTTTAGTTTTAATACGGCGATAACACTATACCACTACATATTAATAAAACAATGACTTTCCATTATCGACTGACTTTATTTTTAAAATGACAATAGATAAAGGAGCAGAGAGTGGTAAAATAATACAATTTATGTCACGTTTAGAATCCTACGAAAGTTTATAAATTTCCTAGGAAAATAAACTTACGGTTCTTATTATATTCCGGTGACATATACATACGGATCGAATACAGAATTTAATTTTTTGAAGTCGGTCAGTAAATATTATATTGTTATATTCCGTTGTCTTCCAGAAACCCGAGGCCTGAAAGACCCGCTCCAAATAGAGAACCTCCAAGACCAAGCGCAGGTCATGCTAATGACGCACGCGCGCAGTGCGCACGGCAGCGCGCCCGCCAGGTTCGGTCGCCTGCTGCTCCTGCTGCCGTTGTTACGCCTCGTCAGCCCGCAGCAACTGGAGAAGGAGTTCTTCGCCAAGACCATCGGACAGACCCCCATGGAGAAGGTATTAGCTGATATGTATAAAAATTAAAATCCGGCTCGAAGGACCAAGTTGGTCCTGCGAGCAGGATCATTTTCTTTTTGTGTCTATTTTGATAGGGATATTATATCTCATCAATGGTTATGGGTGGGATTTTGAAAATAAATTTTGACTATGTATAAAAAATTAAAGATCACACGTTGGGTTTATGGTCCATAATTTGGGGTCAAATGAGTATTTAAAACTACAATCTGATTGTTATTGGTCGTTCATTGACTTTGTATATATCACGAAATGTCATATATTTGATTGTAAATAAATTAAAACATAGTAATTAAGGAAATTTTAAAATATTCATATAAAGCGTACAACTTTTACTTTTAATAAATATTTGAACTGTTTTACTCACTAACTTAAGAAGACTTAAAGTTGCTTATTCCTGCTTATAGTTATACAATTGGCTTGTAAATATTTCGATTACTGATTAAGATAATTGAAGACAGATTCTAATTGTAAAATAAATTTAATTTAATGTTATAATAATTTTACTATGTAACATTTAGAACAAGACTACAGTTTAAAATAAGTACTAATTTTCTTCGCACATTTTAACTTGTAGTTGTACCAAAATTAGTGTAGAATTTGTTAAGGATTACACTATTTTAAAATAATTTTAACATAAATACAGTCTAGTCAAAAAATAATTTTAATAAATATACTTTGTCTTACTTCATGATCGAATTAAAGGCCTCACTTAGCATCGATTTTAACTTAACTATGTTGTGTGTCTATGTTATTGATGTCTGTAAAAAAAACCGTATTATAAGTATATAAATCATTATCTACAGGCAAAGAAAGAAAGGTAAAGGTTAATTATATAATACTTTCCGAAATTCCGAGTCATTATATAAAATAGTCACATTAAATAATCTTTGTTTAAAAAAATATGAAAATATACTGTTCAACCAAATTGAATAATTTTTTTATTCTCCAACGGTACTCATAGTTACAAGTAAGGTGTCATATAAAATGATTAATACATTTATTTCAGTAAAATAATGTAAATAAGTAGGCATAAAAAATCAAATTATTTAGTTTATATCTTGTAATTAAAATGAAACACGAAGTTTTCGAACCGTACATTTTCATGATTACTAAAACTAATTAAAATCGTTGTCTGTCGCTACACAAACCGACCGGCAGATATTAATGTAGATATGCTTCTAATTGTACCTTGTAGTTACTGTATTGTTAGTTTATAATCACATAGAGTAACAGATCTTAAATGTACTATGCTGCCAAATTATAATCATGTGAGCCAAATTGTACTAAATTAAATGTGATGTCAGTATATATTTTTTGTGTTTCCTTTATTATTTTCAACAAAAACCATCGGACAGACGCCCACTGAGAAGGTATTGGCTGATATGTTTAAAAATAAATGGAAAATCTGGCTCGAAGGACCAAGTATGTCCTGCTAGAAGGACCATTTCTCATAATTACTGTACCGCTTAATTGGTTTATCTGTTCGTCAACTTCTAAAGTGTTGGTTCAAATTCACACGTGCTACAGCTATGCAAAAACCTCGCACTGCGATTGCTACTAGTGTGAAAAGGAGTGCCACTTTTGTTGCGCAGTATTTGCGTAGATTACCTTAGGACGCACAGACGACCAAAACTACTTGTTATTATTTCATTTTCTAGTTCAAAGTTTATGTTAAGTACGTAGAGGAGCTACCCGGAAAAATATTTTTAAAGATACGATTTTGTAGTTTAAATATTATAAATATGCATAAAAATATCTTTGACGAACAAGACGAAACTATAAGACCCTGAAAATTGCATGTTCATATAATAAAATATACTTCGTACTAATACGCCATCTAGTGCGGAGATGAAAAAGTTTTCCGGTTTGGTAAACCCAGCGCTCTTGGCGGAGGAATCCCCATAGCACAGAGGCACAGACTAAATAATACCTACTTCGATATAATACACATAGATGGCGTTTATACAGATAATTCATTTAGGTATGTTTTGTTTGCATCCAGCATCATGGTTAGTTCGACACTGGGTGCGTTCCACTTGACGTTCACAACGATCACACTCACGTCCGCGGTTTTTCCCGTTCCACTAGCTTGTGCAACGCCTACTTCGCTCACAATGACCCACCTCTTCAGATGGGTTGTTATCAGCTTGATATGAGAGAGATTAATGACGTCATAAGTGACGTTTTCGCCACGACCATAATGACCGTGGTCGTTAAGTGGAACGGCTAAAGGGTTATTTTGATAGTTGTGAACATCAAGTGGAACGCACCCATTATGTTCTGTGAGTACGACTGACCATGTCCAATGTGGCATGTCATTGACCCATTAAAAAATCCTTGTGAGCTACTGACATGATTTATATTCTTGTTACTTGGCTTGGCTTCCACCCGTGGCCTCGCCCGCGGAAGTGGTTTTATCATAAAATAGAGAAATAATTTTGTGCTTTTATAGCCTTAGCCTTTATGGATTGACTTTTCCAGCTTATCAAGTTCAGTTTAATATAGGTATCCTATTTTTTAGCAGCAAAAAATTAGGAATTAGTATATAGGTTAGAAAAACCTTGAATTATTGCTATTAAAGTGCAATTTGCTACAAGTAACGACTACGTTGTACTGCTCCATCGATTTCCCACAATTGATTGACGTAAGACATGACAGGACATAAATACCATAATAAAATCATGATGTAGGTAAAAAATAAAAAGAAACCAGAATCTGGTGGGAAAATGGCGAACTTAACATTACGAATAGTAACACTCGGGAAATTGGATTAAAATTCTTGATCGTTGATATTTTCTTGACAGCATCTGTCAGGACTCAGGAGGTAGTCTTTCAGGCGGCCAATACCCCTAGTAATATATCAAAGGAGCTTACCTATAGGATACTGCTGTGTTTATATCTGAGCCCTTCGACCCGACATTAAAGACACCAAACATAATCGTCTTTATTGTTTAATTTTACCTTTCACTTCGAGGCAATTTAGGTAGGTACTTCGAGAAACAATTTACTTGTTTTTTAATATTTACAGAAACTTAGAATAGCCGAATAAACATTAAATAAATAAATAAATAACGCTTCACACTCATAGCCCCAAACTAGGATTCCCTGTGTCCTGGGTGCCATGGACAACACACAAGACAAGGACATTCACACCCAGACCGAGAACAGAAATTCAAACTCATCATTCAAACCGCCTCGCTGGGAATCGAACCCAGGACCCTTAGCGCGGCGATCCGGCATGGTAACCATTGCGCCACACGGGTCGTCATTGAAGTCAAAGAAAGACATCTCCAACAAAATGTGTCCCGCCGGGAGGTTCTATTTTCAAAATTGAGCCCCCGTTCTTTGTTCAAAATCGAATGAATCCATTGAAGATTTGCCCATTGGCGCCAATTGATTGGGACATACATCGTGTTCTCGGTTTCGGTTCTATACGCTAGTAATAATACTTCAATGCGAATAAGCAGGTTATTATTATGAGAAGAGGTGTGTCTGCATAGGTATTTACCTAGACGAGGTGGTTAACCTTCAGTGGGATGTATTTATAACGATATCAAGATCGCAATTCACTGTGTTGCTGGCGAATACAATTTCCGAAAATTAAGGATTTACCTACTTATAGTTTGAAAATTGCAAATGTGAGTTTCCATATACACGTGGAGGGAAATCCCCCTGAACCCCTACACTTAGGTATTTAAAAGAATGAAAGAAAGAAAGAAACATTTATTTCGTCTTGAAAATAACATGGTACAAGGTTATAACAAAGGTGTTATAACCTGACCTGTCACCTGACGAAAAAGGACTACCCTCAGCCAGCGCCATGAAGCGGCTAGATAGCTAGGAACCACGGCTAGGAACCAGCAAAAATTTTACAAATTCTTACACCATTCGTAAGGCACCTTATTCCATCTGTAAGACCCGACTCTTTATTATAATTATGTATTTCTTCGAGACGTTTTCCTTCTCTGATGCAAGCAATTGGACCACTGATAATTTTAATCTTTAAATACAAAATATCCGGATGACCGAGCTTAGCTCGGTTTAGTATTGCTTAACAACGCCATCTGCTTTAGCTTTAGTGTAGCTACTCGCCAATAGATGTCAGGAAGAGTCTATTGTAGCCGTTTTTCATTGCCTGAAAACACGGATAAAACGACATTTTTTAGAAATGAATTCTAGCTAGATCGATTTATTGCCCCCGAAACCCCCTGCATACTAAATTTCATGAAAATCGTTGGAGCCCTTTCCGAGATTCAGAAAATATATGTACAAGAACTGCTCATTTAAAGGTATAGACCAGGGTAGAAGCCTTTAAAAATAATGAAAAGTGAAAAAAAATTATAATAGAATGAAACCTATTGCAAAAGGAAGAGAATATAACAAAAAATAAAGGAAAAATAATTTACGGGTGATCTGAGGTCGGGAAGTGGGGGGGAGGGGGGGTTTAAGGGTAAAAAACGGTTTATCTCAATTTCCAGCAAAACTATAAGTCCTATGGAAAAAAGTTAAATGGCAAAGTTATAGGTAATAAAAAGGTCTACAATTTTTGTATTTACACTTTTTTCACATAACCTCAAAATTTATGTGAAAAATTCAAAAAACCAAGTTTTTGGTTTTTTATTTTTATCTTTTACAAAAATTTTTTTTTTTAACGAAATTGTGTGTGTGTCGTTTCATTGCATTTTCTGAGAAAATTTAACATGGCAGTGTATATTTTTTTATATACCATCAGAAAGTAGAGATTTTAGCAAATAAAAAGCTCACAGATTTTTTTAAAAAAGCGGATATTTTGACAGGTGAATTTTCGATTGAAAATTAGGGTGATTTTTCGATATTAAGTCAAAATAAGGTGAAAAAATAAATATTTTAAATCAAAAAAATGACAGTATGTTTGGGACATAGAAAGGTAAGTTTTCACAAAATTTCGTTAAAAAAAAAAATTTTGTAAAAGATAAAAATAAAAAACCAAAAACTTGGTTTTTTGAATTTTTCACATAAATTTTGAGTTTATGTGAAAAAAGTGTAAATACAAAAATTGTAGACCTTTTTATTACCTATAACTTTGCCATTTAACTTTTTTCCATAGGACTTAGTTTTGCTGGAAATTGAGATAAACCGTTTTTTACCCTTAAACCCCCCCTCCCCCCCACTTCCCGACCTCAGATCGCCCGTAAATTATTTTTCCTTTATTTTTTGTTATATTCTCTTCCTTTTGCAATAGGTTTCATCCTATTATAATTTTTTTTGTTTTCAAAAATTATCGACCCTGGACTAGTAGGTATTAGATAGATAACAAACAAAACAATATAACCCCGATCGAAAGGACATTGAAGCTTGTATAACTGATATTTTAGTTTAGGGTAAAAACCGCAGCGACGTGTTTGGATGTATATATTGCGCCAATAGTTGACTCATATACTCGTAAGTTGTTTGAAATACGAAGTAACAATTGCGTGAAATGGTTTTCCTGCACTGCATTTACGAGGGGAGCCTTATCTATAGAAATTGAGAATTATCTATATACAACAGCAGCGGAATCCTACTATCAGTATAAGTAAGATGTAAGTATAACTTACGTGCGTACATATAGACATAAATAATAATAATAAATAATAAACGCTAATACACGGGCGCCATGGACGACAGCCCCGGCCGGGAATCGAACCCGGGACCACTCGCTTTGCAGGCAGGGTCGTCAACTAGGCTATAGGGTCGTTTAGGTTCGATACACACATACATTTTTACAGCGTGCGAAGCTGACAGTTTTCAAATAAAAAGAAAGTGACATCAATCTTGAAAAGTTCAACCCCTACGACAATTAAAAACGAGAAGATCCACCTGGTGGATGTGGTGGTGGAAGATGGTAAGTGGTAACTGTCGCCCACAGACATAAATAACGCCAAAGACATCAAAGATGCGTTATCGACCAAAGAGAGACGAAAGAACTGGCTCTCAAGCCCCCAGCCGGAACACGACGAGTCGTTTGGCACCTGACTCATGCAAGAAGGTAGCTAACAGGTTTCATAGAAAAATAATATAGCCCCACAATGCGAATATAACCAGGCTTGGCGCACTCCGCATTTTAGCTATGACGTTACAAGTACATGCCGCGTTCGACATGTCTGGCTAATTCAGAAAATTCATAATAGATGTCATACGTTCGTAGTCTATGACACGTATTAAATATGACACATATTGTCACTAAACTTTCAGATTAATTTTATTCTATCAAAAAAGACAACTCTGACATTGCCAGAGAGTATAAGCGATAGTGTTAGAAAGGAAGGCAACTCATTACGCGTTTTTGATTAGCGCTGTGCGACCTGAATTACACTTTATTGCGTTGGAGCTAGAGTCACTATTTATTTAAATGATTTTGCGGAGTTCGCCTTCTGTACCAATATTAAGTACTAATATTTCTTCTGTGGTATAGTATAACACAATTTGCAAGACTCCTTGAAGAGGCGCTTCCGTAATAATAAATAGACACCATCATGCGAGTGTTTCCTTACATTTTTTCGTTAGCATAAAAGCGAACGAACGTTATTTTTTAACAAGGACATCTTTAAGTAAAACAGACGGATTCACCGCACTACCGGTGAATCATTGCGAATTGTAGTTAATGGCAGTTAAGAATAGATGTAAGAATATGAATAATATTCAATTATTTCTGTAATATTTTTTAATATTGGTGAAGGCTGACAAATATAAAAAAATGGCTTTGAGATCATATAAATAAACAGTATAAGTAATTTATTTGTGTTTTTAATTATCTGAACAATGCCAGTTAATAATGTGTAATAATATTTTCAGTTTATTCCTGGATCATAACTTTCTGGAAAATATCGTACCGTCATTGGAAAAAAGGCATAAGATGAAAATTGCAATTTTACAGGACAGCAAAAAAACTGTTAAAATATCAGGAAGTAGTCAAAGGAATTTACATTACGATTTCTTGCACAAAACCGGCAAGATTAATGATAAAAATTTGAATAAAATTAATATGCAGCTCTTGTCCCTTTAAATCATATTAATAAACTATGTCTCAGCGAACTTCGTATCGCCTAACAATCAGTGAATGTATTTTTTTATTTTAATATTCATACTTTTGATAGGTTAAACAAATCAGAGACCATTAAATGCCCTCTCCCTCCCCGTAATTATAAGTTTATATTCACCCTATTTACTTCATAACTTCAAAACGAAGTTGCCATACTAAATTGCACCCCCTTAATTAACTCTTTGGGGATGATTTTCCAAAAAACGCATAACTGTTAAATTTAATAAAAAATGTTTCTAATCTTGAGCTAATACATCAATTTTCATGTTTTTAACTTCAAAAATTACGAAGTTGCGTACTAAGTTCCATCCCCTTAATTAACCATTGAAGGAATGATTTTCCAAAAAATGTCTTAAAATTAATTTTTGTTAATAACTATAATCTTACATAAAAATTTCATGTTTAAAACTCTAAAACTGACGAAGTTGGTTTGTATGAAAGTGACTTCAAACCTCTGTTTTAACCCCATAGGGGATGAATTTCCAAAAATCCGATAGCCTATAGCCTTCCTCGATAAATGAACTATCACATGCAAAAATAATTTTTCAATTCGAACCAGTAGTTCCTGAGATTAGAGCGTTAAACCAAACAAACAAACACAAACTCTTCAGCTTTATAATATTAGTAGGTACAGATAAAATTCAAAGTAACATGACTTATGCTTTTTTACACTGAGGGTGCGATATAGCTATTTACAATAACACCTTTTGATCTTAAAATTTTTATTAGGTATTTTGTTCATTTGCATTTTTAAAATAAACCCGTCGGTAACAAAAAAGTCAATTATAATTAATACTTAAATGCTAGCTCTAATATTTGCAAACGAGTTTCAAATACGTCGTCTTAAATAAATAATCTTAATGTGATAATTCCGAGATTCTATGCATGTTTAAACAACTGAGTTTCTACGAATTTATTGAACAACAAATATCTTGTTAATACAGACTGGGTAGATGATAGAATCCACCAAAAGCGATGGAATTTGTGACCTTCTCGACTATTAAATAACAGAAAGGCCGGTTCGCCTCAAACCTGACGGCGCCGATACGATTCGCGAACTCTGCCACTGAAACAGCTGATGCAGTGGTTCCTTCTTCCGTCACCTCAATCTCCGCCTTATGAATCACCTTTGTAGCGTATAATGGTGTCCGTGACATCAATGGTAGTTTAGCCTTAGTCTGATCAAACAAGTCAAAAATCTTCATCGACATCAAGCTGTCCGTAAGATCCAAGTTCGATTCAATCTTGAACCTTGGAATAAAGCAGTCCACCTCATCCTCTCCGTACTGCTCAGCTGATATCTTCAGCTCGTTGAACACTATGTCTAATGTAACGTTTTGGAAGTTAAGGAACATGTCCTTTAGAGACACTCCCGGATTCGGAAGCATGATAAGCATAGACAGCCTGTTCTCCTTCCCGTAAGGTATTTCGATCACTCTCGCTTGCAACGACTTGATGTTAGCGAAGGGGTAAGTGTATCTGTTGTACATCATGTTCACTTCCCCAACCAAATTGCCGGAGCTGCTATAGAAGGGCATTTTTCTGGTGCTGGAAGCGTTGAACGGAGCCGTCCACTGACCTTTGAAGTACAGAACGCTCGCCATTATCATTTGAGAGTTAGATATGTCCTCGCTCGTGACTATGGAAGGGATTCGTCCACGTGTAACTGTGGAAATAGCATTGTTTATACCATTAGCAGTCCGGACGGCATCCGTGAAGTTTGCAACGACCATCTTAGCGTCGTATTCGGCGGCGACGTCAACAAAATCCAACAAGGGCAACTTGTTCGAGTCGACGATTATAGTATTGAACCGCTCCAAGTTAACGGTGTTAGTTTTCACTTGTAACCATTGGAATATGTTCTTGAACTCCGCTCGCGTCTCCGCCCTTCTACTCGGTACGATACGTAAGGCACTGCATATTTCTTTCAACGTATTCCCCGACGCGCCCTCGGCTATGACGGCCAGTAGAGACCACGTGGTCACCGGTGACATGATCATATTTAAGCCCTTTTCTTCTTGCTGCGTCGTCAAGTAAAGCAACTCAATGGAAAAATTACCAATCTTCTCCGCGAGTCCATTGTGTAGATTCGGTTTTGTTTCCAAATTCGTGTTAAGTATTTGTCCGTTGCTCGTCGACACACAGAACAAGAAACTGGTAATCACACTTATTAATGTAAACATGGTTGTTTATTAACTAGTTTTTCGAATGACTCAGTCCGCACGGCATTCGCTTCGGCCATGCGCGTACAACTGAATGTAATTCGTGTGAAGTATAGTCTAAACACGCGAACTGGGGAAATCCAACAGCTGACCGGTTCTCTGACAATTATATGACACTTGTACCGTATATCCGTTGTTTACAAAAATACATTTTAATGCTTTTAGTTAAAAGTTATTTTCGTTTGGCTTGATGTTGTTATCTAATTAAATCAGTCTATTGGTCTAGGTTCACAGAGGTCGTATTAGATTTTATAAATATCATGTTTGATATTAAGTAGCTAGATGATTTTATCTTTAAATCTGAGTTTGTTATAGCATAGTAAAACGAGCGAGATGCAAGATAACGTGTGCGAAAGAGTCAGAGAAACAGAAGATTGTAGGTAGGTAGATTTTTTTGCGTTATACTTAGAGTATATTATTACTCTAAGGCGTTATACCTATTGGTTGTTAGTTTACTGTTTGTTGAACCCCATTAGGCAGTTAATTCGAATACTGAGTATGTTTATGAGAATTTAAATAAAGGGTATCTCAGACTGCTTGAAATCCCTACTCAACCTACGGAATTTGCCGGGTCTAGACTTCAAAGATCAGGATATAAACTTAGAACTTTAATATTGAAACCAATGATATTATATATTAAAAAGAGGCAGATATGTCATAAGCGCGGCTGTTGTTGTGTGACTCAAAAAATTCCCAATTGGGAATTCTTATTCAGGTGAAGAAAGAGATAGCGATGTAGTTTTGACGCGAGAGCGATACAGACGTACGATAAAGCAATAAAGCGTGCCTTGCGGACATCGGAACAGATTTTTTGGTTGATTTGTAAGGGCATAAAGTATCTATATTTATTTATTAAACATCATTGATTGAAACAATATCTAACCATTGGTAAAATAACCTTCAAAATTATTTATTTTATTTCTGGGTTTTGTTTCATTTCCTTTTATTTAAATATCTACTTTAACCTGACTAACTTAGAATGATCAAGCCAGTGTGCTATATATGTATAATATCTTAAATAACAGAACTATTATTATAAATAGAGAATAACTTTTGAAGAAGTGTATAGAGTGCCGCAAGCTGCAAAATATTACGATTGGTTATGATGCCGTAAGCTTACTACTAAAATAGTTGGTGAAATATACCGCCCCGCCTCTCCAAGCGGGGTCGCATCAGATGAAAGCTTAGAAGTCGTAAGACCAAAACCAATTCTTCAGGCTGTGTTTAGTGGGTGCAAGTCCCACACACAGACAGCTGTGCTGGTATGCATAATACATTCACAGCCTCCCTCCCGTGGAGGGGGAAAGAGAAAGAAAGATACGAATCGCTACAAAACGGACTCCACGTAGTCTTGTCTGCCCTACCTCTAGAATGCAATGTAAGCCCGCGTAGTAGTCCAGGGTCGATAATTTTTGAAAACAAAAAAAATTATAATAGGATGAAACCTATTGCAAAAGGAAGAGAATATAACAAAAAATAAAGGAAAAATAATTTACGGGCGATCTGAGGTCGGGAAGTGGGGGGGAGGGGGGGTTTAAGGGTAAAAAACGGTTTATCTCAATTTCCAGCAAAACTATAAGTCCTATGGAAAAAAGTTAAATGGCAAAGTTATAGGTAATAAAAAGGTCTACAATTTTTGTATTTACACTTTTTTCACATAACCTCAAAATTTATGTGAAAAATTCAAAAAACCAAGTTTTTGGTTTTTTATTTTTATCTTTTACAAAATTTTTTTTTTTTGTAACGAAATTTTGTGAAAACTTACCTTTCTATGTCCCAAACATACTGTAATTTTTTTGATTTAAAATATTTATTTTTTCACCTTATTTTGACTTAATATCGAAAAATCACCCTAATTTTCAATCGAAAATTCACCTGTCAAAATATCCGCTTTTTTAAAAAAATCTGTGAGCTTTTTATTTGCTAAAATCTCTACTTTCTGATGGTATATAAAAAAATATACACTGCCATGTTAAATTTTCTCAGAAAATGCAATGAAACGACAACTATTTTCACAAAAATTATTCGAGTTCGAGTTTTTAAATATATATTTTTAATATTTATGTACAATTTTGAGCCATTTATTAAAATTTACACTTTAGTTAATCGAAAAAACGTCAAAATCCATGTTAAATTAATAAATTAATAAGCAAAAAAATTACAAATCCATAAAGATTGCAAGAAACATGCAAAAATAGTTGTCGTTTCATTGCATTTTCTGAGAAAATTTACCATAGTAGTGTATATCTTTTTTATACCATCAGAAAGTAGAGATTTTAGCAAATAAAAAGCTCACAGATTTTTTTAAAAAAGCGGATATTTTGACAGGTGAATTTTCGATTGAAAATTAGGGTGATTTTTCGATATTAAGTCAAAATAAGGTGAAAAAATAAATATTTTAAATCAAAAAAATTACAGTATGTTTGGGACATAGAAAGGTAAGTTTTCACAAAATTTCGTAAAAAAAAAAAAATTTTTGTAAAAGATAAAAATAAAAAACCAAAAACTTGGTTTTTTGAATTTTTCACATAAATTTTGAGGTTATGTGAAAAAAGTATAAATACAAAAATTGTAGACCTTTTTATTACCTATAACTTTGCCATTTAACTTTTTTCCATAGGACTTATAGTTTTGCTGGAAATTGAGATAAACCGTTTTTTACCCTTAAACCCCCCCTCCCCCCCACTTCCCGACCTCAGATCGCCCGTAAATTATTTTTCCTTTATTTTTTGTTATATTCTCTTCCTTTTGCAATAGGTTTCATTCTATTATAATTTTTTTTTCACTTTTCATTATTTTTAAAGGCTTCTACCCTGGTCTATAGGCGCTAAGGAGCGACGCAGCCCGCGAGCTGAGGAGCAGGTGGTTGTAGCGCCGGTGCTGTGACCGAAACTATGCCATTCAAAGAAAGGACATTAAGGCCTACCACAAACACACAATTGTTACTTCGATCGAACTGTTTAGTCGAGTTGTGTATTGGCAGGATTTCATGTGCTTGATAATTGTTTCCCTGCGGCATAATGAAATTATTCGTAGATATCCCTAATGTTTCTACGTCATCTTAACCATTGTTTCCGAAGGTCTATCATACTTGTTATTCCATCCACATAAACAACAGGATAATTATATTTCTAGTACCATACGATAAGATGTTTATGAAAACCAACATAATTGGCCATTGTTAAACATAATACTGATTAAGTTAATTACAATATTATTGTAGTCTAATGCTGGCCATACACGATCAAGTATACTTGTCAAGTTTGCAGCGGACTTGACGCGGCATCCAGTAAACTTGACGGTGTATGGCCACGGTATGGCTATCTGGCCATATAGCTATCATGCAAACTGGATGTCGCATCAAGTCAAACTGTAAACTTGACAAGTACACTTGATCGTGTACTGTATGACCTCTGTAACGGTGATATCTATAACATGTGCTTAGGCTTTGTTCAGACTTAAAATTATCCGAACAAAAATAATGGTCCTACACACTAACCGTTCAATGTGGCCTTTTAATATTTTTCGTATATGTCACTCATTTAGTACATTTTTGTTTCATAAATCTGTGCAGTAAAATAAATGATATCTGACATTTTAATATTAAATAAAACTGATAAATTGTAATATTTAACAATAAGATAAATAACTTACCTGATTTACACTTCTCAATAAGGTTGCGGCTGACTGAAGACTATTATTTTTTCCATTTTCCACGCGTCATTTTCTTCGAAATGAAGTTGGTTTCAACTGCAATAATTATCTACCAAAATTTAGTGATTAGGCAATACATTAGGAAAAGTGGCCTTTATACAAGAAAGCAGCAGTAAAAATCATACCTTACTGTTAATATCATCTAATAGCACCAAGCCACTATTTTGCATCAAGTTAATCGATTTTTATACAAACCTATGTCTGCAGTTATTAGCAGCAGGTCTTTAGTCTATAAATATTCAATATCAGCTAAATAAATACTTTACCTCATGTCGCTTCGGAAATATTTCGACGTTTTTACTAAATAAATAAAACAAATAGGACGACCCGTGTGGCGCAATGGTTACCATGCCGGATCGCCGCGCCAAGGGTCCTGGGTCCTGGGTTCCCAGCGAGCCGGAAATTTGATAAGTCTGAATTTCTGCTCTGGGTCTAGGCGTGTGTCTTTGTATTTGTGTGTTATTTTCAACGATACCACACTATAGGGTACGCGACGAATAAAAATCTTTTCTCACGTTACCTGTACGGGAGGTACCCTGAAAAAATATATTTCAATATTTTATTACACTATTCTGGAGTTTTAATAAATATGTATATCCATGCCAAATTAAAGCTTTCTAGCACTAAGGGTCTTGGCGCTTTGCTTCAGACAGACAGACGAACGGACGAACATGAGGAAACTATAAGGGTTCCGATTTTACTTTGGAACCCTAATAAAAGACAGTTTTAGGTTCGAGGTCATTGGTTTTCCTATTGTTATTAATGGCAGAGTACGTCACTTGCTACTGTGGTTTCCGCGTCATACTAAAAGTTACGTTTACGTTCAAAACGATTCCGATGAATTATGGTAATGTTCTTTTCAATATTTCTAAGAACGAATGACTTATTGACACCGAAATTCACTACAGGAAAATAATGAATTATGACAAGTTAAAACAACCTATAACCAATTTAGTTATTTGAATTAATCCCCCCTTCCCTCGTACCTCCATCGAACGACGACGCACGGCGGCATTCTTCTAATCAAATCTTGTGTGCTTTTTCTTAAGCAGCCATGTCAAATTTAAATGGCTCCCGACTGTAAGAAAGTGTAAATACAAAAGTTGTAGATCTTTTTATTACCTACAACTTTGCCCTTTAATTTTTTTCCATAAGACTTGTAGTTTTGCTGGAAATTGAGATAAACCGTTTTTTACCATTTAACCACCCTTCCCCTCACAGATAGCCCGTACATTATTTTTCCTTTAATTTTTGTTATATATATTCTCTTCCTTTTGCAATGGGTTTCATGCTACAATTTCTTCGGCACTGGTCTATAAGACGAATCGATTGACGTAAGAATCATCAAAATCGGTCAACACGTTTGGTCTCTACAACGCCACATAGGAACATACATACATAGACTGAAAAACACATTACCCTCCCTTGCGTCGCGCAGTCATAAAAAAAACAAGTAAATGTCTAATCATCATTTAATTTATTAATTTCACTATTCTTCAACAATTCCTTCTCCGCTTCGACTAATATTCTACCAATCGTCTTCACTAACTTCACTTTGAACGTGGCCACGGCTGAGTGATCATCAAAGGTTACATTGGACAAATCCCGATTGACGTAATACAGGAAAGTATTCCTAATCATCTCTCTAACTTTTAGGATTTGATCAGCTTGCCTGGAAGAGAATTGGATTGATTAATTTGATCTAACTCACACAAACAGTAACTAAAATTTTCTGCATAATGCGAGGGAAATTTGTAAAAGTATTTTATAATATTGACTATTCACCCGGGTGAAAGTATTTAAAGAACAATGCCCAAAAATATTTTTTATTTTTGTTAGCGTCTTAAAACGTCAGTTATATCGAAGCAATTCAATATTTTTTTACATATTTTAAAATTAATACCTGTACCCGTATTACCCAGTGTAAGATAATTTTATTAATAAGTGATGAATTTACTATAATAACAATGATGTCAACAATGTCCATTTTCATTCGGGCACTCACTTCGATACATAGCTTGTATCAAGCAAGATATAGGGAGACTTCTGGCCAATATTACAGACAGAATTTCGTTATATATGTTGGTATGACAAATGTAATGATGACAAATTTCCATTTCCGGTTGTCAATCAAAAAAAAAGTCAGAATAAAATAATGGTAAAAATTACAGGCAGCCGTAAGTCTCCCCTACTCTATGACTCAATGGTTATAAGAATTCAATCTCAAAATACTTTGGTTCTGGGGTGTGTCTGCTGAAAATTCTTATATATCTAAGCTCAGAAATTAAAGCGGCGATTTTTAGAATTTTTTATTTATTTTAAGACGCTAAAGTTGAATGTGAAATAAAATGATGTATGGCAGTTGGGCATTGTTCTTTAACAAAAAAATAACATTGTAAAATTTTAAACTGAAAGTAAAAAAAACATAACTTATGGGAAGATCGTAAAGAACGATTTAAACCCTGGTTGCTGAATAAATGTTCGATTTAGTGTATGTGTCTCTTTTACCCCCCCGCCATCTCTCTCTCTCTCTCTCTCTCTCTCTGTGTGTGTGTGTGTGTGTGTACAGGTAAAAGTCATACCTGGTCGGCATTTGTATCCTGAGCTTGTGCTTGGCCAAGTATAATTCACAAGGGTCTAATGATTCCTGCTGAAAATAACAATTATTTGTTAATCATTAGTCACTATCCTTATGACGTCATGAGAAAAAATGATGTAAGGTTACTTCAGCGAGCGAATAGACGTTTAAATCAATAAATCTAATCTAAAATAATATATAAAGAAGAATGCTTTGATTTTTGTTTGTTTGTAATAGATAAACTCAAAACTTATTATACCAGTTTCAAAAATTCTTTCACCAATATAAACATACGTTATTTGTAATTAACATAAGCTATATTTGATTATGATTAGTAATATTTTTTTATGTTATACAAAACATGTTGCAGAACAACGTCTGCCGGGACAGCTAGTAAAAATAACTCCAAATCACATACCACATTCTCCTTCCTAATGTCCCCTGTAGAGTACAAAAGCGCAGCGTGCGGCGTGATGAGCGACGTCTTGTGCACTACGAGGGCCCGTCGCTCGATAGAGTGGTACCCTCCGAAGTATGTCAGCAACTGATTGGCAACCTTCTGTTTTTTCACACCATAGTTTACACTCTCGCTGCCGATATGTGCTCGGTCGCCTTTGCTGATAAAAAAAATGTGATCACATACAATAAACTGTAATTGATTGATGAGTATACAATGACTATACATGGAATAACAACTATTCATCAGATCAACAATTTGAGAAAAAATATATCAAGAACTAGAATTCTAGAGGTATTTAATTACGCAGTAGAACCTATAAGAATATTTTTTTTATATTTGTCTGTTTATCCCCTTAAAGGGTTTTTTTTGTCGTATTTCGGCTCATTTTTGCCAAATATAATTATTAAAATAATGAATAAATAGATTGGGATCCCTACTTAGGGAACGTGTTATACGGTCCCTTCGTATGGGAGTCCGAATCGAACTTGGCCGGTTTTCAATAAGGTGTCCCAAAAGTTACCAAGATAAAGAATTTAAATTACTACCATTTGGGTGCTAAATGTTGTCGGCAAAAAGAAAACTTTTAGTTTGACACCTGATAGTTCAAGACTAGTGAAAATGAAGGCGTTAGATAGAACAATGAGTTAATAGTGATGTTACATTTATTGTTGAACTATATTAAAAAAAATACTACCACAGTTTCATGATTCGAATAAAATATGGTAGGAATAATGATTGAACCATACATTTTTGAAAACGGCTAGTCGAGCAGTATCTGTTTTGACGGACACATAATATAACCCTATTTTATTTGCTTCTTATTACAACAATTAAATTAAAATCCTTAAAATAAAAAAGGTGTTTCCCAATAAAATAAAATCTTGTGTTATTTTTGGGACAACCTATAGAATACTTTGATTTCGCTAAGACTACATCGATCCTAAGATCGTTTTCACCCAAACTCATTGACGTCATTGATTTCCCCAAATAATAAAAGTGGATATCCCCAAACGAAGATACGGTTTCTCCTTATGTTAATGTACCGGGAAGATTCGAGAGAAAACATATTGATTAAGATCTAATTTCAACGGAATAACAAATTTAAATATTTAAATATTGACGTTTGTAATTTATTATCCTTGTCTCCTAAAGTGCTGGGTAAATGTGTACTCAGAAATGTAATACCTACTATAATAATAATATAAGTCGGCGAATTCTACTACGAGTTTCGGTAGAAAATGTGATTTTATATATTATGTATGTATTAATTTTGTAGACACACAATAGGGCATTTTACTCTATAAGAGAAAAAATATACAAATGAGATAGTTTAGGCTATAACGTCGGAAAATGTTACTTTCAGTCACAGGTTTCAGTGTATAAAATGTCAAAATAAATATAATTAATTTGAACTGTTTTTTTTCACTATTTCTTTTAAAGTTTTCGTCAAATTATGCGCGAAAGTTTACAATTATTTTAAAAACCCTTATTGATCGAATAAAAAATTTATAATTCTTTTACTTTTATTTGTACTTTAGGGTCGAATTGAGACACTTTTTAAAGAAGGGTGAAATACCCAATTTTTTCCATACAAGCAAAAAGTAACACCATCTCTCTCTCTCTCTCTTTCTCTCTTCCTATAGAGAGTGTCCGGAATATATTACGAACCGATTGTGATTAGCGTCACCAAGTTGAATAATATGTACTGAGCATTGGTCCAATAATACCAATTAAAGTACCACGTTTTTAGACCCTGTCCATAAAGTCCATGAACGATAATTCTTGACAAAAAACAACCGACTTAAACATTAAGGTAAGTCAAAAAATTAGGGTAAATAAAAAGAATAATTAAAATAACACCCATTAAAAAGTTAATGAGGCAGCACACATAAAAAAGCCGAATTGAGACCCTTCTCCTTTTTTGAAGTCGGTTAAAAAATAAGATATTTTCCCACTAACCTGGTAAACAAATCGATAACAGACATAAGTTTCCCTTTAGTCTTGACGTACTTCTTGGTCAACAAGAGTGAGCCTGACCCCGCTAACAGCACGGCGGTGGTCAGTTCGTCTATATCGGAGAATCTATTCAGCTCATTCACATCTGGCTTAGCTTCTATGAACCCTGATTTTAATAGCTGTTCCAGATAGAGATTTGATAGCGCTGCAATATAAATAAAAATATTAGAAACATAGTAAAAAAATTACTAAATTTAGCCAAAAAAAATAATACAGCTCAAAGAACTAGACTTCGAAAAACGCTTATCTAAACTATTGTATATCTATAATATTTCCCTCAATACCTCATGAATGCCATCGTTAGAAAAATATGGAAAATAATGAGACCAATCTGCAAACATATCTTTTAAAATAAGTTAGTTATAATCATTTCTGAGGTAACAAACACAAAAAAATACCATCGAATTACGAACCTCTTTTATTAAAGTCAGTAAAAAAATACTAGCACCGACACCCTGAATGAAACATTAGAAAAAATTTATTTCTTTTTCTTCTGATAGAGCAGTGATAGCCTCGCGGTTAGAACGTTGGTCTCCCGAACGAAGGGGCCCGAGTTCAAATCCTGGCACGCACCTCTAATTTTCAAATATTATGTGCGTATTAGAATTTAATTATCACTTGCTTCGGTGAAGGAATATTTTCCTTCTCGAGGAAACCTGCACACCTGAGAGTTCTCCCTAAAGTTCTCAAAGATGTGTGAAGTCTACCAATCTGCACTTGGCCAGCATGGTAGACTACGGCCTATACCCCTCGCATTGTGAGAGGAGACCCCCAGCCCAGCAGTGGGATAATTATAGGTTGTTGCTTTGCTTTTTCTTCTGTTTGTTTTGGCTGGCAACGCATCAGTGATGCCTTCGATCAGCAATGTCAATGACGAGAGTAAAAATTTTACCCTCATATTTTTTTCCAAACGCGCCAAAAGTATTACTTAAAAAAAAAACAATTAAAAATGAAGATTTAACTCACATTTAACATATCGTAGCCGTTCCTTCCTCAACCCATGTCGAAGGCACCCCCGGTCAACGGCATCCCATCCTTCTTCCAATAACTGTTCATACTCGTCCTGAATCCAATGCAACGCCGCGTGATCTGACGTCGCACTATATTTGCGTTTTATGTCGCGGATTTCTACAATAAATAATACAAAATACAAAAATCTTTATTTGTCTCTATTACAGTTTCATTAAAATATTCAAACCGTGGTTTAAATACTCCAAATTAAATATTACACCAGACTACTAACCTTCCTAATTCTTTACACACTTTAGTAGGATAGATGTTATAGTGACTGAATACACATTTTTATTTAAACTCGTATGGTATCAACTCCATAATTTGTATTACAAGCGCCTTCTCGTGAGTAGGTAATCTATATACAGGATGAACTTTTGCAGTGAGCGTGGATGGCCAAATTCGAAACTATGAGGAATAGCGAAAAATGTTCATAGGAGTCTCGGGGCCGATTTTGATGACAACTAAAATTGCATCATTAGATTTTGAAAAAAATAACTCAATCTGTATTATTACACCACTCGATAGTGTTGCTAACAAGGATCAAATCCTGGGATGTAATGACATACGATAAACTTAAGGAAAATGTTGAATTTAAGAAACTGCTGAAACTGCTTCATCGGAAACGTATCAGCGATGCCTTTGGTTTTACTGATGTCCATGGGCGATGATAATCATACCATCAGTAGGCTACTAAAATAGAAAGAAATTATGGTTTGCAATAACACCTCGACGATATCCGAGCAGTGTGTAGCGACGTTGGCCATGGCGACCACATTGCCCACGACCGCCGAGTGTAGCAGACAGAGCCCCAAGCGCGGGGGGACCGTCAGACTCGATAGTAGAACACATTATCCTCACCTTGTCGTCTGTCCGCAGCGTTTCTAAACAGCTCGACGTTATCCGAGCAATGTGTAGCGACGTTGGCCATGGCGACCACATTGCCCACGACCGCTGAGTGTAGCAGACAGAGTCCCAAGCGCGGGGGGACCGTCAGACTCGATAGTAGAACACCGAGACGGGTTAGTTGTTCCGTTTGTGATAACGCACCTGTAGAGTTATTGGGAACTCAACGAACGTTTGTAATATGGCACATGTTTTAATATGTAAAGCATAATTTTCAGAGCTGTAATTATTGAGCTTGTATTTAATTTGTAAATTATATTTTTTGGGTTATTTTCATAAAATTGAAGATTTAAATAGGAACTAAGCAAATAAAATAGAACCTAAAATTGTCCGCGAGGACTCTCGACATGGCTTTCGACTGTTATCATGATAACAACCGGGATCAACGGATTTAAATGCCCTCCTAAGCACACTATGTATTTAACTATTACTTAATAACATTTTAGGCTGTCATTTAAGTCTATACTCACCAATTTCCATCAAGTCAGCAACGGCGAAATCGATTGCTTTCTTGCTCGGCGGTTCCGGTAGTTGTGACAAGAAGATTTCGACCTTCTCATTAGGAGAGTAAGACTTACAATCCAATACCGTTTGTTCTAAAGGTATCCTGTAGGGTTTATCAGAGATTAATTAGTACGTTTTTTTATGGGAATAGCCGGCAAACGAGCTGACGATGCACCTGATGGTAATTAGCTATCGTCGCCCATGAACATCAGCAACACCAAAGACATCACTGATGCGTTGCCGACCAAGAAAGAGAGAAGAAGAAAGGAAGAAAAAACGGACTCTTAGGGTGCGTTTCCAACAGAGATGCGTAGCGAGAGATGTGTTTAAAAACAAATAGAATGGCTTCATTTACCTAGTCTGTAGGCAAGTGAAGTGATTCTATTGATTTTCACAAACACATCTCTAGCCACATATCCATCTCTGGTGGAAATACACCCTTAATCCCCCAGCTGGTACCCTGCTTTGCTATCACTAGTTGGATTCGTTAGTTCAATCGTTGGACTAGTGAGATTTTTTTCTCATTTTTTCGACCGTCGAACTAAATAATGAATTTAAATATATTATATATCTATTCTTTTTTTACTATTATTATTTTTAGGCGAAGGGAGGTAGATAGTTCACTCGTTTGACAGCTAGTTACATTGAAAAAAAAATAACAAAATTGCAAATAACCTCAAAATCTCAGGAGTGGTGTGCGCAGCGAATTCTGTCTCCTTGTCTTGAGTGTACATTCTGTAACAGGTTCCTTGAACAATATAAAATATAATTATATTGCTTTATTTAAAACTGTATTTTAACTAGAAACATTTGTTGGTTGTACATGTTTGCTAAGCTGAATTGGAACTAATTATTAATCAATTCAAAGAATATCGTTTTTAGAGTTCGGTTACTAAGTTTTAAGTAATTCTAAGCGATGCGAGGCTGGTTAGCAGTAAACAAATAAAATAAATATTTTTTATCTCAGATTAAAGCTTTAATATGAAATGAAATAATCTTTTATTCATGTAGGTATCACTGATACTCTTATGCACGTCATTTTTTTTAATCTACCAGCATTTCGGAGAGGTGCTTTGTCATGGAGGAGAAGAAAAGCCGTAACGAAACTCTTCAGAGAAGAATGAGTTTTTTTTATATTAACTAATTATTATGTGAATGTATATAAGTTTTATTATGTGAACTATGAGTTTTTTTTATTATATTTAAACCTACGTACCTGGTTGAACTCTGCCAGCCCTACCAGTCCGTTGCTTGGCGCCTGCCAGCGACACCCATACTGTTTCTAAACTTGCCATGCCTGCCAAATTCATTACAACATACTAAGTAACTGACTAAGAAGCAATCACATCTAGACACGCGGTAACGTGTCAAGCCAAGTACAAGCAGCACCGTATGTAATATTACACGATCCATTTGAAGGCACTTTTGACCCCCTCATAATTCGAAAACTATTCCACATAAACCTGTCAAAGGGGTTCGAAAATTTTTCTATGGAACCTGGCATACCTACAAGTTCGCCATTTTGAAAAAACCTCGTTTCAGCGGCCAGAGATGAAACATGTGCCAATAGACGGAGTAAGTGATTAAAATCAAAAAGTATTCAGTGGTGAAGTGTCGTAAATGATATACTTCCAGAGAATCGACAATGTAATCACTTACATCGTCGATTGACACATGTTTTATCACTGTCCACCAAAACGATCTTTTTTCAAAATGGCGGTACTTGTAGGTATGCCAACTAGGTTCAAGTCCCTTTGGCTCATTTATTGAGATTTGAGAAAAACATACGTGCTCCAAATTTCATAAACACTCCTCAAACGGTTATTTAGATATCAACATCCAAAAATCATCATTTTTATCACTGACTGACCTATACATCCAAATTTTAACCCAGTTCCAGATGGGTTTGAAGTATCAAAAAATAAAAATAAATCGAATAATGCAGTATTCCAAATTAAAGAGCTCACCATAAGGATTTCACAAAGGTATATCATGATAGCTTTTTTTAGCAGGCGGTTTTTTTTTAATTTTTAAATTTATACTAGTTGCCCGTCTGTTCTGTATACATTTATGCGTTACACATGATCAAACCATAAACAAATAAACCAACACATACCAGTCCCTTCCCTAATCCTATTCTCTTTATGAGCGCCGGTGTCTATGACGTACACTACATCTGGTATCGTGATGGAAGTCTCCGCTATGTTCGTAGCTAGAACAATCTTCCTCACCCCGGGTAACGGTTTAGAGAACATCTTGGTTTGGTCTGTTGTTGATAACCTGGAAAAATAGAGGAATTTGTAATGAGAATTTAGCGGAATTTAATTTTATAATATTACAACTTTCCCAAGACAGAGAAGCATGGAAGATCCTAGTTGGAAACACAACTTATGATGAAGAAAATTTTTATAATCGTAGCATAAGAATCTGTATAGTTTGTCAGTAAAATAAGTGTGAAGACATGTTGTTGTTTGCCTTATTATTATTGCTTATTTATTTAATAATTTATGCACACCATAAAATTAAATTATCATCAAATATTATCAAGATACAAATACAGAAAAAATTAAAGACATCTTATCTGCCATATTTCGCCCTGACTTACCCTATATGAGATAAGTGTTTTCCTATCAGATTTATTAATTTTTATTAAAATTTTACATCTATTCACATTTACCCGATGCGTTAAATTTCAGTAACTTCTGATACTGATGGTATTTAAATAATTAAAATAAATACAGATACAAAATACCTGGAATGCACCGGTAATACCATATGACAGCTGTCATTTTGACCAAAGTATTCCTCTAGTAACATTGTGGCCTGTTTTATCTCAGCCCAGCCCGGCAGAAACACCAATATAGCTCCCTCCTTCTCTGTTTTGTCCACTGCTTTTATTACTTCCACAACCTGTAGATTATTATAATAATTATTGAAAAGAGCGTATTTTTTAATAACATATAGTTTTTTTTGTATTTTTTTACTAGGCCACCAAACTGTAATAAGAAAGTCGGAATGATCTCATAACTCAGTTAAAAGGTACGACTTGAAGACATATCTTATTATGTTTTTACTTTTATTTCTGTATTTTTACTCAAATATCCTATACATACAAACTTTTGATTTTTTTTTATTAAAACATAAGTTTAACATTTATAAATATGTTTTATATGTTCATTACGTGGTTTCATTGATTGCAAAATTTTGTCTACTAGCAAAAAAAATATGGGACGCAATTTTGAGCGTTGTCCTTTATCATTGTATAATATGTTGTGTTGTTTTTATAGTTTGCTGGTGATGAAATGAGTGGATTTGAAGAAAGCAAAGCAAAAGCAAAGCAACAATCCATAATTGTCCCACTGCTGGGCTCGGGGTCTCCTCTCACAATGTGAGGGGTACAGGCCATAGTCTACCACGCTGGCCAAGTGCGGATTGGTAGACTTCACACACCTTTGAGAACATTATGGAGAACTCTCAGGTGTGCAGGTTTCCTCACGATGTTTTCCTTCACCGAAGGAAGTGATAATTAACTAGTAATACGCACATAATATTTGAAAATTAGAGGTGCGTGCCAGGATTTGAACCCGGGCCCCCGCGTTCGGGAGACCAACGTTCTAACCACTAGGTTATCACTGCTTTACCGGATTTGAAGAACTGGATTTAAATTAATAATACTAACTTGTTTGCCCCCAACACAAAAAATCATAACACCCCTAGTGTTATAAGTTTGACATGTCTGTGCGTCTATCTGTGGCATCGTTTCTCCTACACAAATGGAATTTTATGATGCGGATTTTTTTTGTTTGAAAGCTGACGTGATCGAGTGTATTCTTAGACTTCTTAGTTATGTTTAGTGTAAATAAAACTATCGGGGGTTTTTATAATAAATTATAAAATGTATAGTTAATAAACAAATATTTTTAGGTCTTTCTTGTTAACCCCATCTAACCGGCTATAGACAGCGGCTGTGACGTCACAATATGGCGCAGTCATTCCTATTCAGAGTTTGATGACAATTACTTTACCTCTTGACAATTAACTTGAGGTTTTCCGTCTTCTTTCGTACAGTTCTCCATAGTGGTTGGTAAGTTGACATTGAATTTCTTCTGTATATCATTCAGATATAACACATCCACGGGAAATGTTCTACCGGGAACCTCTATGACGGGGCAGGGGTCGAAATATCTATAACATGACACAATACCGAAACTCTGAACATGTTTAATAGTAAGGAGCTGTAAATTCGTGTACAACTTTATTGATGTTATAGACGTCATTCGTCTCACAGTCTCATAAAATCTTCGTTTCATAAGTAAAGATAAATTGTCACAAAAATCGATTGTTCACATATAAACAAATCATTCACAAGTCTCTTGTCTCTCTTAAGAAGAAGCGGCATGAAATTCCCAAGGAATTATTCCTTCTTAGTAACCGCAGCGCATACTACTAACGTCTATTGGCTGAATATAAAAAAATCCTTCGCCTTGTAAACTCACATAATGTTAATATCTCATCTCTATGTATGCTCTGTGGTTCACACCTTCCCGCCTAAGCTGTCCTAAGCGCCTAAACAGTGTTCTTCATTTTAAATTACTTTTGTGATAAAATACTGAGTGTTAATTGTACAAATCGGTTGTTGATTTAAACACCTAAAATATTATTTTTAATCGAAATGAAAATAGAAGCAAATGAATTAAATATAATATCATTAATTTAAAAAGTTAAAAATAGTACTCACTGTCACGTGATCTCAAACGCCATTTGAAGCTTTTGACGTCATTGTCCGTATTTTATAAGCAAATTCAACGAACTTCAATAGACCGCTAGTATGGAATATCGGTTAGTGACGTCACGTGACATTTTTAGTGGGATTTTGATAATGATTTTTATTTATCAATTTTTGTTTTTACAATAAAGATTATTATTTTATATTTTTTTCAAGGCTCTATCTATAAAATAAAATTGAATCCTAAAATTAGTCAATATCCCTGTTGTACAAACAGGTTGTTTTATTATCCAAACAAACTCATGTCTTTAACAAAGCTCAAACGTTATCTCACCTAGTAAAAACCCCGACGTCCAACGTAGCGCTCATCACAACCACCCGGAGTCCTGGGTTCAGGTCCAACGCTCGCTTCAGCAGCAGCAGCGTGACGTCAGTATTGACGTCACGCTCGTGCGCCTCGTCTATGAACACGTGCGTGCAGCCTTCGAGACCTGGAGGGCACACAACATATATACAAATAGACACACAACATCTATACAAATAGACAATTGGGATGTTTACACTAACTAAAAATTAATTAAATCAAAATTGTTACAGCATATTAGGACTGGCTCCAGTCAATAATTAAGTATTATAATTATTTACAACTGCTGGTTTAATGCGTTAAATGAGTACCTACTCTTATATAACATGCCTTCATTGACGAATGATTTAATTTAATTATCTTATGTTAATTTTATATTCTCATGTAAGTGACCATGTATGTCTTTTTTGAGAATAAATATTCTATAAACCTAAACCTAAAAATTAATATAAAGATAATGTTTAAAGTATTCTTGGTAACTTTTGAACATCTAAAATAATATTCTTTTGTTGAAATCAATTACAATAAATTAAATGTAATTAATTTAAAAAGTTAAAAATAGTACTCACTGTCACGTGACCTCAAACGTCATTTTAAGTTTATGACGTCATTGCTCGTATTTTATATGCAAGTTCAACAAACTTCAGTAGACCGCTAGTATGGAATGTCGGATAGTGACGTCACTTGACGTTTTCAGTGGGATGTTGATAATGATTTTTATTTATCAATTTTTGATTTTAAATTGAAGATTTTTACTTTGACGTGTCTGCGTATCTATATGTCAATTTTGATCTAGTTTTTTTTTGTATGAAAAGTGGCCATGTTTAGTGTAAATAAAACTGTCATGGACTTTTTAAAATTCAATTTAAGTTTATTCACTAATAAAACTTACCTGGATTCATTTGCAATCGCTTGAGCAGCACCCCAGAAGTGCAGTACAATATGGCTCCCCCCGGTACCCTCGGCTGCTTAGAATGAAGTCGCACTTGGTAGCCAATTGACTCTCCTACCTGGGTGAATTGAGTGAAAGTTTTTTTAAAAAGTATAATAGATTATACTTTAGACACGATATTTCATTTGTCTGTTTGTAATATTAAAATAAGCGCTTTTTACTAAGTGCATTTGGATGTATACACGGTACATATACCAAAAAAAAAATTTTTTTACAATTTTTGTTTGTTTGTTTGTTTCGTTGACTATTCATTATTTTTTTAAACTAATATTTTAATACAAAGTAGTACCAAGATTGGTTACCAAGTAAGATTCATCTAAGAAATACTGGATTATTCTACCTTCCTTTTTGGGCAGACAACACATCAGTAACGTCCTATGCTGACCATACACGATCAAGTGTACTTGTCAAAGCAGTTTGACTTGATGCGGCATCCAGTTTGCATGAGATAGCTTTAAATCCAGATAGCCATACCGTGGCCATACACCGTCAAGTTTACTGGATGCCGCGTCAAGTCCGCTGCAAACTTGACAAGTATACTTGATCGTGTATGGCTAGCATTAGGATGTTGTCTTATGCCCATGGATTCGCCCACATACCATCAGGTAACTCATCTGCTCGTATCTCGGTTATTCACACAAAAAAACCTTTTTTGGAACGAAGTTCCTTATCGCGCGTTATGAAAGGGGGCTAAACGAAAAAAATTCTTACGAAAAGTTGTCAAGACACTTTTTGAAGTGATTCAGTAATATGAAACTAGATGGCGCTGTACAACTTTCTGAATCACACTAGCGTGATTCAGAAAGTTGTACAGCGCCATCTAGTTTCATATTGCTGAATCACACTGCTAAGCGCGTAAAACAATACTTAAATCGAAAGGAACTTCGTTCCATCCGGGCGTCCCTTGACACCTCTCAAGTTTTTTTTTTCTTTTTTTCTTTCTTTACCTCTTCCCCCAACTCATCAGCAACTCTCTGCGCTAGCCCGATGGCAGCAACTCGTCTCGGCTCAGACACAATAGCTGCAGTCTTCACGCCACAATGTCGTAATATTACTGCGGGGACCCGAGTGGACTTGCCACATCCAGCCGCGCCTACCACGACCGCTATTCTGTTGGTCGCTAGCGTTGAGGATATCTGCTCTCTGAAGAATTGAACATTTGAAAGACATTAAGATAAAAATAAATAAAAAAACTGACAATTTTATTAACCATCTTGATCATGTCGGCTTTCAAACAAATCTAAAATTTTAACAAAAACAAATCTAAAATCTAAAATTTTAACAAAAAAAAACCAACTTCAAAAGTGAAGTACATCCTTTCCAATGACAATAAAAAAAAGAATCATCGAAATCGGTTGGCGTGATATTGTGTTATTCGTCCATTTGTCGCGCAAATACTTAATACAAATTTAAGACTTTTATGGTTTTCTCATGGATGCCATTGTCAGATCTCGCTCAAATTTAAATGAGACCACATGACAAGTAACAGCTTTCGATTAAAAAAGAATTATCAAAATCGGTTCACCCAATCGAAAGTTCTGAGGTAACAAAAATAAAAAAAATACAGTCGAATTGAGAACCACCCCTTCTTTTTTTGAAGTCTGTTAAGAACATAATATAGACCAATGCCCCAGCCATACCTGCATCCAACGCATTAAGAAGTACACATGTGGCCAACAGTTAGCGCATTAAAAGGGGCGTGGCCTTGCTAATGTCACATTAGTAATGTGTGTACATGTTAAGCAATAACTCAGGTGGTTTCTAAGACACATCAAAGAATTTTAATTCTGTTCGCCACATCTGCGGCCTAACGCGCTAAGCAAGTCCATTAACGTAAACGAAATACATATTTAAAGTGTTTTTAGGGATGTGAGAGAAATTTGCAAGGTTTCAATCAATCTCTATACAGTAGGATAGTAAAATATTAACAATAAAATTTTTATTTGTCAATATCATAATTGAATGTTTGTATGTTCAGACGAAAAATTTGCGTTTTTTCCTTCCAGACGTTATTTGCTTTCAATCGTACGTCATAAATCTTGATTGATTCACCATTGAAGTAATAAGTTTATGTGTCATAATAACATCGATAATGTCTTCATAATGTAAGGAAAATTGATGATTTTCCTTAATTAAAAAGATCATCAAGTCAGTAGGGTAAACCCAATACGTATTAACTACAGACGTATCGTACCGTAGTTCAAATGATTAATATGAAAATTTTACAGTTCCAATAATATAGCAGTTTACAAACAAACGGGTCAAATTGATAACCTCCTTTTTTAGGAAGTCGGTCAAAAATAAGGAAACGGATTGAAGTAAGAACAGTTTTTATTTAAATGTACTTGTCAAAATTTTTTGATTCATCTATTTTTTCCTTTATAGATTAAAAACGTAAAAAACATTGTTCATTTTTTAATTTTGTGATAATATAGTAGAAACACACACAAGCATACACACACACACGCACGCGCGCGAATTTACGCACGCTCACACACACATACACGCACATATGTATACACATAAACAGTGAGAAAGGTACAGAAGCTATTACATAATATTATGTCCACACTTTTGCACTGATTTCATTTAATTGCGCCGAAATATACTATATATAGATATTAAGTTTTTCATTATAAGTGACAATGTACTTATAATAATTAATAAGTATGTCTTATGAGAAATAAAGAATCTTTAAACCGAAACTTTGCTGATACTTTGTTATTGTAAATAATAATATTATGTCTGGCGGAAATAATGCTAATGACCCCAAGTTAATTAAAAAATAAATCGCTCAGTCTTTATCTGTCATGAGTACATGTCATATCTGATGACACACGTATACAAGTAGGTCATTCTAATCTGGGTCATTCATTACCTGGCCTAGCAGGTTAAAGAGCATATTATTATAAAAGATACAAAGTCACTACTTATATTACTAGAGATCACCCTCGTTTCGCTTCAGGAAAAATTGTAAAAAAAATATAATATAGCCTATGTCACCCGGGGATAGTGTAGCTTCCTAACAGTGAAAGAATTTTTCAAATCGGTTCGGTAGTTTCAGAGCCTATTCAATGCAAACAAACAATCAAATATTTCCTCTTTATAATATTAGTATAGATTAATATAAAGGCCTTTTTCGCGTATATGATTCATCATTGCAGAGCCGAAACTACTAATGCTAGTACTACGATGGATAAAGAACTTCAAAAATGATCTTGGAAATATAGGGTTTGAAAGTTTATACATATACGTTGGGTGAAAAACTACGTTGGGTCTTAATTATTTTTGACTTTAAAAATAATTAACAATAATGAATGTAGATATTATTATCAGTGTTTATTTTATCATAGTTCACATTAATAATTAAGGTATCTATTTAAGGGTATAAAATAAGGGTTGCAACTTCGTATGAGAAGGACGTAAAACTTTTACGTAGAAAAGTTTAAGAAAACCACAGCCGCAGATAAAAACATATCAAAAGTAAGTTATACTTTTGTAATAAGAAGTTACAATAAAACAAGGGGTAAAACACGTGCCGAGTATCAATGAATATAACAATTGGTTATTGTTTAAAATATTTTTTTATTCAACTATTAACTAACTTACTTATGATGACTTCTTGAACGGCGAAGAATTTAATAAGCTGCCTAATTTTAAAGCTTAAATATTTTTTCATAAACTTCTATCAATATATACTATAATAAAACTCAAAGGGCAAATTTTCTGTATAGGTATTGAATATTTTTTAAAAATTTCGATTAGGGGGCACTTCAATAACGTGTTAGAGCACAAAAATATTATTTTTTTAGAATTATTGTCTGTCTGTCTATCTCTGAATTACATGTTTTTGTGACTAAAATTTTAGGCTTTGCTACACAGAACTTGGCATCCATTTAGATCTCAATTCTTTTTTTGAACATGGCTCTCATTTCACATTTATGTTTTTGATGAGATAATATTTATGTCAAGATTTCACTACTTTATATGGACAAAGAGTTTCGTTCAAAACTTGACGCGTTTTTATCAGAACGTATTATTGGGATGAGAAAGTCAACAGAAACCGAGAGTGAACGCAAACGTCTCGATACGTCAGCGTGACGTCATGCGCCGACGTCACGTGGCGTCGCGTGACGTCGCATGACGTCAGGCTACAATGAAAGCGAAAGGCACTTTCGGTGTCCAATACTTTCGATTTCGTTTGCCGTTACACATAGATGTAATGATTACGAAACTATTATATTTATACAGGGCAAATTTTATTTCCTAGTTGCACCTTTTATTTTTACCAGATTAAATTTTACTAACTGTCTCCACCCTAATTTATATCCTAAAGTAACTATATAAATTAGCAATTATTAGCATTATGGTTGCTAAAAATGCAGGCACAAAACTTTACATAATTAAAAAGAAACTTTCACTGACCTATTCAAATTTCAAATTTTGGCACCACAGAGCAACAAACCCGTATGACTATGACCTCAATTGTTCCCAATTTTGATAAGGTTAACCTTGTACCGTTCCACATTCGCGTTAATCCGACCTGAGCGTCCCGGTTAGAACGCCGTGGCCTAAAATCGTTTGTATTGACCTTGAGCCACGATTCCGATGTACCCGGCCTCGTATCGCGACCTTTCTTAACCGAACTTGGCCCTTGTGACCTCTTCAAACTCCCCATTCAAAATTTAAGAAAAGTTTACGTTATCATTTGTTATTTTATTTTAAATAGGTCATTTACATTCCATCTATTACTGCTTTTTAATCGGAATTCTTAGTATATTAATACTCGTAATAGGCTCAGGTAATTTTTATAAAGGTAAAATAAAAAAATGTGTTTTTTCTTATTTATTATTTTCTTAATAACAAAAATACATAATACGAGTATATCTGTAAATCAACCTACAAACTCATAACAAAATCCTATAAACCAACAAGAAGTGAACGACATACACAACTCTCCACTCTCAAATCGCGAAATCCAATATGGCGTCTCAACTTTCCCGCGTTTCGCTGCACGAAAGTTAATCCATAGAGCGCTGGAGAGCGGCGATATGACCCCAAAACGTACTAGAGGGACACAATGACCCCGATAAAATAGAAACTGTGTCATCGAAATCGCTCGAACGACATTTGAACACTTTCGCGCTAAATCCAGTTTCATTTTTAGTCTGTTACAGTGAAATTGGTAACGAAATTTAAATGTATCTTGATGTTTTCCTATTAACATAGTTAATTTATGACCAATTATTATAAGTAAAATTGTTTCTTTTTAATAATTTCGCACAGT
Source organism: Thymelicus lineola (assembly GCA_963932265.1). NCBI lineage: Eukaryota > Metazoa > Arthropoda > Insecta > Lepidoptera > Hesperiidae > Thymelicus > Thymelicus lineola. The sequence continues at coordinate 6,908,112 of OZ010704.1, forward strand.
TAAAATTTTTCTTATTATATTTTTTTTTCTACAGGCCCCATAATAAGATATTTATCCAGGAATCCTTCCAATTGGTTGTAATTGTTTTTTGCATAGGTTTAGTAATATTTTGTTAGTCATTTCATCTATGTATAATTGATAGTGACACTGAAATGAAAATTAAAAATCGTCGCTTCTATTATGAATTATGATATTTTATTGTTATTACAATACAAATGAATTTGTTTCATAATTTAGGTTTTAATTTTCTCGTGTATTTAGAAATTTATTTATTTATTACATTGATGTCACCTCTAACAGAAGAAACATAGGGCATAATCTTAAATTAAAATAAAATAAAAAACCAATAGTTTTAATTACACTAAACATAGCTGAGAACACTCGATTAAATCACCTTTTATACAAAAAAAATCAAAACATAAAGGAGCGGCCCTACCTACGAAAAAAACGTGCATACGCAACAAAACATGTCGGTTTTGTTCCTACTAAACTACTTTCCTGTGGCTTTGACATTCCTTTGTCAAAGTGGGTTTTAGTAGTTAGTACCTTAGTACCTTGGTAATAAGTCACAATTTACACTGCAGTAAAGAGAAAAACAAAATGGCGAACACGGCACACGTCTGACGTCATGAAAAATTTGACAGTATAGCAAAACTGTTGCGTACAGAGTTGGATTGTTGTATTTCATACGTTAGACAAGGACACCATTATGTTTATTATTTTGTCTTTTAAACTATTCCATAACTAAGTATCTATATGACATTACACCGCATCTATATAGTTCATATATCTATGGATCAAAATCAGTTCGATACCACAGACAGACATACAGATACACAGACACGTCAAACTTATAACACCCCTTTTTTTCGTCGGGGTTTAAAAACTTAACGCCTTATGGCATTGTCCATCGGTCAACCCTGGGTGGATGTGGAAATTGCTGATGGTAGGCATAGACCTATATGTATATACTATACTAAAACAGACTGTTCAGGTTAAAAAGACGAATGTCGAACACCTTTAATGACCCCAAGTGGTGCCAACGCATTTTAGTCGGCTGTGAGCAATCGAGACAAGTAGATGTCATGTTTCGTAAAACCCCGACCGTTGAAGAACACATAATAATTAATAACGCATCATTGTTTACTTTGCACAGTTAAAACGTCTTCATTATTTACGTTTGAACTTTACTTGAGTTTATTATTGAACAATAAATAAATAAATTTAAATGGTAAGTTATATTTTTACTTGCATAAAAAAATATTTAATGAAAAATATTCGATGCCGCCATCTTGAAAAGAATTTGACCGAATTTAACTTTAGTTTATTTTTCTGACTTAAAAAAGGAGGAGGTTTTCAATACTGTTGTAATTATTTTTTAAGTTAAAAGGAGTATAGATGTTTTTAAAACTTAGCTTTTTTTAAAGGAGTCTTATTAACCAACTTCAAAAAAGGAGGAGGTATTATATGGGTATTTTTTTATGTTTGGTACCTCAGAACTTTCGACTGGGTAAACCGTTGAAGTATAATGTCATAGAACTCATCATCATCTAGAACAAAATGTGTGTCCCGACCGGGAGGTTCCATTTTCAAAGTTGAGCCCCCGTTCTCCTTTCAAAATCGAACGAATCCATTGAAGATTGAAGCCACGTGGCACCAATGCATTGGGACATACATGATGTTCGCGGTGTCGGTTTTATACGCTAGTAATAATACTTCATTGGGGTAAACCGATTTTGATGATTCTTTTTTTAATCGAAAGCTGGACTTGCCTTGTGGTCCCACTTAAAGAGTAGAGTTTTTGACTGACTAGTAGTTTTTGAGTTATCCCTAATTTTGAAGTCAGTCATTTTTGTCAAGAATTATGGCACTAAATGCATTGAAGTATTATTACTAGCGTATAGAACCGACACCGCGAACACCATGTATGTCCCAATGCATTGGCGCCACGTGGCTTCAATCTTCAATGGATTCGTTCGATTTTGAAAGGAGGACGGGGGCTCAATTTTGAAAATGGAACCTCCCGGGCGGGACACACATTTTGTTCGAGATGTCTGTTCTATGACATTATACTTCAATGACTAAATGATTATGTGTTTAAATTATTATTATTTTATAACAAACTACCATAAAAACACACTGTACGATTGGTTACCAGATAATAATCTAAGAAACGGACTATAACCATTTAGGCTGAAGTCAAGGTTACACAGACATAGCTACGTTACAAGGAAACAGATTTTGATGAATTTTGACTCACCTTGATTAAGATAGAACTTTTTAACTTAGTAAACTACTATAAAGTTTCTATATTACTTTTTTCTGATACCCTTGTGAAATGGTGAGCAGTATTTATTAACTTAATATAATACTTACGCGTATTGATCAATGGGCAGTGTCGTCAAGCCTTCGTCGTATTGTTCGAAACGGTGTTTCAATACACGATCCCGCCTCGCCAGCGTCGAATTGGACGAAGGTTTAAACGTCCGACCGAATACTGGATGCATTTGGGTTTTCAGCTCTAAAATTAATTAAATAAATAATCATTTACACACTCATACCCCCGCAGTAGGGTTTCACCTGTGTCGCGGCTGGCATGGACACATAACACATCACAATAACACCCTGCACCCGAGTACATATATTTATCTGTCACATAAATATCCGCCCCGGCCGGGAATCGAACCCGGGACCTCTCGCTTCGCAAGCAGGGTCGCTACCTGCTATTAAGCTATAGGGTCTTCAAATATCGCACCCTCAGTGGAAAAAAGCATAAGTTTTTACGTTGAATTTTAGTTATTAATATGATTGGAAAGAGGGACAAAAGCTGCATATGCTCAATTTTTTCCAAATTTTTATCATTAATCTTGACGGTTTTGTGCAAGAAATTGTAATGTAAATTCCTTTGACTACTTACTGATACTTTAACGGTTTTTTTGCTCTCCTGTAAAATTGAAATTTTCATCTTATGCCTTTTTTCCACTGAAGGTGCGATATAATGTTTATTATTAGATTACATTTATTATTAGCGGGTCCACCAAAAAAAATAATAACGGAAAATTTGTCATACCACTTACCATCACGTAGCATGCTTTTGCATTAGTAAAACTAATGAATATTCAATTTATATGTACCTGTATCTTCAGAATCCCCTAAAATTATCATACCATCTGCATCATCTGCAAGATAAAAGTTTATGTTAATTACTACCATAAATACAGATATTGATAGTTAAGAATCGATAACGTCTATTTCAAAAAAAAACTTAACAGGAGTTGAAAAAAAGAAATTAAAATGTGTGCAATTTACACGTGGTAGAAGTAACACCTTCAAAATTTTTTTTTTCGATAATCGCGACCATATTCTGCATTAGTTTTCGGTAAGAAAACAGTGGTAACTAACGCCATCTCTTAACATAATATGAATAGTAAAATGAGCAGCTAGCGCCATCTATCCAGCAATAAAACGAGTCTTCTGTCTTGTTCCTCGCGCCTTCTATGAATACAACTTAGGACTTTTTAATTTGACGACCCGCGTGGCGCAATGGTTACCATGCCGGATCGCCGCGCCAAGGGTCCTGAGTTCGATTCCCAGCGAGGCGGAAATTTGAATGATGAGTTTGAATTTCTGTTCTCGGTCTGGGTGTGAGTGTCCTTGTCTTGTGTGTTGTCCATGGTACCCACGACACAGGGAATCCTAGTGTGGGGCTATGAGTGTGAAGCGTTATTTATTATTTTATTATTATTATTAATGTAACTCAAAGAGAACCACGAACATAAGAAACACTGTATAATGCTTCCTATCTCATTTTCTCCCACGTTAAATCTTATGAATTTATGTGTCTGTCCTTTTTCAAATCACAACGATGCTGAAGAAGTTTTCACATCAAAAAAACATTTTGCGACTCCTTTTAGTACTTTTCGCTATTCCTCTTAGTTTCGGAATTGGCTATCCATGCCTAATTGAAAAATTCACCCTGTATATTAGACACTTTTCAGCAACCTTATAATTGAACAATAAAAATGTTTTTTTTTCATCTTCTGTAAAGTTGACTTTTTTGCGAAAGATATTATTAATTCTTAACCGTCGATATAAATAAAATCATACCCCCAAGTGATGGGTAGCCTAGAAATACACAAATAAGACATCACTAGCACCCACAATCACAAATGAACATAATGTCTACCCCAGAAATGAACCTAGGACTAAAATGAATAACTAGGTACTAGATATTATATTGTCTGTAATTATTTTATCATGGTATACAATAATCTCAACATCGAATATACAACATTTTATGTAAAAGATATTTGATCAATAGATAAAAATAATCACAAGAAATAATTAAATTACCTTCATCAATAGTAGAATCTTTTTTCAATGTTCCTGGGAGCGATACCGTTTTGTTTCCTTCTTTCAATGTCTTTTCATAGATATCCTCTGAAACAAACCCATAAGACAGAAATTTATACGTGCCACATGTTTCTCATGAAATAAATGAATGAAAATAAAAATCTATGGTACATTAATTTTAAACTCTTTATAATACCATTAAGATGTATATCAACACTTGAAAGGAAAAATTACTAAGCAACATTAAGCTAACTTTACAGGAGAGCAGTTTAAAGGTGAATTTTTAGAAAATTTGTTGTATATGCCACAATATATACAGTAAAATAAGGATTCCAAAACAGCAAATTCCAAAGCAGGAATAACGTCGGTAGGAGGATTACAAAAAATATATGATTTTTTTTCTGAAAATTCCAACTTTAAACTACTCTTCTGTAAAGTTAGCTCAATGTCGCTTAGTCAATTTTTCCTTTCAAGCATCGATATAATTACTTTTTGACAAAAAATTAAACCAAGAAAAAAATCTGAACAGAGAAAAATAAAAAATACCATTAGTATTATAAATAATGGGCGGTAGATTCAGTAACCAGGTAAAAATGAAGTAGGTGAAATATCAATCATCCCCTATTTTTAGCGCAGGAATAAAATAAAAAAAAAACCGGACCAACTTCAAAACTTACCTAATCCACTAAAAAAAAAGAATCATCAAAATTGGACCACCCTGTGCCGATTGCAACATGATCATACATTAAAAAAATATTATATACATGGCGAATTGAGAACATTGTCCTATTGTTTTCGTTGCTTAAAAAATGCCGTGTCATTGATGGGCGCCGGATATTAGACTAACGACTAGAAACAATGCTGTAGTGCTTGGTACCATTAGAGGTCTTATTAGAAGTTGTTAATTATTGGGGTACAGGCTTGGCTAGCTACTAACCTCTACTTTAAGGTGTTGCAAAAGAATAAATAAATAAATAAACTCTTAGAAACTACTAGAAACTAAATACTTACTTATTGTATTCTCATATTCATTCCATACAGAATCTATTCTTTCCATAGAGTTACTACTAATAGTAGCCTTTATAGGTAAATTCATGGTACTTCGTAACTCATTGAGGATATCTTTCTGGTACACTGGGTTTCCTTGTCTGTCTATTCGTTTATTAACATAAAGCCAGTGTATTGCTTGTGCTGCTGCTTTCTCTGCCGCCTGGCGTTTCGATACTGCTGTACTGAAAGACAATAATATAATGGAACAAAATTTTACCACACAACACAATAGATTTTTTTATTTGTCTGCAGTCCTGGATTTGTCAATAGGCCGTATAGGCCGCGGCCTAGGGGCGGCAACGTCCTAGGGGCGGCAGATTTCACAGATAATAATATTACACATGATTTTGCTATTAAACAATGTCGCAAAAAATTGCAATTCTTGTTTTTTTTTACGCTCTTTCTTAGTGACTAATTCAGTGACTTCCTTACTATGAATGGAAAATTATTATTATAGAAAGGTACAGGGGGCGGCGAAAATTAATTGGCCTACACTCATAAAAATTTAAATCCGGCACTGTGTCTGGTTAGGTGCATATATGCATTAAGTTACTTGTACGACAGCCAAAAAACGACATGATGTAGGTAGTATACTTGGTCTGTATACTAGGCGCACAGCATTCGCTGGGGTTGTCGCGTGGGGAGTGCGTACATAAGTATACACATACACTTTTTTTTTTAAATGGCTATTTGCTGTTGGCTCTAGTAGCCTTTACAGCATCACATGGACAGAAGGTAAAACATGGCACATGGTTTTATTCTACTAAATGTTCTTCATATTCTTTACTTTTAACATGTCTGTCTACCAATTTACACTTGGCTGCTACCCCTTTGAGTCCCAAGCAGCGTGATCACGCTGTTCAGATTTTATATCGAAAAAACCCAGTACATTTCGAACATTGTGGACAACTGACGGTGCGTCACCGATTGTCGAAGTAGCAGGCTCAGATTTAATGTAATACATTACAAAATTTAAAAAAAAAATCATTTATTTATTTATTTTATTTATTTTGTACACACATAAATACATAGGCGTACAATTATAGTAGATAAACCAATTAAATAAATATTAATAAAGAGCAAAGAAAAATATTATATTATTTACATATATATATATATATATAATACATATCTATAATACATATACATACATTCATTGTTATCTTCTCGATAATTTTTATCGAATAAAACTTGAAACATTTATAAATAATATAATTTAAACAAACCTCTCAAACTTCATCTTCTCAGGCCATAAGAAGGAGTAAGTGCAAATCCAGTCATTATTCACAACCTTTTTCTTAGCCCCCTTTGGCGTACTTGCTATTTGCTTGTAATGAACTTCAAATATTTTTTGTGGTGTCTTAGCCGATAGTTCATTCAAAGTCATCCTTGGCTGAGGGTAAAGCTCTTTAATTTTAGTTATTTCTGGAAAAAACAATTCAGATTATTATAACACAGGGCAAAATTAAGCACAAAATAAATATAGCAACAAAGGTAAATAAAATTATTTCATTTTAATTTGACATAATTACAAATATGTCTTTGAAAATTATGCAGAAATGATTAGAAAACCATACCTTTGTCATATTTGGCATTAGAAGGGTCACTGTCAATTAAACTATTAGAATAGCATCTTTTGTGTAATAACACAGAGTATGTAATACATTGCGGTGTAGTTTTTTTCTCACTGTTTTGTAGTACATTTTGATGATAGAAGCAAGCTGAAATGAGAAGTTGTATAAATTACAATGAGAGTATACGGCATCGGGCAAATGTGAATACTTGTCAATCTATTATATATAAAACACAAAAAAATATTCAGCCAAGTTACGTTATAGACTTTGAAATCATCTAACCAATGTGCCCCAAACTAGCTTAATTTGAAAGGCAATAATGCGAACATGGTTAGAGACTACTAAAACAATGCAGTAGGCACATTTAGTCCATTCATGAAGTAGGTTTTCGCCTTTTCCCAAACAATTTATTTCTTCTTCCAGTGGAGTGCTTGAGATCCAGTACTTTTCTTCACCTTTCTCAGCCGAAACGCGTCGGAGATATCTTTGGAGTTAACAGATTCTAACGGCGGCGGTGACTACTTATTTTCAAATAGATAAGTGTCTGATATTAAACAGTATTCGTATTGGAACGATTTTGAGGTTATAATATTTGTTTACTTACAATTACTTGTTGATTTAAGCAAATTGCGGCTTAGTAAATTATAAACGTGGTCTGATAACAACAATCTTCTGCAGTAATTTGTTTTCATTATTATACATTTACGTAGAAACATGATTTTAAAAATTCGTCTCGGCGCCTCTTAAAAGTTATTTCATAAGTGAAAACTGTAGCATAACCATGCAATAACTAATTTAAATTTCGCAAATACAAAACGTAGACAATTTATTGAGTTAACAAGTTTTATTGTTGTATAATAAATTTAAATGAAATTGATATACACGTTCTCGAAATCTTTGTTGAATTATGTATAATAAAATTCTCAATAAAATTAAATTGATCTACATCTGATTTTGACTTTGACAATTGTGATATTTGTGACCACAGACAATGACAAATTGTCAAATTGACGTAGGATGTGTCAAAATCAAGAACTTTATGTAAGTAACTGGATTCGTGACAATAATAAAACCAGGAACCTTTATTAAAATAAAATTATAATATTGAATCATGTATGTTCTTAAACCTAGGAAGTATCTTCGTATCACTAGATTGATGGTGCTAGGTAAAAACGCAGTGTTGCAGTATACAGGCAGATTTTTTCAAGTGTGCATGGATAGCCAAATTCACATAATGCGTGCTACACCTACAGTACCTACGCAAATTAATTAAACGTTAATTATTAAATAAGTTATGCTATACCCGCGGCTTTGCCCGAGTTTTACGGGATAATATTATGTAGCCTACCAGGTCTACTTGTTTGCTTAATTTCATAAAAATCCTTTCAGTAGTTTTTGCATGAATATGTAACTAACATCACAACAAAAACTCCCATTTATAATATTACTAGGAAGGATAAGCCTAAATTGCTATAAATTTCACATAAACCAAAATACGAGGATACATTTTAACGTATGCATAAAAATCTAGTGACATTATTAACTTTCATATCGAAACAGGAATTTCCTTATCGTGGGAGAGATTCTTAAATATTATTGGAGAAAGTATCTTGTTGATCGCGAAGTGTTAAGGCCTTTCGTTAAGTGAAGAGTCTGTACACAATAAATTAAATATTGTCACGGACGTCATTGTTCCTATTTTATATGGAAAATGTTTTTTATTTATCAATTTTTGTTTTTAAATTGAAGATTATTATTTTTATAATATTATTTGTCAACATCCCTATTGCATTAGGCATATTCAGTCTGTTGATAAAGTCGATTTTTCACGTTTCCCACACAACAATTTGAAGGTAATAATATGTAAAGATTCAACATAAACACAATATCATTGATTTATTCTCATCAGAAAAGTTTTTACCGTAGTGGAATACGCCAGGTATATACCCGATACATTTTTAAATGTAACTTGTAGATTACTAGTTACATTTAAAAATGTATCCAACCCATATTCTACGAATCGATTTAAAATCAGTACAAAATACGCACAAGGATCAATACAAACTGATGAGGAATAAATATCAGAAATCTCAAACTTGTTTAGCACTTAATGGATTATAAATGGATCGGTTAAGCACATACTTAGTACTAATGGACGGCTTATGTCGTTGACTTTTTTAAGTTGTTTTTATTTGCTTTAATCTGGATTGTTGTGTGGTATCCTGTTTGATCCCCGGACAAGTATTAAATGTAGCTGTACACGTACCTATATTTATGATGGAAAATAACATCTATTAAAATGTTATGTTTATGTTTAGTTATAGAAATAGCCTGATGGTAGATGGGTTATTGGGTATCATTGACAATAGAAATCAGCAACATCAAAGACATCGAAAGAGAGAAGAAGAAAGAAAGAATTAGTAAAAGTATTATATTTTTTATCATAAGTTCCACAATTTGCTAAAAACAAGTTTAGTTTTGAAGAGGACCGTTGGTCAAGTCCGGCTCGAAGGACCATTTTGTCAAGGCAGGAAAATTTCTTCGTTGTTAGTCATGAGGGATTTGCAGTGCTGCTAAGTTAGTTAAAAGGTGAAACCTTCTTGTCCCGCAACGTGTAGGTGATTCCATTGGTGTCCATAGCAACGGACTACACATCACATCACGTGGCTCTTCTGTTCGATAATGATAAGAAATCAGCAGAATAATCATACAACACGTCACAATGACGACCCGCGTGGCGCAATGGTTACCATGCCGGATCGCCGCGCCAAGGATCCTGGGTTCGATTCCCAGCGAGGCGGAAATTTGAATGATGAGTTTGAATTTCTGTTCTCGGTCTGGGTGTGAGTGTCCTTGTCTTGCCTGTTGTCCATGGCACCCACGACACAGGGAATCCTAGTGTGGAGCTATGAGTGTGAAGCGTTATAAGAAGCGTTATAATGATTAATTATTGGTTTGTGCTATGAAATTACCTGGAAGTTACGTCATAGCTAAAACATTCAGACTAGAATATTTCTTACCTCGTAATTCCTAAGAACTGCTCACTAGTATATCTGTTTCTGATTACAGCCATTTTATGAATAATATGCATCTATACTAATAAATATTACAAAGCTGAAAAGTTTATTTGTTTGTTTGGTTGAACGCGGTAAACTGTTTTTTTTTTTGTGTTGGATAGTTTATTTATCCAGGATGGTTTTAGGCTTTATAACATAAGGCTGCGACCAATTGGAGCGAAGGATCAATGGAAAATGTTGCAAAAACAGGAAAAAATATTCCTTTTTGAGAGCTTCTGCTGTGTGCGCTGTGTAAACGGCTTAAGTAACGCAAAAATCATGTATGATGGAATTGTTCCGTAGAGGGAGAGGAGGAGGGAAGGGGAGGGGGAGGAACAGGGAGAGAGAATTTAACGGTCTCTGATTTGTTAAACTTACCAAAACTACCGGCGAAATGTAATTCGATGAATTTTCCGCAGACGATTTACCTACCTACTTTTGAAATTACCAATAGAAAATCCTTCTACTCTTGTCCGTTATGGTTACAAAAAAGGGAACTTGGTGACTGGTAATTACACGGAATGTTGATTACATCATCAATCAATCAATATGATTGGGCCCGGATTTGGAACTGATTACTTACTATTGATTGATCTGATGGGACAGGTATCTCCCCACGTTTGGATAATGTATTTTTGTTACGTCACTTGAACTAACTACGTTAAGGAAAAGGATTCGACAGACTTGTTTCAGACGGCAAATTGGCTCACGAACTCTTGAGACTTTGTAAAAACAGCGACATTTGTAGTTTCTTTACCAACAAATACGCACTCAATTTTCATTATTTGAGGAGTTTCTTTCGCCATTTTCTTCTTCTCTCAGACAAACCACCTTTCCGAAATGGCGGTAGATTAAAAAACATAACGTGTATAAGTTTAATCAAGAAGTTATAAATATCGGATCCAATAACATGCACAATCATTTGCATGTATAAGTGTATCAGTTTATCACTGATACGAGTATATTTAATAAATTATTTAATTTTTTTTAATAATATTTTTGACGTGGTAACGTCTATTAAAACGACGCCGGCCGCACGCATGAAAAAGCATGACTCATTTTTGTCGCGTTCCGCGAGAGAGCGAACAATGGAGGAAGCGCCATCTATGAACAAAACTATATACACAATTAAGTCAGAAAGAAAGTTGCTGAAAAAATAGTTTAGTTCAGGAGTTCTAGATGGCGTTGTAGTATAAAGATAAAAGTTTCTAATTATAAGTTAATTTCCAGAGATAATATTATATTCGAGCACTACTTCATCAATGTTACGTTGTCACGTTAAACTACAGTCCGTAAACCGACTTTACAGACAACCATTTTTTAATAACAAAATAGTGTCCAGGTAAGTTTGAACAATGTATTAAAATTCTGGTATATTTTTATAGCTCTTCACGACTTAAGACGACCTTCATAAGTTCGGAGTCTGCTGATTACTATACATAATTAAAACTTTTTACATTGTATAATTATATATTAGTTTTGCAATTTTAATTGATTTTATCTATAACCAGTTGTTATGTAACTCGATCTCGCTTCAATTCAAGAAGTTTATAAATCAACTTATTATATTCTTTACAAATTATTTCAGCACCCAAAACATTTTTGTCTATTTTAAAGTTTATTCAACTTTAATCTGAAACGGTTTTCGGATTCTCGTCAAATAATTCAGAATGATATTCATTTTAAATATTTTTTACATACAAAATTACAAACTTTATATTATTATGTATTAAATATTTTAAATAAAAATTAGGGCGAGACTCCATATTCTGTTCTGTGGTGTCCGTAAGCATATTAAAATTAAGATAGCCTACATAAAAAATGTATTTAAATATATCGATATTAAAGCTGTGTGCAAGTTGCATGACCGCTGTCATGTGAGTTTGTTGACTTTTAAAGGCTATAAACCGTTATAAATGATACAACGGGAACTTTGTAATTAATTAGCTACAGACGCACAAAAATAAAATAGTTAATACAAGAAGTAAAATATTTTTTTTGATATAATCTAAATACTTATTATTAGATCTGTATGTTAAGGATAAACATTTGTTCCTCTTAAAATTCTGAAAGATAAAGGAGTCTAAGTTTTGGTACCTATAAAGTTTGTGAAGAAGAAAAAGTACCTAAGTAGGTACTAGTTTATTTTACCTACATGTTTATTTTTATGAATAATATTTTTTTTATAAAAAAAAGTATTTTTGTAAATAGTGTCATAGTAAAGTAGCTCTTGAAATATGGTCAAATTTTAACTAGGTGCAGAGCTGGCCTCTAGTAAAAATAAAACCTTCAAAAAGCTACTATCCAAAAATGGTCATCTTGTTGTTTCGACGCGTTATTTGAACAAGCCTTTGACTTTGACTCATCAACAGCAATTATTTTAGCATCAGTAGGCTAGCGACACACACGAACTAGTTATGTACAAACCGGTCGTACTGCGACTGCTTACAATTGATAAACACTTCACATCGTTTTAAAACTTCCTGTATACGTAATAAGACTCATTATAAACTGTTCGGTCTTGGGTAAAACCACAAATCGGCTACGCTTGTAGTGGTTTGTATTCATATCGCAATATCAGTGCCAGTCTCGCGTCAGTATACACAGAAACGCGGTCGACAGCTCATCGGTAAAATGAAGACGAATAATTTAATTCCTGCTTTTATTTCCTTATTCTTTACGACGGTGCAGTGCCAGATAGATTTCAGTGCACGAGCCAGGAATTTCAGTATCGAACTTCTTCACTACACACAGTTAGAAACAGACGGTCATGTCGTCATATCACCTTTTGGAGTATGGACCCTAATGACCGGTGTTACGATTGGCGCGACTGGAAACAGCAGAAGCCAGCTCATTAGAGCGTTTTTATTAACGAAGGATCCTGAGACACTCATCGAAGGATACAAAGCCTTGACCGACGCTGTACTGGATCCGAAAACGACCGGAGTTACGTTAGCGAGCAAGAATTTCATGTTCCTGGACAATGGGTTTCAAATTATGCCGAATTTCCGAACATCAATCACGAAGGATTTCGGTGCGATGATTGAGAATCTAGATTTCAAGGATTCGAATACAGCGGCGAAGAAAGCGAATGAAATCATCCAGGGCTCCGGAGCGAGTGTCTCTAACGTGCTTCGGTCCGACGACTTTAGTGAATCCAGGATGATCCTTACGAATGTCATCACTTTCAAAGGTCTCTGGACTACGCCGTTTAATGAAAGTGACACGACAGTTGAGACTTTTTACGATGAAAATAAGAACGAACTTGGCAAAGTTAATATGATGTTCCTAAAAGCTCCGGTGGCGTATTCCAACATTAAGGAAATGAAGGGTCTCGTACTGGAGTTACCGTATGGAAACGACGAAAAATACAGCATGCTGATCATTTTACCATACCCGAAGGTGAACGTGAGCGAGGTATACCAGAGTCTTCAGTTTATAAGTTTCCCGGACATATTCGCAAGACTTCAGCGTGACACAGACACTTATGGATTGGACGAAGTTAACGTGAAGTTGCCTCGATTCAAGATTACCACCAACGTGGTGTTGAATAGGCCATTGACCAACATGGGAGTCTTTGACATATTCGATCCGAATACAGCAAGTTTCCAACGAGTGACGAGCGAGGAGATATATGTGTCTGCGATCGTGCACAAGGCTGATATAGAGGTCACGGAGTCAGGAACTATCGCGTCAGCATCAAGTTCTGCTTACTTCGCGGACAGAATATCAACTCCTAACTACCACGCTAATAGACCATTCATGTACTTTGTAATGCATAAGCCTACAGCAACTGTGATCTTTAGTGGCATTTATTCCAAACCTTCTATTTATTAAGCGATAATACTCAGCGATGTGTGTTTCCTAGTTTTTACTGTGACTGTTTTTTTACTTATGAGTGAATCATGTATGAGGCATGATTATGTCATTTTAGATTTTATGTTTGTGTGAACGATAGATATATGTATACTTTTTGAACTGTGTTCTTTTGTATTATTTCGTTTGACGGTTGATTCTACATTACGTAATCGTAAAATATAACTTTATATAAGTTTAAAATTGTTGATAGCCTTGGAGACTTTAGAGATAAATAAAGATTTTAAAAGGTGCCATTTAGTAATGCTTTGATTGAAATAGCGTGTTTGTCTTTAGAATTTGATATCAAAGTAATTTACTAAGTTAAACTTAATGGATTTTAAATGAGACCATGGATATTAAGTGGTCTTGCGATTTAAAGAAGACAGTTAGCATCAGCTGTATTGAGACGGCTCAGGATTGGTCAAAGTGCTAAAGCGCGGAGAAAGAATTGCAGTAAAATGCATTAATGTGAGAACATGACGTTACTTTTTGCAAATTTTCTAAAACATCTCAGAATTTGCTTTCTATATTTTATGTAGTATGTGTATGAATACTAAGTATAATAATATAGTAAATATTATTCATTCCTTCAGTTCTTATCATTATGGTTAATTAACAGGGATAATTTAGGACTTTTCCCATTAAAGTCCAATAGGTATACTACAAATCACGAAAACAACAACATCGTCACTGTATTCCAATAAGGATTCCTTATCCGAAGCACAGTCCGAAGTAAGTAACTTGATTGAAATTATTTTTTTAATAAACAATATTATTTCCGCATTTTCAGTATTACTCGTATTTAAAAAGTTCGTAAATTAAATTGAATTTCATGAGTGATGGATATGAATATGACAGATAGACGAAGGGGACGAGGAAGACCTAAAAAAAGATGGATGGATTGTGTTATAGAGGATATGAAAGATAAGAGAGTTAGTGTAAAGATGACGGCTGATAGAGAAGTGTGGAAGAGGAAAACATATTGCGCAGACCCCAAATAAAATTGGGAAATGGGCAGGATGATGATGATGATGAGTAGGCAGCGCACAATCACGCGGTGGCTAAAACTGGAACTAATTTCGAAAAGGTAAAATGAAAAAACTACCTTATTCAATTATTTTTATCAGTGAAGTTTTTATAAACAGTAAATATATATTATATTTTTTCAACTAATTAAGCTTTTTTACGCACTTTTATCGATTAAGAGGCTGTTATATAGTGGATTAGTGCTACTGCGTATATAATAAAACTAGTATACCTAACTTGAATCTCAGAAAATGGCTGCTTCTACGGTTTAAAAGACGAACATCTGCACAAAAGATTTTTGTTGTAGTTAAAAAGTAATTTTTAATCTAAAAAGCATGTATAAACAAAAAGAAGTCTTACAACCGACACACAATAAATAAAATGTATGTAAGAAACGCCTGACAAAAACGAGTAACAATTGGCCAAGTCGTAAAGTAAAAATTTTGCTTCTCTAATCAAAACAAGAGCCAGTTAATAATAAAATTGAATATTTTCCCTTCAAAGTAAAGTTGGTATCGATGGAACTTTGAGTGAAAGTTTTAATCAAATTATTGTTTAGTTTTAAATAAATCTTTAGTTATTATTGTTTGTTTTAAGAGTCGATCTTTTTTTATGGAAATCCGACAAAAGTCCAATTTCCTCGACATCAACTATGGACATCAACGACACCAGAGGCATTACTCAGCCCCGGATCTACGATTTTTTCGAACCGGGGCAAATCCTTGATAGTGGCGCCCCCTCCCTTTTGTGTTTGAGAAAAATTGCTAAAACTGCCAATGAATAGCATTTTTATGACCATTTGTTAAAATAATAATCCTTTAATAAATTTTAAACTTTTTATTATCTAATAACTATCGGAAACCGTATTGACCGGCTGATTAGTGACCGTCAATACGGTTTCCGCCACGGCAGATCAGCTGGCGATCTTTTAGTATACCTTACTCATTGCTGGGCAGAAGCAATCGAGAGCAAGGGAGAAGCATTGGCTGTAAGTTTGGATGTTGCAAAGGCCTTCGATAGGGTGTGGCATAAGGCATTACTGTCTAAGCTGCCTTCCTACGGAGTACCCGAGAAATTGTGCAAATGGATTGCCAGTTTTTTATTGGAACGGAGCATCAATGTCGTCGTTGACGGAACATGCACGGGTACGAAGCCCATAAATGCTGGCGTCCTACAAGGCTCTGTACTTTCACCCACACTGTTCATCATGCATATTAAGGATATGCTGGACATCGGGGATATTCATTGCTATGCTGATAACAGTAACGGTGACGCCCGTTATACGGGCCGACCAATTCTTTCTCGGGTGCAGATTGAGGAGAAGAGGATAAAACTCGTGTCTGAAGTCGAGACATTCTGGAGCGGGTCTCGGAATGGGGCAGACTAAATTTAATCTAGTTCAACCCCAAGAAGACACAAGTCTGCGCGTTAACCGCTAAAAAACCCCATTTGACATAGCACCACAGTTCCAGAACATTCCTCTTAACATTTCTAAAAGCATTGGGATCCTTGGTGTCGACATTTCGAATAAAGTTCAGTTTCGGTTAGTAAGGCCAAACTAGCCGCAAAGAAATTGGGAGTGCTCAATAGAGCTAAGCAGTACTTCACGCCTAATCACAGGTTGATGCTCTACAACTCTACAATGCTCTGTATAATGAGCAAATTCGACCACACATGGAGTACTGCTCCCACCTTTGGGCCGGAGCCCCAGCTGACCAAGTGGATCCGTTCATCTGAACTCAACGGCGAGCTATTCGTCTTGTCGACGACCCCAAGCTTACAGACAGATTAGAATCGCTTGAGTTGAGGAGAGATGTAGGCTCTCTCAGCATATTCTACCGTCTGTATAATGCGGAATGTTTTGAAGAACTGTTTGGCTTAATACCTGCAGTTAATTTTCGTCACCGCACATCACGTACCAGTTTCCACCAACACTACCTGGATAGATGGCATGGATGGATGCTCTAAGCATAAAAAAAACTAATAACTTTCATTTGTGACATAAAACAGAAGCACAGAAAAAAATAATATAATTCATAATTCATAATTTCTTTATTGCATACACATGTTACATTACATTAAATATCATAATATAAATACAATGAACACATGCACCTTGTTAGGCATAGCAACTCGAGGCAAGGGAGAGGCTGCATTAATCTTGCTTCTTTAATGTAGTGGATGGAGTAATTTTATTCTAGTTATAATAATAAATTGAATTTATTACCGGCATTAGTCAGGATTTATATTATTATTTTGTTATTATTATTTATTATTATTATTTTAATTTAATTAGTGATAATATCAAATTTAATTAATTTAGCATAGATTATATTATATTCTCAATAATAAAATTGTCATCATTAAAAAAATTGAATTTTATTTTTTTATTTTAAATATGTCATTGTCCTCCATAAATTCTTTTATTGTGTAGTATGACTTGTTTATAAGAATAGTTTTTAGTTTATTTTTAAATACATTATCGGATTCTTCTACTTTTAGTGCTTTAACCAGGAAAGACTACAACTTTACATGGCGTGCTTTCTTTTCTGCGAAATAATCTATTAGCTCCTCAAAGTCCATCGCATAGGCAATTTTGTTTTCATTGGCTAGGATCGCGAGGCCAGACAGACGATTCTGACTCATTGTTGAACGTAGATAATTTTTAATTCTTAGAATAAGAATAAATTTTAATTATTTTTAGTTTGCTGAAGCTTCGCTCACAGCTTGCAGATGTTCTTGCTATAAATGTGCAATATATTCAAGGCAAGTTCCTGGCAAAAACCAACTGTTTGTGTTGTCTTGTCACTTGACGTTCGATTCGACTGTTTGAATTTGTTCGGCTCGGCTCGTAGGCATAGATGTGACGGGGATTCCCCTGGCAGAAAAATCACGGACACTAACTACGCACTACGCACGAGTTCAAAAATTTATTGATGCGTTCATAAATCACTTAGTATGTGTTCAAAAACTAACTGGGCGTATGGAAATAGAAATATTTGTTTTTCAAACATAATATTATATTAAGATTCGATTACTTGAACCTATGAGATTGTAGGAAAAGAGGCTTCATTTGTTCGATATTTCGAATTCTTGTCTCCAGGATTTGGCGCCCCCATGAAAGTGCCGCCTGGGGCAAGTGCCCCGGTTTGCCCCCCCTTAGATCCGGGGCTGGCATTACTGATGCGGTGCTGGCTAAGGAAGGGAGAAGAAAAAGAAAGAAAAAAGCTAGCCGGAATACGACGTCGTCTGGCGGCTGACTCAAGCTCAAGGGTGGTAGCATCATTTATCTTCCTCACAATATGGCTTTTGTTCTGGTTTATCAACAAGCGTTCATGACATAACTGACTATATCATCCAAAACCTTGATGATAATAAAAAAGTAATAGTGATATTTCTTGATTTAACCAAGGCATTCGACATAGTTTCTGTCCCGCTATTGTTGATGAAATTGGAAGCTTTGGGCATAAAACATACTCAACTTCAACTCTTTACTGACAACTTATCAAATAGAACACAGACAGTCAAGATTGGTGATACTTGTAGTGACTATCAGCAGGTACTTCATGGGGTATCACAAGGATTGATTTTTGGTCCGAAACTATTTTTGGCCTATATAAACGACCTTTATGACCTTAACCTGTCTAATAGTAAAATAATTACATTCAGTGGCGGATTAAATGTCGACGGCGCCCTAGGCAAGCAGTTCATCGGCGCCCCTTGCTCTTTGTTATGGAGTTGTTTTTTTTCGAATGCACTGTTGCTGTTGACCCTAGCAGTCTTTACAGCTTCAAGCGAACAGATGGGCGAGCTTGGAAAGGCTCAGCCAAGAAGACAAAGCGAGAAGGGAGGACTAGCTCTCCCTCTAGGAAAAATAGGGGATGAGAACGACCTAAGGGCACCTCCTTAAATTTTTAATTTTGAAAATTTTCGTCTTGCTACGGAGCGATATTTTACTCTTCTTGCTTATAGAGACTACTATGGAGCTTATATATTCTATATGCTTATAGAGGCTTCTTGCTTATGGATAGAGTCACCTTAGAAAGCAGCCCGGTTTCTTGCCTTTTTGATGTGCTCTCTGAATGACAGTCGCGGGTCTGGTGCCGCGACAGCTCTTGAGTCTAGGGTGACGCCGAGATATTTGACAGATTTCGCCCAAGATATGGTTAAATAATGAAACAGGGCGGATCATTTATCTATGGGTGGATCTGTTAAAGTTGAACTGATCTTTTTCGGGATTAAACTCTATTCTTCATTTCCTAAACTGCTCACCTATGGCGGTGGTTGCGGCTTGGAGGGTTGAAGTGATGCTGGCAGGTATAGGGTGAGATTGGCTGGCAGGTGTATTTGGATGTCTAGTAATTTCTCTAGTTTATAAAGTATAGAGTAAAGGGGAAAGGACAGATCCATGAGGATCTACGGCCGTTATTGTGTGGGTAGAAAAACGTGAGTCCTCACCTCTGTATTGCAACTTGTGATTCGTTAAAAAGTCTCGTATGATTTGCAGCAATCTGGCACTGCCATTTGGTAAAGCTTATATATTAAGCAGCTGTACCTACCAGACAGTCGAACGCTTTGGTTACGTCAAAGAAGAGGGCACCGGTGCCTCTGGTAGGCTTTTTGTAACTGAGGCTGGTTGGGATGTGCTCCGTTATGCGGTGCACCTGTTGTACACAATAGTGATTGACTCTGAAGCTGAAGTGATCCTTTATTAGGAGAATCTTGCATAGGGCGACCGCCTTGATACGGCTGAGAAGTATCTTTTCGTAGATTTTTCCAAACGTGTTAAGGAAACTGATAGGACGATAGCTCGAAGGCTGATTCTTGAGTTTCATGAGTTTGCCGGGCTTATGAATGCCTATCACTTCTGCCTCTTTCCAGGCGTCTGGGAAGATACAGTTAGATAGTAGAGCAATTAACAATAGTGTATGTAATGGTGTCCATAATTTTAATGATTTTGTCAAGAATCGAACGATGTAGGTGTAATCTAGTCGACGAGCGTGGTCCAAAGGTTTTAGAAAAAATAAGCATAATTTTTTTGAAGTAGGTACTTAGTTAATTTTCTCGTCAAAAAATTCAGTCCGTGCGCGCCCCTTTGTAATGAAGCGCCCCTAGGCATGTGCCTAGTTTGCCTTAAGGATAATCCGCCTCTGATTACATTTGCCGACGATACGGCTTTACTTTTTGAAGGTAATACGTGGAGTGATACTTTCGACAGCGCCCAAAGAGGATTTAATTAAGTAACATGTTGGTTAGAGTCTAATAAGCTGGCAATCAATATAGGAAAAGCTAAATGTATCACCTTTTCTATTAAATCAAATTCATTACCAAGTTCTGAGTCCTATATCATTAAATTCCACTCCTGTCCAAATAACTACAACAGCAGTAAAAGCAATAACTCCTAGAATTTTCTGAACAGACTTATTAATTTGCCGATATCAGTTGAAATAGGTACCGACGCCGACGCGACAAACAATAGGTATTATTATAATGTTGTGGTTCAGTTAGTTATAATTGCCAACAAAAGATTAAATAATTTTCCTTAAGGATATGATGTAGGTAATAAACAAAATTTTTTGTTATTATATATTATATTACTGGCCGACAGTAATTATATTATTATGCAACCGAGTCTAGACGGATGAAAATGTAACACTTTGGAAGATTTTAGTCGACTCATAAGTTCTAAGGGGTTCTAAGAACAGACATCTCGAACGAAATGTGTGTCCCACCCGGGAGGTTCTATTTTCAAAATTGAGCCCCCGTTCTCCTTTCAAAATGGAACGAATCCATTGAAGATTGAAGCCACGTGGCGCCAATGCATTGGAACATACATGGTGTTCGCGGTGTCGGTTCTATACGCTAGTAATAATACTTCAATGCACATTACTTGATTATTACAAAGTTCAAAAATGTTATTAGTTAACTCAACAGTTTTCCTTTATCGTGACTGATAAAGGTTATGCGCATTATGTGCATTATTTCCATTTTGGTTTTCCCCGGTATCGAAGTATGTTTTAGATGTGGTGATTGTACTAATTATGGGCGCTTTTAATGAAAGTTTTGGAATGAGTAGTGAAAAACGATTCGATTTGAAGTTTAATCACAGAAAAAATAATAGTATCTACCTACATACAAATATGTTATAGGTTTATTCAAAGTTTGTAATAGTGAAACTGGTAGATATTAATTTAAATATTATTAATAAAAAAATCTTTTAATCAATCGTTCAATGACTCCTATTTACAGTGTTGCCGGAAAAAATTCTTAATACAACACATAAAATGTTTCTGTTTTGAATCAAAAATGAATTTGTGAAGTAAAAAGTACCCTACTTATTTATTTATTTTCTTCGGTCATGATTCTATAGAATTTGAATTTTATGGATTCAGTCTACTTTTTTTAAACTGCTTCCGAATTCAAATTGCCAATTATACAGTCACTGATAAAAAAATTCTCATAATTCATTCATAATTCATAATTCATTCGTTCTTTAAATGTATTTGGTAGTTTATTATAAACTATAATTGCATTCATAAAG
Source organism: Thymelicus lineola (assembly GCA_963932265.1). Classification (NCBI taxonomy): domain Eukaryota; kingdom Metazoa; phylum Arthropoda; class Insecta; order Lepidoptera; family Hesperiidae; genus Thymelicus; species Thymelicus lineola. The sequence continues at coordinate 6,929,570 of OZ010704.1, forward strand.
ACATTTCTTTTGTAAAGTTCTAGTCGACATTGTGGTATGCAAAGTTTAAATTTATGTCTGGTTGAATTCCCTTTTTTTTCAAAGTATTCTGGATGTTTTTTAACAAACATACAGAGGTCCCTTATATACATGCAAACCAATGGCAATATTCGGAATTTTTTAAAAAGTGGTTTGTAGCTTTCCATGCTAGGTAACCTACACGGTTATTGCTTCCGATTTCAAAGACGTAATTATTTCGATACACGAGGTGTCATGTGCATAATATTATAATACTGACTCTATTCCATCCCGGTAGACCAGGGTGTCGCATCGTGAGAGGCGACAAAATCCGGCAAACAGGCTGGAGGCTTCCTGTAAAAAAAATATTTACCGTTGTAGCCACTCACACAAATTGCTTTAAATTTCTTATTGCCGTGGCAATTGGGCTAAAATGTAAACAAAAACACGTCTTTATGACCACTCATATGCACTCTCAACACTACTTTTAATATTTTGCATATCTTTTTAAATACTAATGGTATTTAATGCTGCTGTTTAAATTCGTGTATGGAAGGTGGGTTTTACCCAGACATGCGGGCTAATGGACCCTCGAATGACCTGGTTACTACAAGGCAAATACCATTCGCGTGTGATTATAGAGAAGTAGAATTTTGAATGCAATGCAAAGGTATAATTATCGTAAAAATAATGAAAATATTTTTATGGAAATAGTAGACGTGTCAAACTTGGGACAAAGGGTATAGGAAGCAATTGTATTAGATATTTCTCTACATAAAAGGAAAGAAAGCATCCCTTTCCTTCCTTATTCCTTCTTTATTGGTCGTCAGTTCATTGGTGATGATGCCTGAGGACCATGGGGGACTATTATTAGATTATTACCATCAAGCTCGATTGTCTGCTATTCACAAAAAAAAGAGATTTTAGAATTATACATAGCTGATGCGATTCACGGCTATGATGTGATTACGCGAATTCGTCCCAACTCCCAAGACAGCGTGGCTAATTACTCGTACTTAAGTGAGACATGAATTTGTCTTCATGAGTTTATAACTATGGTTTCCACCTTATTTTTTGAAAAAATAAATTAAAATACTCTTTACACTATTAAGTATAAGTTTTTGGGTTATTCTGAATATTAATCAGAACCATTGAATTAGACCAGTTAGTACCGTGGAATACGAATGGAATATTTACTTCTACATCAATTTTCTCCCCTATTACTTACTACATAAAAGTATTTGAACTAAAATAATAATAACATAACTCATATTATATAATGTAGCAACTTGTATGAATAATGAATTCATTAGGATTACGATAACTGACGACTTACGATATTTCTCTGTGACCTCTGCACTTTGATATCAATATTTTATTGCAACAAAAATAAGGTCATTTAGATTGGTCAGAACTTACAAGGAAAATTAATTAGTTAAATTTATTTAGGCGTATTGGGTGGTTTAGAATAATAACCCCAATCTCCGCGGATGGGTGTCGTAAGAGGCGACTAAATCCAGCCGGCTGGTTGTAGGTTGTGAATCTCGAAGGGATTATATTGGTTATATTTATTTTAGTAGCTCATTAATAGTAATACCATTATTACTACTTATTATTGTTTCTTCGTGGTGTCCGTAGATAGCTACCACCCCGTTGTTTGAGACAGCCGCCAAATTATTCGTTGTGTTCCAGCTGGGGGCTTGAGAGCCAGTAATTTCTTTCTTTTTCTCTGTTTCTTCTCTCTCTCTTTGATACCCTTTGATCGCTGATGTCCATGGGATAGCCACTTACCATCAGGTGGATCGTCAGTTCGTTTGTCGGCTATTTCCATAAAAAATAACATCGATTTGTTACTAGTGGCTACCTCGTAACATATCCATCGCATATCATACTTATTTATTTATCCCATATACCTATAGATTATTCTTTATTTTTTTCACGCTAGGAGGCAATCAAGAATTATAATACTAAATTATTATTTCAGATGAAAAACTTATTCAGTGACATCTAGTATCTGCTTCATAAACTAAAAAGTGGCTTACATGACTACTCTGTTTATAATATGAACTTTGGTTAACAAGCATTTTGGTAGATGGCGCCATCTACCAAAGTGCTCGATTGATTGATATGATTTTCAAAATTCGATGTATCGATTTTGATGATTCGATTAAAATCGATTAAAAAAAGATTCATCAAAATCGGTTCACCCAGTCGAAAGGTCTGTGGTAACAAACATAAAACAATACAGTCGAATTGAGAAGTGAGAACCTCCTCCTTTTTCGAAGTCGGTTAAAAATACTTTTAGAAACATACTTCAAATTCTGAGTTTGAAGAGTCCCTCGACTGGAGATAAACCTGTGTGTAGTATCAGGTCGTGCTTAGATTATAATCAAAGAGGTCGTGCTTAACCACAGAAGACAAAATAGTGCCCATAAAAATGCAATATCCGGACCGAGCTTAGCTCGGTTTAGTAATGCTTAACAACGCCATCTGCTTTAGCTTTAGTGTAGCTACTCGCCAAGAGATGTCAGGAAGAGTCTATTGTAGCTGTTTTTCATTGCCTGAAAACACGGATAAACGACATTTTTTAAAACTGAATCCTAGCTAGATCGATTTATTGCCCCCGAAACCCCCTGCATACTAAATTTCATGAAAATCGTTGGAGCCGTTTCCGAGATTCAGAATATATATATATATATATATATATATATATACAAGTATATATATATAGGACAGGGCTCTGTGGAGGTACTTGTTCGTATGTTCAGATCATCTGAGTTCAGTACTATGAACATAGATCTCTCTCTGTGGGCGTACTTATGTGTCAGGATTACCAGGATACTAAATAAAACCCATAATTCGACAGGCACAAGGATACTATCCGTTTATTGCCTGATAACACCCGAGTTTATCAATTCAACGTTATTTAGTTGTTTTCTTTGATTCGCGATACTCTCCATCTGTCTGTCTTCTTGACAGTTCCCTTTTTCTTAATTTCAACGATTATTACGAAGTTATTTTAGACTGCACCGATACGGCCATACTGACAAGACACACGTCCTCGTGTGTAAATGGTACTAAATCGCGTCATATTTAACAAACGTTACATAAACAAGGATCTCCAAGAGCAATTACGAATTTGGAATAATTATCCTGAGCCACGTACCATAGTCGTTAACTTCAATTATCAAAAGCAATAACAAACATTCTCAATGATCTCGAGTAAGTCCTTCAATCTCCACGGCTTTCAAAGCCAACCAGCAATCTCCGTTGCTACCATACACATATCATACCAGAGCAAAACACGAATCGCACTTCGATCGTAATTGCCACTGGCGCTACAAAGTTACTGACTCGAGTTCCCATCTTATCTTATTCATCAGCAAAATCATTATTAATATCAACATCGACTGGTACATGACCTACAGGCATTCTCATAAACTTTCCTTTACTTTACTGCCAAAGGTTACAACAAAGCTCTTTGTTGCCCGAAATCCCGCAAAAATAGCATCAGTTCATTTTTTAGCATTACCACTGCTTCGCAATGTGTTCTCGTTATGGAGAAGAAGCAGCGCAAGAAACTCCATAACAACACTTTTTTTGTTACGGAACTACCAAATTATTATTTGCACGATTTTAAAGTCTTTACGTCTCGCGTTGATCGTTTGGTACGTCGCGGCGTCGTCACCAAATTTAAGAATCTCGTCCGTTCCTCTCACTGTTGCGGCCATCGCTGACGACTCACACGTCCTCGTGTGATCATTCTGTAAAGACAAAATCAGCACAGTATTTCGTTCGGCTATTCTGACTTCATGAAGTGAGGGAAGTGTATGTGTGTGTATGTTTTGTGTGTGCTCGTAATCCCCGATAAAATTTCACAACTCCCATATCAACTATATTCAATAAACTCAATCATTCCTCAATAAATTAACGGAAGGGCGTTTAACCCTCTCGTCTCCGTATTATACTGCTCTACTTTCATTTTGAAGATACACCACAATTAACATAACATCAAATTATAACGTCAAAATCACCTTCAAGATTATTTTAAACCGCTCTTATTAACCAGAATTAAGATACTTTTTGTTATTGTCTAACCAGTATTTACACAGTTTAAGCAATATCCAACCTAGATTTGTACACTTAATGTCACAGTTCAACATACAGAAAAATGGCTGAAGGTTGATCATCATCATCAAATTATTTTTAAATCAACAAATTAATCACTTTGCTTGGTACACTTATATCACTGATCTCTCTGGGATCCACATACATGCTCACTCGAGCGTTCTCACACGGGACACGCCTTTTTTTTTGCGTTCCCAACCCTAGTGTCACTAAGCATTGTGTTGGCCCAACTGCCTCAACACCATCATGCGAAATACTGCATTGATCTCTACTTTAACAGTTTGACCTTCAGACAATTTAAACAGTCACGGCTGTTACAAATAAAGAGCCCTTATTAAGCCAAGCTTAATACGAAGTCAACTAAGCATACTGGCTAAACAATTTATCTCATAACATAACAAGTTAGAACCCTACATTTGACTGATTAGTCCGCAGCGTGGTTTATTAATTCATCGTTAAATTTCAATTCAATCAACAAATAATCATCAGCACCACATCAATTAATCAATTTACTTTTGCATTAATAAAAAGAAAGATATAAAGCTTGACGTCGTATCAACAACTCATCTCGTCATCATACCAACAAATCCTGTTTCAACATTTTGCCCTTTTTAGAATTTAAGAAACGGCACCGGTCATTAGCGAGAAAGTAAGAAATACAATGATTTGAAATGGATTTTTGAATTAAGGATCCAACCTAATTTTACTGCATTCATTATATCTTATCACATTTATTCTAACGCTAATTTGATCATATCCGAATTTTATTTGTAGTACGAATCAAACATAACATTCAAATTCAACTCTTTTAAAGTGAGTAAGTCTGTAAGAGAGTGGTCTGTAGTCAACACGAAAGGAGAATGACATTTCATTTATTTTTCATCATATTTGTCGTCAGTTGTCACTTCGACAGATTTTAATACTTACGTCAAAACATGTGACATATCAAATCATAGGGATGGCAATTTTATAATAACCCAATCCCTATCAAAATATTGTCACAACGTTATGTAGGCAAAACATGAAATGAAATAATGTTACTATTTAAATATGCAGTTACTGTTGCTCATCAATTGAAGATATTAAGTTATCATTCAGTCTACTTTGCAACAATCTGCAATCATATACGCGATCATTGAAGTTCGCAGTAAAAGCGCTAAAGAGTTTCAACTACGTAGGAAACGCCAATGTTATATTCAAGGATTTTACATGCCCATCTTAACACGTATGAAAAACAGAATATAGAAATATAATGTAATGATAAGATTCATATGCTAAAGTGACCACTTGGTTATATTACTTGACTCAGCGGCACGGGTAGGTTAGTCGTTCTAATGTACTATATTATTTTACGTATTAGTAAACCAGGAGATTACTTCATTTAGTACAATATACAATTGCATCTTTACCAACCCTAGCATAATTATCTTAAGTTTTTGAGTATTGGGTTCTCTAAAGGTAAATGAAATGTTAACGATTGAAAGCTTTATGCCTATTAAGCCATGTAATTAGCGCGAAACACAGCGCTCACAACAGCAGCGCCGGTAGGTGCATCAACAACCCGTTGCAATTTGGAAGAAACCAGCCCCGCTCCATACTCGCAGCAAATAGATTCAAATCTCGCCGTTTTTCTTTAGCTGAAAAATTTAAGATAGGTTACTTTCAGTTGCATGATATCAAGCATCATATTCACTGTAGCTACTCATCTTGCATTCCTTTTGTGAAAAACCTGAAACCAAATTCTCATTTCCATTTATTTCTCGGATTTTTAAATAAAGCCCAACTTTAGTATCACACTCCATGATCTCATCATCTCCTTTATGTTTGATTGATTTTATATCGTATCCCTTTGTAAAATTTTCCTTCAAGCTTATTTCAAATGTCATTCAAACTTTATTGTTCTTCACATATTTTCTGAAATTTACTTCTCAAATTCTCCTGAAAATTATCTCACCATCTGGGTTTATCCCACTTCTGATATAGGACAGGGCTCTGTGGAGGTACTTATTCGTATGTTCAGATCATCTGAGTTCAGTACTATGAACATAGATCTCTCTCTGTGGGCGTACTTATGTGTCAGGATTACCAGGATACTAAATAAAACCCATAATTCGACAGGCACAAGGATACTATCCGTTTATTGCCTGATAACACCCGAGTTTATCAATTCAACGTTATTTAGTTGTTTTCTTTGATTCGCGATACTCTCCATCTGTCTGTCTTCTTGACAGTTCCCTTTTTCTTAATTTCAACGATTATTACGAACTTATTTTAGACTGCACCGATATATACATATATGTATAAAAGAATTGCTCGTTTAAAGGTATTCGATTGTCATCAGAACTAAAGCAATCCGTAAAACTTCAACTACTTAGGATATGAGGAAGTAGGTCTAACTGACAGGTCTGATTTGACCCACGAAAAAATAAAACCGAAAAAGGCCTAACCCTACAAACCTACAGTTAGTACCCTATAATCACGCGAAAGTAACGTGAACAATGAATATGCCGATATAACCGCGTAATCGCCAAATCACCATAAATTCTTCTTGTCATCAGAGTATGCATCGTTCCGTCCTATTTGCATTACTTGTGAATATGCGGGTAGTTAACGCTTACCTGTTGCTAGCTGACTGGCTGATCAACAAATATACAGTTTATTAACCTCATTGAAAATCCTTGGCCAAATATCTTGTTTTGTTCCATCTAGTTTCATCATAGCTAGGTATATACAGGTTGCCCCAAAAGTAGATAAAGATAAAGGGAAGATAACTTAGTGATTGACAAAAATATACTTTAGTGTCATCATTTTCTAGTTTTTGACCTGTTTGTAACCCTTCAGAAATTCTGCTCCTTTACCTTTTTATCGTTGTCAACAAGCTGCACAGCAGATCTTTTGATTATTTTTTTCCATGCACTCTCAATTATTTTTTTTAACAATACCAGTATATTATTTTGTGTACCTAACCTACAATAGATTTATATGCTCTTATTTTTAACGCAAAGTACTTTAGTTTCTTTATGACCAAGCTATCTTACGCTAGCTCTTTTGCTTGTGGCGTTGGGAACGTTCCACTTATTGAAAATCGGTTGTGTGCCATCTAGTTGAAACATAATGGTAAGTAAAAGAAGCTCATGATGATGCCTTTTCTTTAATGATGTCGATGGTGGTCACCATCAGGTGGATCATCAGCTCGTTATTCGTCATTCAGCGGGATCTAGCAGAGGACGTTGGAGTCAAAAATGAATGAAATGCTTGGAAACACAAGTTGGAATGATTTCATTTGATTTGATTTGAAGAATGGATGGAGCATTCAAGGGCGTATTCAGCTTCTGACCTAGGCCAAATCAGAATTTTTGGCCCAGAAAGTGGTGGGGGGCAGATTTTTTAGACTCCCTGTTAACACATATGTAGGTATATGTAAAAGTCAAAAGTGTTTGACTGATGTATGAACGCACAGGTCAAACCTTTAGAGCTAGAAACTTATCGCACACGTATTCTTCTTATGACGTAGGCATCCACTAAGGAAAGATTTTTCAAAATTTAACCCCCAATGGGGTGAAAAGCCCAAGGGGGTGATAAGTATAATTTCTGCATGCAAAGCTGCGGGCAACAGCTAGTAAGATATAAACATTTTCATGGACAAAAGTTGGTATGAACTAGTTAGCATACGAAATAATCTAACATTTTAACAAAAAAATAACCGACTTCAAATGAAGTACACTGTACTTTTGACATGGATACTGTAGTGTTCGGAGGGTCAATAATACACACGCTTTACTCTGTAATAGGTGAAGTATGAATCTGCATAGCGCACATCCGCACTCACTCGCAGCTAGCCACAGACTGCCCGATATGCATAGACACTACATCCCTTCTTTATTGTATAAAATTCAATTATTTTCATTGGTTTGGTTTACAAACACTTTTTGTAAGTCATGCAAGCTACGCCAATGCTTCAACAAGGCCCTACTGTGAGAAGGGCCCGGGAGAAGAAGCAGCAAGAAACTACCGGGGTGTTTTTTTCCTACTCACAGTTACAAATAGCACTTATTAACTACTTACAATCTATATTTTAAAACTCATGTCCAAGCAGTCTTGTCATTAAAATAATCATTCATCGTAAGTTGTAATACCCTTTCATAAGAATGCTTTTAGTATGAGTTTTAAATATATAGTATAGCATTTCCGTCAATTTTAATGGAATTTTATATTATTATTATTTTATTGCAACATCGATATAGATCTGAAAATAATAAATTCTTTGATATCCAACGTTTATTTTCTTTGTTGTATAACATGTGTTTCCCGTTTCTGTACATCGCTTGCACCATCAAATACTCACACCGCTATGTGAGGGCAGGGTTAAAGTTTGGTATCAATCTGTTAGCCTCAGTTACTTATTTTCATCGATATATTTTTCTGTACCCAATTAAGGATCTGTAACTCCCTTTATACTGTCCACATATTGTTCTCCTCTTTTCTCTAATTGAATTGTAGACATGTCAACTCCTGTCTCTCACACTACCGTCTAACGGTTTATATATAGAGTGAAAGCTATTTTATTTGAAGTGATTGGAAGTTTCATAAAAAAAATTATCTTACTAGCATAATAAGTCAAATGAAGATCTTCTTGCATTTCACTAAATACAACTCTTGTAGATCATAATTGTATTTTTAACTGACAACAAATGTAGCCTTGAAAATAGATTAACCCAAGCCACGTACCACAGTCGTCTACTTCAAATATTAAAAGTAACAACATAAGTTCTGAAAAAAACTCTAGTAAATCCCTCTATTGCCACGGCTCTCCCAGCCGATATGCATATCCATTGAGTGAATCATAATTATGTGTTCAATATGCGTCACCCATACACAGATACACCTCCAACTTCACTACAACTTTCTTTCTCGAGTCCCAGTCTCCATCTCGTATCATTCAGTATCATGATCCTGTTTATAGGTGCTCGACAAATACATGACGCCTCTGAAATGTGAAGCGGCCCAAATCGGCCTTAATAAATGTTTTGTAACCATCGCGAAATTTGAGAGCACTTAATAAATGCGCTCAAGCATCGCGCCACATTTAATGTCACTGTGCTTCATAGGAACAGATTGTTCCTATCTTTATCAAAGTTATGCAAAGTATAGCGAAAAGAACAAGGATGGCAAATAAAAATATTTCAAGTCTATAAGGTAGTTCGAAATTTTCAAACGTAAATCTTGAGAATTTTGATTCATTTAACTAGACATAATTCATGATGTCAATATAATGTCTACAGTTCAAACAACTCGCTCCGCGCATTATGAGAACTCAACTTGAAACAATTTTCATATATGATATTATTTTTTCATCTCGTGTCACTAAGAAATTCAAACCATTGGCCAGCAATTCATTTATTATTAAACTATTTAATTCTACCAGTATTTACACTGTTAAGGTCACAGGGACGTTTAAATTGTAGCAAAAGAACCTTTATAATCTTAAAAAAATAATTGCTTGTGATACTATGATCACAGCTGACCCATTTATTGCCTCATTAATTAATATGCATTATTTACCAAAAACAAACAAACTTAAGCTATGATTCTCTGGGAATTTACGTCACCTACCCTTATTATTCACCAAGGAACCGAATTCAGATTACCTTTGCTTCCCAGGGGAGTTTTCAATCGTTATCAAGCACTCTCTATGAGAATGCTTTGTGAGTTAGTACTCCTGCGTACACGGTCACTCACACTTGCATCGGCTTAGTGATGTGGCCACTCCAACGTCTTGATGGAGATCTAGTGCTTCTAGGTTCCTCAATATCAACGTCACTGCAAACTTGATAGATCTGTAATACAGAAATATACAACGAGCCGCGGACTGCATTGCTTTTTAGAGAAAAATCTCTAAACTTACTTCTCTGCACTGTCATTCAACCTTTCTTTAGTATCCGCTTCGCAGAGTCAGGCATAATGAAATGGAACCAATTTGTTAACGTATACTCAATAATTACAGTAGGTAACCTTGCCCTTGGTATCCTTATTGAATACTGTCGTGAAAAAGTATGGAAACTGATAAAAATAACCTTTTGGTCACTAGCCGTCACTTGACGCTAGTAAAAGTGTTGATGTCGATTTTACACGAAAACAGCCTGCGCTCTTTTCTGCAGAACTTCTCTGCAGAAGTCAGTGCCTCGTTGTCTCTTTACTATGGAGACAAAATCATAATCTTCACATATTTTCCTTTATTTTTCGGCTGCTCAAAAGGATTACCATTTACATTGCAAGTAAAGATATTAGATGAAAATAAAAATCTTCTGACTTTGCAAGTGCTTATTTCTGTATGGATGAACCGTTATATTATTTCAATAAGAATAATAAAACATCCAACAAATTATTATGGATTATATTATATGGTAATAAAAATGAATATAATTATCACAAAAGTTGAATCTGTTACCATGAACTCATAACTACTTGTACTACTTTGTCATAATCTGGCTCAAATATGTGAATATATTATAACGTCTGTAACGATTATTATCAAATAATGAATCGCCAATGATGGTAGTATGTCATTGTACATTTAATACATGGTCAGTTGCAAAGGTTAAAGGAATCAAATTTACTTCAAAACAAGTTATGGAATGTTAATACATTAATGGAATAAAATATACCACACCAATAAATTGTTGTCTTACTTTTGATTCCTTACATAATACTTGCATCATTTCTGTACTTGATATTTGTGATTCATTGTGATTGGGGTAGCTTTCTGAAAACCTGCAATTTGTTATTTCATCCCACGATTTCATACCAGTGAAATGCGGCCGGCCGATTATGATAGAACCATCTCCATCAGACATCTCGAATATGTGTCACATGACTCATATCCAACAGACATGTTTGGCTTTCAATGATCTTCATAACGGCATAGCTCTAAAACATTAATTTGTAAATATATGCAGCTACCGTGCATGCATGGCTTTTTAACAGTTTAATGTAACAGTAACATGACTGCGTAGCCTTAAAACATTGAATTATAAATCTTTGCGGTCACCGCGTATGCGTGGCTTTTGTTTATATAACCGTAACATGGCTGTGTAGCCTTAGAATATTTATCTATTATATAAATATTTCTGAACTCCTTGTATGCGTGGCTTTTTACTTAAGTAACAGCAACGTGGCTGCATAGCCTTAGATTAATTTAATTTACAATATGCGTGAACTTCTAATATGCATGGCTTTTACTTATGTAACAGTAATATGATTGTATAGCTTTAGAATATTTATTTATTATATAAATATTTCTGAAGTCCTTTTAGGCGTGGCTTTTTACTCAAGTAACAGCAACGTGGCTGCATAGCCTTAGATTTTAATTTAATTTATAAATATGCGTGAACTTTTAGTATGCGTGGCTTTTACTTATGTAACAGTAATATGACTGTATAGCCTTAGAATATTTATTTATTATATAAATATTTCTGAAGTCCTTGTATGCGTGGCTTTTTACTTAAGTAACAGCAACGTGGCTGCATAGCCTTAGATTATAATTTAATTTATAAATATGCGTGAACTTTTAGTATGCATGGCTTTTACTTATGTAACAGTAATATGACTGTATAGCCTTAGAATATTTATCTATTATACAAATATTTCTGCAGTCCTTGTATGCGTGGCTTTTTACTTAAGTAACAGCAACGTGGCTGCATAGCCTTAGGTTTTAATTTAATTTATAAATATGCGTGAACTTTTAGTATGCGTGGCTTTTACTTATGTAACAGTAATATGACTGTATAGCCTTAGAATATTTATTTATTTTATAAATATTTATGAAGTCCTTGTATGCGTGGCTTTTTACTTAAGTAACAGTAACGTGGCTGCATAGCCTTAGAATATAATTTAATTTATAAATATGCGTGAACTTTTAGTATGCGTGGCTTTTACTTATGTAACAGTAATATGACTGTATAGCCTTAGAATATTTATCTATTATATAAATATTTCTGCAGTCCTTGTATGCGTGGCTTTTTACTTAAGTAACAGCAACGTGGCTGCATAGCCTTAGATTTTAATTTAATTTATAAATATGCGTGAACTTTTAGTATGCGTGGCTTTTACTTATGTAACAGTAATATGACTGTATAGCCTTAGAATATTTATCTATTATACAAATATTTCTGCAGTCCTTGTATGCGTGGCTTTTTACTTAAGTAACAGCAACGTGGCTGCATAGCCCTAGATTATAATTTAATTTATAAATATGCGTGAACTTTTAGTATGCGTGGCTTTTACTTATGTAACAGTAATATCACTGTATAGCCTTAGAATATTTATCTATTATATAAATATTTCTGAAGTCCTTGCATGCGTGGTTTTTTTAACTTAGTTTGTTTTGATTTATAATTGACAGTACATGTTATGGTATATTATATACCACTTGTACATACCATACAGAATACATTATAGTATGTATAATCCTCATCACCTCGAATGACTTGCTATAGCAGCAATTCAATATGTATATCGATTACATATGTATCTATAAATTGGCTTATTCCTTAGAACTCTAAATCAAGTGCCTACTCCGTACCTTAAGTAATTCTGGACTGAGTGAACCGATTTTGATTACTCTTTCTTTGATCGAAAGCTGGCACTTGTCGTGTGGTCCCACATAAATTTGAGCGAGATCCGACAATGGCATCCATGTCAAAAGCATATGTCTTATTAAGTATGTGCGCGATAAATGGACGAATAACTCAATATCCAACCGATTTCGACGATTCTTTTTTGATGTACTTCATTTGAAGTCGGTTATTTTTGTTAATATTTTAGATTATTGCTATTTACTTATTTTTAGCAACCAAAGCGTTTCAATATCTTTGACATTTAGACTGAACTTTAGTATTCTCCATCTTTCGATTTTAATAGACCTTTAATAGGAAATACACATCGCATCGAATAACTTTCGCAAAGACTATATTTCGATCTTTAATAGTTTGGCTGAACATAAAAATATTCAACGTCACTTTACCCAGAACTTTGTTTTTCTTCCCAAAACAGACATTCTTGAGCCATCACGAACATTTTTGAATCAAACATAGTCAAATCGGTTAAGCTACCGAGAAATACTAAGGTTCATTTTTATTTATACCAGCAAGAAGATATGTATATGACAATAATAATATGCCTAATTTGGGTTTTTTTTTCACAAGGTACAGTAGCATTCTCCTTACGAACCTTGTTTAAATTTGCGTGCCTTTGCGGCCTTTTTGTACACAAAGTACATTTGCATGCTCCTTACGAGCCGTATAAAGGTTTGCGTGTCCAACCAACGGACCTTGTAATGGGACTAGTGGGATAGACCCAACAATCTGCGTGAACCTTGTAAACGTAGCTATCGAGTGACGTAGATATCAATATATTTAATATTGGCTTTAGCATTAAAATATTAACCAATTGATGCTTCAATATTACTACGTAATAAGGGTTGTAATGTATAATAAACTTTTTACACATTATGTTCATATCCGTAACACACTGTTCGTAGCTATTTTCCAGGTTCTTCATTAGAATGATTATATAGGCGTGATCTTCAAGTGAACTGTGGTGGCGTGAACATAATAATATTTCTGTTAAACTGCCAGCTAATAAGCAAAATTACATCTGAAACTTGTTTAGATAATAATTATCAATATAAAATCTTTGGATTCATTGCAGAACGGTATTTGAATTATGAAAATATTAACCACAGCATTATATTAATACGTGGGGTAGATTCTCAATCGTTTCTTTCCAAGTCATTCCAAGGGTAACGTGAAGTTTCACGCTTTTATTAATTATCCAACAAATACAAACAAAACTTAGGATATTGTTATTGTGATTCGATAGCTTTATTTGAAATAAGAAACGAAATAAATTACTCTTCCACTATATATAATATTACCGACAGCAATATCGTAACCAGTTTAATATCGTAACCAGTTGCAATAAATTCATGGTATATTTGAAGTAATTACTTGATGCAGTACCATTTGTAACAAGGTGACTTACGTGGCCTTCAAAATATTTAATTAGTTTTGATGTTTAGACAACCATTTTGTGTACAAATCTGGCAGTGGTACTTTCGTTGCCAAGTTCTTAAAACGTTAATACTTAAATAATTGTTATTTAAGTACACGCAGTCAGGCGTACCCACATGTAAATTATGTGGTTGTAATGTAATTATACACTTTACTTACTTGAATACGTACATAATAGAATATTTTCGTAACGAATTTGCCTGCCCAAGCGTATGCAAGCAAGGGCATTAATCCTTCTTTTTTCCAACAAATTTTTTGTAATTACTTATTATTTTTTTACCGTCGTCGCCACTTGTAGTGTTCGGAGGGTCAATAATACACACGCTTTACTCTGTAATAGGTGAAGTATGAATCTGCATAGCGCACATCCGCACTCACTCGCAGCTAGCCACAGACTGCCCGATATGCATAGACACTACAGATACCATGGTCAGATCTCGTTCAAATTTATGTGGGACCACACGACAAGCATCAGCTTTCAATTAAAACAAAAATCATCCAAATCGGTTCACTCAGTCCAAAGTTCTGAGGTAACAGTCGAATTGAGAACCTCCTCCTTTTTTTGAAGTCGGTTAATAAATTGGGAGGGGGATACAGCATTTGAGTTGGGATTTTGGGAATGGTAATTTCCTAATAGTTGCTCTCATCCATGCTTCTTTAATTTATTTCGCCTTAAACTACTTAAGATTCAGAGTGATTTGCATTTCCGCACATACAAGTAAAGGGCGAAGAATGTGAATTGTTCACATAACAAGACAATGCCTGACCTCGGTCAGTTACTGTGAATGAGACAGCTCTGTTTCGCAATACCTATGACCTTTTTGTACCCATATCCTTCTTATAAATGCTGGACTTCGAGGTGACTGCAACGAGGTTTTGGTCTTCAATACTAATATTTTATCCCATTAAGACACACAATAAACACATAATTATTTATTATCAGTAATGGCTTTTATTGTATTGTATTTATATCCGCAACCTGCATTTTTGAAATATACACCATGTTGCAAAATACCCCGTAATAATATAATTAATTATCAAAGCCAAAAATTTTGTCAACCCTAATAAGCTGTCATGTCAGAGAACATTTATTGTGAAAAAGTAAGTGTTCGTTTAGGTTGTTTCGTTAGGTTAGGTCTTTTAAAATTTTTGTCGTTCCGCGAATTAGGTAAAAATGTAGGTACATTCTGCGTAGTCTTTAATTTTACTGAAATAGGGTTTACACATCAGTGAAAATTATATTTTTTTTTTGGTGTATGTTATATAGCGTTACTACAGTTCTTAAATATTGTGAATGGACTCGTTATAAGGCCCCATTTAACCTCCTTTCGGCTTTACGGGTAGTTTTGTAACACCCTGTATTTTATGTTGTACCTTAATGGCAAGTAACAACCCAAAGAAACATGTCGCTATAATTTTAATAGTGTTCTGAAAGGCGTGTGAATTCTATCACTAACAAGTAACAACCTAGTTACATTTAAACATTATTTCTATTACGTGATAGCTTTAGTGTGTATAGTAACATAGAGTGATAGAAACAATGCTTCTAATCCGCCATCTGGGAGCCAGTCCCCGAGGCACTAACTAACTAACGTGTTTGAGTTACTTATTTTTACCTTACTTATATTCTTGCTTTATGACTTGTTGAGGCTATATTGTGATTCATAACAATTTTTAACAAAATCGCTACTGCCTAGCAAATTGTTTTGGTAGTTTTGTTTAGAAGATAGTGGTTTTGCTCTGCTAGGCAATAGAGGTTTTTTGGCTACAACCGTTTTTTAATTACATCTATGACTACAACCCATTAATTCTCCAGAGCTCAAATCTCTCATCATTAAGAAGAGCATACTCCACCATGCTGTTCCAGTACAGATTGGCTAAGTTTTTAGACGATTGCAAATAGTTTTGCTAGGTGATAGCGGTTTTCTTAATTTAATTAAGTCGCCCTCGTCTTCATCAACAACTAAATACTTATGTTAACAAATACTTATGTATGGAAATTAAACCAGGACAAGGAATCTATCCTATATGTATTCCAAATAGTAGAACTTTCTTGAATTTCTTTTACAAAATAAATAACAAGTTATCCTGTATACTTAATCATAATGATTGCAAAATCTAGTATCTATTATTAGCCGAGTTAGCTAACCGCTGTTTAAATGGCTTCACTTTCTGTTTAAAATATGTTCAATTTTCATAGAACCAGTTTCTAGCGTTCTACTGAACCCGTTGTACATTACTATTTTACCTGATATTGTAACTGCAAGCAGCCACCAAGTAAGTTAGTATAATTTTTTACAGTCTTTATATTGCAATGACAGATTGTTATCCATGGCTGACGATACCGTTTTTCCTGCAATTTATGTAAGTGTTTCGTTCTTGAGACGATGAGATGGTACGTGGATAAGTAATAATTTGAAATGAGAATTCAATGCAGTTATACCACTTTATTTAATAGTTATACAACATATTATAGTCATGTATTATTTACTTCTAATCCGCCCTCTCTTCTACCCGTGAAAAGTTTATTGGTCTATAGCCTCCGTGAATTTTACAGTATAATCTATACTATAATAAAACTCAAAGTGTCTGTTTGTCTGTCCGGGCATCACATAAAAACCCTTGAACGGATTTTGATGAAAATTGGTAAAGTTGTTACTGATATCCTGGGTCATATTTTAGACAACTTTTCATCCCGGAAAATTAAAAGGTTTCCCGCGAAAACAGGATGAAAGTTTGAATAAGTTAAAACATAATTTCCGTATGCAAAGCTGCGGGCAACAGCTAGTCACAAAATAATTGGTCAAATCCGACCGGCAATTTCAAAAATTAGCGCGTGCGAGCAAACAAAATATAATAACTGTAAATAAAATTTAAAAATCCCCCGACATTTTCATATTCACCAAAAAAGCCGGTCAAACATATTATAACACCCTTCATTCTGCGTTGGGGGTGAAAAAGGATAAAAAAGATTCAGCTACGCACAGCTACAACTTATCCAATATAAGGTCTATCTCTCTTCGAAATTGAGGGTCTTCCTTGTTGCATTTATTTTAACTTTGCAAATAACTGTGATGGAAAATCGGTGAAATTTATCACACGACAGCACCAGGGAAAATTTAAATTTTAAATACCTATAGGCATCTTGTAAATATTTTAGAAAATATCTCCCAGTTTTATGATAATTTTATCATTGATTGAAAATTTGCATTACACTGATCTTGAAAAAAACGAGTAGGTACCTAGGTACTTACTGTGCTTTTTGAATATTTTTGTAACAAGTGAAGATATTTAATTGAATCAGTGATTTAATCATTATTATTTAAAAAAAGTGTGTGTAATGTGATGATTTCCAAATATTCCATGACACTTTTAAGCTGCCAGGTCATGGGTATTTAAAATGCATAGAAATCAATGTCTTTAGCGTATACAATATCTGCCATAAACAATATTAGGGTCATATTGTTTGATAACTACCAACAAATCAATAAACGTAACAATTAGTTTTGTTCAAGAACAGGATACGATTTTACGACACGTACCTATAAATAGAAAATAAAAGAGTTGAAAGACCCACATAATTGATTTATTGTACACCTGTTAGAGCTGAGAGCCTGAGACAAATCGATTACCGATGCTGGCATCAGTCTATTGGTTCCCATATAAGCGCATCCCAGCCCTAATTTCGTACAGTTGAATGAGCATTGCTTAACGAGATGCTAAGTAAGTAAAGGCTCCATTGAAAATAATCGCAGCGCCACAACCCATCTCAGTTCTACGCGATAACGTGCCAAGTAAAGTCGCACAGTATGTGGACGATCGTGGTGCTAGTAGGACTCGTCGCAGCAGCTCCTAATGTCGACAATTTAGACGTCACCCCCATCAACCAATTCACCTTGAAACTTCTAAATAATGTTTACCAGTTCCAAGAGAGCTTCGGACGGAAGAATGTTGCCGTATCACCGCTGTCAGTATGGAGTACCTTTGCTTTACTGGCTGAAGGTTCCGCTGGAGAAACTTTCTCGGAGCTGATGAATGGACTGTTCCTCCCCAACGATTTAAGGACAACTCAAGCTCTACATTCGGCTATCGCGCAGATTTTCCAAAGCAATGACAAAGATGTGTTACTAAATAGACAATCGGCTATGTTTTCCGATAGTTCCCTGATAATTCATCCAGAGTTTTGCAAATCGGCTAACCTCTATAATAGCGAAGTCTTCTCCGTGGACCCTACCAATACAACGAAGCTGGCTTACGACATAAATTACTATATTTGTCTAGCAACAGAGGGAAGAATTAAAGATGCAGTGATGCCAGAACTTCTGGAAAACCTGAGGATGATTTTAGTCGACGCGCTATACTTCAAAGCGAGTTGGACATTCCCTTTCGATCCCACGCAAACAAAGGAGGAAACATTTTACAATTCTCAGGGCAGAACAATAGGGTCTGTGAACATGATGTACCATAAAGCACCTCACAGTATCGGTGATTCCAATTTAATCGGAGCACAGATCTTAGAAATGACTTACGGAAACAAGGAGCAGTATTCAATGTTTATAATGCTGCCGTATGACGGGATGCCTCTGCAAAGGATGTTGAATAACTTGGGAATGCAATCTCTGGATTGGATAACGGAGTTTAGGTCGGCAGGGATCTTCCCAGAGATCGAATGCTTTATACCGAGGTTTAAGGTATCCTCGCGATTGGATCTAGTGCCACCGTTGCAGTATAGTGGGATTACAAGTGTATTTAGTCCAGAAAAAGCTGAACTGCCCGGTGTGTCTGATAGTCCTCTCTTCGTGTCCAAGACAATACAGAATGTTGAGATAGAGGTGTCTGAAGAAGGGACGGTAGCAGCATCAGCGACTGTCGTAGGTTTGGAAGATAGGATTCTGGGGCAGAGGTTTGTGGCGAACAAGGAATTTGTGTTTTTAGTAATGGATCGATTGTCGGGACTTATATTGTTTGCTGGTGTGTACGGCGAACCATCTTTGGTGTAATTTTTTATATTAAAATATTTAAAGTACTGTTTAGTTTATTATTAATTCAATCTTGAAAAATGCCAAAGGTAATAACAGTAAGCAGTAACTAAAATTAATTTTGTTATTTACTTAAGTATTTTACTGGTAACAAACATTATAACAATTTAAATAATCTCTCTCCTATGACCGGATTGAATTAAATAAAATTGAAGCTGATTATAATAAAAAATACAGAATTTTACAGATTCCATAAAAACCAGCAATTAGTTTAGTAATGAAGAAAATAACGTGATTTTGGTGAGTAATTTATTTTTGTTTTTAAACAGCGATTTCCCACGAATCATATTAGATTATTCAAAATTTGTTGATCGAATTGTGTAGGTCCTGTATATTCTCTAGCGAGGTTCTCCCTGACAATGTAGTGCAAAAGTGCAAAAGATAAATGACAAAATTCTAGAAAAATGTCACTATTATCACTTTGAAAAAAAAAGGGATTTTTTGTTAGTTAGTTCATATTTTTTTCATGTCATTTCTTCATAGATAGTTAAAATAAGTACCTACTCGTAATTAGTGAACACTTTAAATGCACATTTATTATTACCAATTAGGTAAACTTACGATTTTATCAACGTTTCTTAACCGAATCCGACACGATACCGTGAGAACTGATCCGGTCAAAATACTATAAAACAATTATTTTTCAACAATGAAATTCAATGTCGAGGTCACGAACATTTCAATGATGTCATAATATTATTTACGTGGGAATCTAAGGGAATCGAAACAATGGCGTTTTGATAGCCTTATATAATCGTTTGTATGTTCGTGTCAGTTTTCGTAGTTTATGTTTTTTAGATAAATATGTCTAGTATGCTATCAAAAACATAATTTGTAAAAAAACCAAAACTCGCAACTGTTCTTCTACCGTAAAAAATTGTGAGATCCATGTAATACCAAGTCAGTTAATTCGTTCACTTTATTACCTAATTAGCTAACCTAACAACATCTTACAGTGACCATATCAATATTAAAAAATCTTTAAGTTCAAAATAAATATATTTACACGGCGATCGCATCAAAACACAATATATCTCACAAGTAATACATTATTATTATTAAATTATATTGTTTTGTGCCATTGTAATCATATAAATATGCGTTCCAATAATAGAAAATGTTGTTGATTGAATGATGGGATGGAATGGATTCGTTTTCCCATGTTAAATCCAGGACATCTCCTGGACGTAAATAATGTGGGGTTATCTGAATTTTTTATTTACAAAGTATTACCAATAAGGCCAGCCTTCTTTATATCTTTTCCTTTTTCTTGTCTTGTCTTCTTCGACCTTCTCTTGTTTTCTTCTTCTGCGTTCGTGGTGTAAGCACCACGCAGTAAGCTGCTGAGCAAAGGTAGAGACTACAGCACCAGATCAGTCCTAGAAGTTGCTATTTAGGTTATTCCCGCCCACCTAAGCTTGTCACAGTTGTCCAGTCTAGCCTCGACGTCCTATTCCAAGCGACTCCTTTTTGAAGTTATACTTCTTTAGGCGCGTTATCAAATAAATGGAAAAATGATGAGAGTTAAATTTTAAGATTTATAACAAGTGGACACAAAAACGACACGGTGACGAAAAACGTCACGCGCGGTTTTAAAAACGAACGTTTTGAAAAAGTGTTTTGTTCTATTATATTGTTTTTTTAATATTGTTAGAATATTGTTTTTTTTTAATATTGTTTTTTTATAATTAATGTTAAGTTTTTTGAAATTGTTTTTTTTTCATGCCAAAGAAGTATAACTTCTGAAGCGCGTACAAAAGTATACGTTTACGTTTTTTTAACGTGTGCAAAGACCTTCGTCTCCATCCGGCCACGGGAAGCCGGACAGGTATGTGGGACTTGAACACACCAAAACCACACGGTGTCGACGCCTACCGCATTGGTGCCGGGACTGTGTGCTATTCTCGCTCCACTGCCCCGGCGCGGCGCTTCAAGCGACATCCTAAGCCAAGGCCCGAACCTCGAAGGGGATGCCCTTACGTCGTTCACATCCCCTATTTCTCGAAGAGCACATAGTGCATCCTTTTCGCAAAAATTGTTTTCTCGGCTGAGCCTTTCCAGTCTCCCCCCTCTGTTCGCGTGAAGCTGTAGAGGTCAAAATATTATGTTTGTACCTTTATTAAAATAAAAAAACTACCGAAATTTTTTGGATTTAATTAATCTGTAAAAGTAGTCGAGTTGTAGTATTGTGTTGATTACAGATAAACTAAATAAGATATTATTTTGTTCTCGGATCGTGGATTTTTGTGATTGTTATTTGTGTTGTCCATGCCACCTGGTCTGAGCGTATAAAAGCGTTTATTTATTAAATTGAACCTTATTAATAATACTAATATTCTACACCATAAAAACGTGACCTTGACAGGTGCAAGCCTGGCTCGAACCTGTGTGTAGATTGAGCGTGATGATAAGTGTATTTTAATAAGCTGATGTTCGAGGAGTCAGCTCAATAACTGCTTTTGAAGTTTATTAAAATAAACGAGTTATAGCTTAGCATTCCTTTACTTCAATGAGTTACCTACTGTATATTGTTTTTGTATCCCTTCCACGCACATTATTTATTAAAACATATATTACAAGATTTTATTTTACAGAAAAAAGTTTTATTTTTCTTTCTTGTGTAAATACCTAAATTAGGCTGGCCATACACGATCAAGTATACTTGTCAAGTTTGCAGCGGACTTGACGCGGCATCCAGTAAACTTGACGGTGTATGGCCACGGTATGGCTATCTGGCCATATAGCTATCTCATGCAAACTGGATGCCGCATCGAGTCAAACTGCAAACTTGACAAGTACAGTACAAGTACAAATGACATGATCGTGGATGGCCAGCATAACAAACGAGCAAATAGCACCATCTATGTTAATGTTCCAAAACTAAATGGTTTCAAGCTTTACATACCACAAAACCATACTTACATAGTACCAAACTGCGGTTCAAGATGTCACTGTAAATGGTTTAACTTGTAAAGTGTTATATTAACACTAAACATAGCCAAAAACCATCTCGATCAAGTCAGCTTTCAAATAAAAAAACCTTATCATAATCGGTCCATTACTTTAGGAGCTACGATGCCACAGACAGACACATTTGTGTCGCTTTACATACAATATCGTTGGTGTCGGGGGTTAAAAAGTAAAGCTTTTGCCCCTGTGATAATAATATCTGTTAACACTTAATTTCACATTCTTCGAAATTCAAATCAACAAAATTTTAAAACATAAAGATTTTGGTATTTTTATTTTATTTTAGCTAATCAAAATACTGGCCCAAATTATCTATACAATTTTGCCATTTTGATGGCAGTTTGTTTATCCCTTTACTATAGAAGTCTGCCGGACGGAGACGATGAAGTCAGCGAAAGCATATCGTGTCTACTGCCTCTCGGGTGTTGAACTTTTTCTCACTTAAAAAAAAATCTAAATTTTGATATAAGTAGAAATCTGCTGGGGTAAGGTTCGGTGAGTGCGGTGGGTGACGAAGAGCTTTCAGCTGTAACTCTTGTAGTTTTGCGATGGTCTGTCGTGAAGTTTGAGGTCACGCATTGTCGTGGAGAAGCAATAGGGAAGAGTGATTGACCAGTCTTGGTTGTTGAATTGCGAGCTTCTGCATCATTGTTTGCAATCCACAGATAATTAAATCTGAAAATGCATGTATATCCTGCAATTTCATAGGTAATTTAATAACCTATTATTTGGCAAGTTTGAAAACCACGAAATTTTCACAAACTTTAAAGTTACTTCATGCTTTTCCAGTAGCATTGTTTTAAATAGATCCATTTAGATGAAAAACGAAGTATGAACTGTAATTTTGAACAAAAAAGTCACAACTTCCTTGAAATCTACTTGTTTATGCGGCGACCCGGCCATAGCCCGAAGAAAGCAGGCTCCATGAATGTACGAGAATAAAAAACGTGAGTACGTGGTTAAAATTTTCTCTGCGAAAAACGAGTTTTTTCTTATCGTTAACGACACTTCAGACTACACTTGGGCTATGTTTAATTTTGCTAGCGATAACAACATTAAACTTTGAAATGTATGGGGCATAATGACAAAACCTACGGAAAGAAAGAGTGTCCATTACTCCAGCTATTATGTCCATGATTATAACATTGAAAAAAGAAAATACATTTTAATAATAATAAATTGGCGTTATTCCTAAATATCTCTAATCTCCATCACAGCACAATAGAATCACAATACAATCTACGTGATTCTCCAAAAAGATGTTATATTAAATACCTGTAGAACATTGAAGTATAATGTCATAGAACAGACATCTCGAACAAAATGTGTGTCCCGCCCGGGAGGTTCCATTTTCAAAATTGAGCCCCCGTTCTCCTTTCAAAATCGAACGAATCCATTGAAGATTGAAGCCACATGGCGCCAATGCATTGGGACATACATGGTGTTTGCTGTATCGGTTCTATACGCTAGTAATAAAACTTCAATGCTGTAGAACGAGAAAGTTCATGCAAATAATGAAAATAATTGAACACTTCATAACATACAATAATTAAGTACATAAAACGCTGCATTTACTTCGCTACGGCCCGTGAATGTGGTAATATGTAGAACGAGCTGAAAAGCTGAGAAATAAAAACTCTTTCCGAAAATAACAATGTTTTATTGACCACAAATAAAAAGTACATACAAGTACAAGTAAAGTAAATAAAAAGTACAAACAAGTACATACAATAAAAAGTACAATTATGACGAAGAGCCTTGATTTCCAGAAAAGCGCGAGCAGAAGGCAGTTTTTTTCCAATTCTTTTGTTACAATTACAGTCTTAAGTTTAATGTGCTTAGGTCTTAAATGTAAGGTAGTTAAAAATCTCTTTTATACAAAGTAAAATTGAGAAAGATTTATTTTAAAGACAATCGCTGCTACAGCCTTTACAAACATTATCTAGTTAAAAGATAAAAAAATCAAAGTAATACATAATTGATTTAGCAATGGCGAGGGAAGGAGATTGAAGAATTCTACCTATTACATCTAATCGACTTTCAAATACCTGACAAAACTAATCGAGCTCAAAGTTACCCCAATCTGGGACACAAGTCCCCCACCTGTTTCTATGTTCCTCGGGGGTTATTGTATCACATCCGCATGACATTCAGTACCCCCGCGGCACGTACCGAGATAACAATGAAACAATATACCCGTTAATTACCCGCCTGCAGCAAGCTATGACGTCATTATTTAGGCACTGCACTCACGGGAACAAAGTCTGACGAACTACGCCGTATGACATGGCGTTTATGTTTGAAAACTTGGTTTAAATTAATATGAAAAACATATGGCGCTATACACGATTGTGTGGTGCATGTCATACATTTGCGTAAGCCTATAGGAAAGGGAGCTATGGCAACCCTATGGAGCCACCATTGAAGTATTATTACTAGCGTATAGAACCGAAACCGCGAACACCATGTATGTCCCAATGCATTGGCGCCACGTGGTTTCAATCTTCAATGGATTCGTTCGATTTTGAAAGGAAAACGGGGGCTCAATTTTGAAAATGGAACCTCCCGGGCGGGACACACATTTTGTTTGAGATGTCTGTTCTATGACATTATATTTCAATGATTGGCTCACGCATTTTGACATTCGGTCGGTAATAGCTAAAGTTACTAGTATAAATCCTACGGGTGGCGCTGCAGTGCGGTCTGCAACAGTTATGTTCGAATATTTATATCTCAGACACTAGTGCCATTCATTACGGGTGGCATAACTCAGCAAACTTCACTCCATCCACAACAGCTATGTTCATATCGCTCTATTTCTCAGACACTAGACTAGACACTATTCTGGAATGGTATAATGGCCAATAATTAAGAACCTCTATTTTTAGTAAACAGCTGGACACTTTTTCAACTTTCCCCTCATATGAGATAGTTCTCCTTACCTCTATAATCCATGATACCTAATTACCTACCTACTGAAGGAGACACATTCAGTTATGTATATTAGAAACTGCACCTTCTATTTTCGCGTGTAAGGACCAATGGTTTTGTTAACGTCAGTTACACGCTGGTAAGGTTTTCCTTTCTTACCTACCTGACGTAGAAGTGATAACATTTCTAGAAAGAAGTAGTAAACCTGGGGTCTCTGGGGGGTTAAAAGCGTTCTATTACCAAGCGTGAGTACCGTAATGTTGGATAACCGTTGACCGATGACCACAGAATCGTTGGCCATTACCTTCTCAGACCAGCAAAGTGTGACACGGACAAGGGAACCTTGCACTTAGAGATGGACGGAGCCAAAACTTTATAATATAAGCTAACTTTAACGAAATTAAATGTAATAAAATATTATAGATATGCTTAAATGTGGTCTTATGGCCTTATTTGTAAAAGTTTAATAACCTATTTTATGGATGATGGATGTATTTTCTTGCGTTTTGTCGTTTTTCATAAGTCAGAGTTTAAACAATTCTTTATCTTTGCTTGTTTTTATGAATATGGGTGTGAGACTCTTACATTTTGTTTGTGCTTTGCTCCTTCGAATAAATGCTATTTATTTCTTTTTTTCTTTCTTTCTTTCTTTCTTTAAAATAACATTACACACTCATAGCCCCACTCTAGGATTCCCTACGTCGTGGGTACCATGGACAATACGCAAATGCAAAAACACACACACTCATACCAAGAAAAGAAATTCAGTCATTCGTTCCGCCTCGATGGAAATCGAACCTAAGATCCTCAGCATAGCGATCCGGAATGGTAACCATTGCGCCACACAGATCGTCAGTGCTATATGCTGGTGTATTAGCTCCCCGTGTGTACACAAACTGGCACTATATTACGTTTAGTGCATTAACCCCAGGCGCCTGTTAATGGATTTACTGGCTCCACTAACCAAGGTTTACTAACTTTTCTCAATTACCTACCTGCGATTTCGATGACTTTATAACTAAGATTATATTATTTTCTTGGAAGTTCCTTGTTTTTAATTGCTAGATGGTAATTTCATAAATTGTATCCCACGCTGGATGTGTGTCGTAAGAGGCGACTAGATGCGGCCCATCTCTCATCTTAATATTGGTAATATTGTTTTAATTGTTAATTAATACCATTATTACTATTATTATTTCTCCATTGGGGTTTGCCTGAATAGCTACCGGCCCTTGAGCATGAGTCAGCTGCCAAATGACTCGTCGTTGGCTAAAGAGCCAGTTCTTTTTTTTCTTTTCTCTTTCTTGGCTGGCAACGCATCAGTGATGTCTTTGGTGTTGCTGATGTCCATGGGCGACGAAAGCTACTTACCATCAGGTGGATCGTCAGCTCGTTTGCCGGCTATTTCCATAAAAAAATGTCAAATAATTCGTCATGTCCGTGATTATCGTCGTATGTCATAGCCATTCTATTCGTAGTCTTTTGACTCTAAGTGGACGAAAGTCTAGTCCGACTATCGGACTAACGGGTAGAACTATATAGAACTATATAACCCACTAGACCGGCGGTAGAACTCGTGAGAAAAAAATCCCACTAGTTCTACGATAGGATTAACGCCTGGAACAAAGGATTATTTTTTGTGAATCACTACATAATATAATAAGTATAGTAAAGAGATCCTTAGAAAGGATTCAAAATTAACACGCAGTTGTCTACAACGCAAAGGTACAATTGAAACGTAGACTCTTATGACAATAGATTGGATGTCAACCAAGGGGATTTCGATAGGAGAAAATTAGTACTTAAGTAGGTATAAATTAAATATTTTCCACGCGTTAGCACAAAAAGAGAATCAATAATATTGTCGTTAGACTTTTCTGCCGAACGTATTCTATTTAATTTTTAGGTTTGCACACACTCAACTCAAAAAGTATCAAATATTTTATTTAAACCGTTAATAACGTCTTATGCATTATATAACATGCTGCCATCTAGAAATGAGTAGCGAAAACTCGCCAACTGCTCTAAACTAAAATCATTAATTATGCCCCTTCATTACTGGAATCGAATAGTGAATATTTAATGACAAAGGGACGACAATTAAAAACTGTCTGTGTAAGTTTCGAGGTAAATGAAGCAGGGTATAATGGCGGCCGCATAATTAATCGTTCGTCGCTTCCGTTTCCGGCGCGACCGCCATTTTGTGTCTGTGGGCAGGGATCGTTAAGGTGTTACCAAATTTAACTTGTCGCTGTTTCAAAGTTTAAGAAATAAATCGTAGCGCTGAGTCCGAAGTAAATTCAATTGTTTGGAATACTTAATTAATGTTTATTATTAATTAAAGCCGCAATTTGAGTGTTTCTCCTTATTTAAAGGGTTTCACTTTTTTTTTTTTTTTTTGTTTCCCCTCACGGGAGGGAGGCAGTGAATGCATTTGCGCATACGCAGCACAGCCGGTCTGTGCTGGTTATGTGTGGCTCAATCCCGAGTGGATAATACACACTAAACACTGCCTGAAATGGCTTTGGTCATACGACCTTTAAGCCTTCATCGGAAGCGACTCCGCTTGAAGAGACGGAGCGCTAAAAGGGTTTCACCAATGAGTTCCACCCTTATAGTTTTGTCATGTCCGTCCGTCCGTCTGTCCGAAGCAAAGCGCCGAGAATCTTAGTGCTAGTGCTAGAAAGCTGTAATTTGGCATGGATATACATTTTAAATATATCGTATAATAAAACATTGAAAAACATTTTTTTCTCAGGGTACCTCCCCTACAGGTAACGAGAGGATGAATTTTTTATTTAACGCGTACCCTATAGTGTGGAGTATCGTTGAAAAGGTCTTTCAAAAATATTATGGGTCTTTCAGGACCATTTTTGGAATTAGGGATACGTAGGCCTTATCACACTGACGGTTTCCGAGCGGATTCAAAGCGCGGGTGCGCAGCGAATACGCCGCGCCTCCGCGGCGAAAACGTCACGTGCGCGCGGAGGATTCGCCGCGGACATCATTTTGTTGTGTGCGTTCAGAGAGCGTATTGTACATTGCAATCACGCCACGCACAAGCGTCGAAACCGCTATGTATCCGCTTCACGTCCGCGACGTTTTCACCGCGGACGCGCGGCGTATTAGCTGCGCACCCGTTCCGCTTTGAATCCGCTCCTATTAGTTACACTGATGCCTTTGGTGATACTCGAAGTCAATTATTGTAAGCTGTCGCAACATGAAAATAATGTGTACAGTGCGCTTTACCACCTACATCGCCACTTCCCATTAATAGTGTTAGACATAAATCCTTAAACCTTAAATGATAATAGGTATATCTAAATCGCCATTTGTATCCCTGTAATATTTGAGGAATTCCTTCCGATTCCTCATGAATTCATTCTAATAGAATATTATATTCCAAATCGGTTAATTTTGAATTAGAGTGACGAATTTTAATTTCTGTTCTCGGTCTGGGTGTGTGTGTTCTTGTCTTTGAGTGTTCTCCATGGCACCCACGACACAGGAAATTCTAGCTGTGTAGTGTTATTTATTACTTGCACAGTTGCACGTCGAAAGTTTAACAAGTTACATTACATCGTATCGATCGAATGTGTCAATGCCTTAACATACATTTATAACAAATTATCATAATGTGTTCGCTATAAAGTTAAACAAACTCTATCCTTGCTGTTTTTGTTTGCATTGTGTTAACAAACCACTATATAATAATTGGATGCCGGAAACTCAGTATCTCACAGTCACTTCAATTTCTGAGCAAATAATTAAATTGTGAACTGCATAAGACTAATGTTTTATTGTTTGAAATGGTTTTGTTTAAAAATGGTTCTTTGTACCTGGTTGGCTTCAACCCATTATTGGTACACTACTGGGTACGGGTCTCTCCTCTTGGGGAGGCCTAGAGCATACTCCACCACGCTGCTCCAGTGCGGATTGTACCTAAAAGAGTTAAATGCTTAGGTTTTTAACGTGTGTGTAGTAAGGGTACTTTGGGTACTTTGGGTAGTATATAGTGGGTAAGAATATTTACAAGTGTCGTACCCACACTAACAAAAAAAAATGTGAGCCGTCATGGGACGGCTGGCAGATACAGTGAAACATCGAAATTATTTTATACAACTAATAGGCATAAAAGTACAGATTATGACAGGAACTAAATATGGCATGATGAAAAATACAATACAACGAATTGTCTCCAGCAAATGATGACAGTTTTGTCCTACTGTATGCTCCAGCCTATCAAACTAAGTTTATTTATGATTACCCACATTGTGTTATTATATTTTTTTCATATTGTCCTATCATAATAATATAGTGCGGCGAAGCGTCGCCACTCACCGCGCCAAAAATCTGGTTTACCCCTCACCTATACATAGATGTTTCACATCAAAAATATTTACACGGAATACTTCTATTTTGGGGTTCTGTATATCGTATCATTCAAGGCTGACAAAGCACTTGCAGCTCCCTTGATGCTGCACGTGTCCATAGGCGACGGCAACCATCAGGTGGGCCGTATATTTGCCTGTCGTTAACATACAAAAAGACTACTAAAACAATGCATTAGGCACATTCGGTCCACAGATAAACTCGATTTTCCACTTTTCGTAAAGATGGTATCAACGTCAACATCATCACAAAATACTAATCTGTCATTCTCATCAGAAAAGTTTTAGCGTAGTGGAACACGCCGGGTATCTACTATTTCCATATAAGTTATAATATACGTAAGCTTTTACATAAAAGGTTCAATAGTATCCATGTAAATTAACCCTCTGACAAAAATTTTATTGGTCGAATTTCAACCGAAGACCAGGAGTCCCTAGTTTGTATAGATTCTTGAAAATACCCAAAAAGATCTGGGAATCATTCAGGTGTTTCTGAAAATAACATCCCTGTGTTATCTCACGGACCCTTTGTATCTTGTATAAACGTCCTTTTGAGTCCTGCCGCATTGATAGTTCAGAGTGTTTTACGAGTGTTTTTTCTTTAAAATCTACGGTCTATTGATCTTGGACACTTTGGGTTATGAGCGTAAATATTGATACAAGTTCGTGTATTTTGTATCATAGAGGTTTGTATCGTAGTGGTATCAGTGTTGTTGTTATAATTATTTGCTTTGAATAATATAAAATAATGAATAAAATTGTATATCGAAGTATCGAACTTTTTATGACAGATTAAAAAATAATTTACGTCAAACATGCGCGATCCTTTCTCGTTTCTACAAAATATTAGTTTTAAAGGACTGTTACTTTCAACTGACCTATACCTACCCCCAACCCGAGCCTAAGAGCAATTTGTAAATAAACCAAAAACAGAATAAAACATCTGGTAACCACAAAAGAAATGACAAATTAACGTGTATTGTACTATTATATTTATCCAAAGGACGGCCCAGAAACAATTAATTTTCTCGTCGCATCAGTCACCAATGAATATGAGAGTGATGTACATAAATTAACTTACCTACATATACAAATTTCAACTTCCGTATGTTTTTGACGGCAAAACTCGAAAGTAAAATTGAAAATTGACTCGAATTTCTGGGTTTAATTCTGAAATCCTCACTAAAATATCCCCCCTGTTGGCGCTGGTGGCAAAATAATCAAAGTCTCGTTTTGTTCCTACGAGTTTTATTCCAATTTCCCCAACGCTGTTGGGAGTGTTGCGTTTTCAGTTATAATTACACCATTTTGCCATTAGATTCTGGTACACCTTTATGATCACGCTCTTTCGTTAAAATATCTTTTTAAGGAAGAAAGGCATAGTCTGAAAACGAGATGACGATCGATACGCACCACCCTTTTGAATAGATTTATTTAAAAAAATAATATTTATTTCTAATGAGGAAAAAAAATTTCCACTATAACAATCGAACTAGTGATAAAAAAAAAACTACTTGTTTAATGATCGGATTAACGAGTAGAACTAGAGCGAACAAAGTAAAGCCTCACTAGGGACAAACATTCAAAATAAAATTAATTATATTAACTCTTACATAAATATCTGGTCGGCCGAGAATCAAACCTGTTGACTTTCGCTGCACGAAAACCAGTGAGTTTTGTTATTACAATGTCGCGCGTAGACTGTGTGCGGACCTTTTTCAGTGGTTCTCACAAACTGCAGCATTATATAATAATTATAATATAACGAATGTTTGCAGCGAATAGGCGATGGAATTATCCCTTTCTTTTTTCGCTCTGCAAGGAAGACGAGTATCAAAAGATCTATGTCATCACCAATGCCACCAATGCCATGAATCCAAGCCAATGCTATGGTCACACTCGCATCGGCAACTTTTTGGAGCATGGATGATGTCATTGGTGATGTGTGGTGAATGGTGATGGCTAGGTCCTACCACAGTTTTCTCTGGAGTTTGGCTCTGTAACCACTTACTTTTATTCTACGTGACAATTTTTATCTGATAAATCCGCATCTTTTTCACTTCAAGTCTTTCAGTTTTACTGTCATTTAACATTATATTTGGGTGAATTTCAACAAACACGAATTTTGCCTAATTACAGTGGCGAATTTAAATTAGCTGTTTTTGATAAATTTTTTTGGCCTAAATAATAGACAAAGAGTAGTACTAATTAATCATATTCTAGAGATCGAAAAAAAATTATTAGTTCATGAGATATTTCCATTTGAAATTATCAAATGCCACCGAAATTATTAAAGGGCCACCGGAATTAAAATCCAAGCCACCGAAATTGATTAAATTTAAACTTGCTGTTTCTAATACACTTTATTTGGCATAAATAATATGTAAATAGTAGTAATAATTAGTCATATAGTAGAGATTGAAACAAAAATTATTTGTTCCGGAGATATTATCAAATTACACTATCAAATGCCACCGAAATTAGGACCACTGGAATTAGAATTTGATCCACCGAAATTGATTTATGCCAATGAGAAATCATAAAGGATCAGGATCATTTAATACTTTAAAGATATGTACATTTTGAAGAATAGGAGTCTAGATGAACGGACTCCTTTTAGCGGTAATTAGAAAGGCCCATTGCACTTCTAGAGTCTCGTTTACGAGTATAAGCTGTTTTCGAGGGTCCTCACAAATCGCATTGCACGCAGGCTTGACGACTTCCAGCCTCCCGAACAAGCAGGATTCCGAAAAGGCTCCAGCACCATAGACCATATACACACATTGCGGCAGATTATACAAAAGACCGAGGAGTATAATTTGCCGTTATGTATAGCCTATGTGGACTATGAGAAGGCCTTTGATTCTATCGAGATCTGGGTGGTACTAGATTCTCTCCAGCGGTGGCGAATCGACTACTACTATCGAGGTGTTGAAGTGTTTGTACTCATCCGCCATCATGTCCGTCAGAGTACACGACACAGCAACGAACCCCATCCAACTGCAGAGAAGTGTCAGACAAGGATGTTCTGTTCAAGCTGATGGAGTGGAAACAACATGGAGTGGCATTAACATCAATGGCGAATACATCACACACCTGCGATATACCGATGATATAATCATCCTGGCGGGTTCCCTGGAAGAACTTGATACAATGCTCGGGAACTTGAACAGCGCCTCACAACGGGTGGGTCTTAAGATGAACATGGACAAGACGAAAATCATGTCGAATGTCTATGTCACACCCGTATTGGTTGTTGTTGCTGGCGCTGCTCTCGAAGTTCTAGACGAATACAATTACCTGAGACAAGTGATCCAGATGGGTAAGTCCAACTTCGAGAAAGAAGTCACTTGTAGAATCCAACTCGGATGAGCTGCGTTCGGGAAACTCCGTCATATATTTCGTCCAAAACACTACCTCAGTGCCTGAAGTTTAAGGTGTTCGAGCAGTTTGTGTTGCCAGTGATGACATACGAATCCGAGACGTGGTGCTTTTCTATTGGCCTAATCCACAACCTCAGAGAAGCGCAGCGGGCTATGGAGAAGGCTATGCTTGGTATTTCTCTACGTGATCACATCAGAAATGAGGAGATCCATAGACGAACAAGGGTAACCGACATAGCTTGAAGAATTAGCCGGCTGAATTGGCAATGGGCAGGCCACATAGTGCAAAGGACCGATAACCGTTGGGTAAGAAAGTTCCTCGAATGGCGCCCACGTCTCGGTAAAAGGAGGATAGGACGCCCCCCGACCAGGTGGACTGACGACCTCAAGAAGACAGCGGGCATCCGCTGGATTCAGAAGGCCCAGGACCGGTCAGAGTGGTGCAAGTTAGGGGAAGCCTATGTCCTGCAGTGGACCTCCAAGGGCTGATGGATAGATGGAGACACGCTTGTGTTTCTGTAGCCTATACTTCCCTATACGCTTTGATTTACCACCGGAGCCACCGAGATTGCGCCACCGGACTTAGAATCAGAGACAAAAGTTGAATTTTAAAGAAAACTTTTAGTGACAGGTTAACTTTTATTTCACAATTATTATAGTTGAAAACCGTTAATGGAACCCTCCACAAAATTTCTAGATAATCTGCTTTGTACTTTTCCTAATATACATGACATCGGAATTGGATGATTTTGTATTCCTGCGCCACCGCAGTTAGTACTTACGTGTTTGGTATGAAAATTACGCAGCCAGTCGGTCATCCTAACACGCAGTTTGCAAGAGCACAACTGAACGGTGCGGGGAGAGCCAGTAGGGTGTCTTCCAAATCGTAAGTAAGTAAGTAATGAAGTATACAAAATGCGCCACCGGTATTGCTTTTTTTTGTAGGACATTTTAAAAATATATTTTAAGAGCTGTTGTTTAATCTTAAATTACTCCATAAATATATATTAGTTGTGTTATTTAATGTATTTCTACAAAACATTCCCTTTCAATGAAATTTATTTACCAAAAAAAATTAAATTAATAAAATATGTAAATAAACGCTCTTTGGACAGTACACCGGAATTAGATTTTAGGTCTTAGATATTTTTTTATTAAGAATCTATGTATTAAATACCTCTGAATACTTCACTATCATGTAGATCACTACTTAAACTACCTTTATAAAATTATGCATAATTGTAGTTTACCTCCACACATTAATTTTCAACCTCGCCGTCTCAAAAATGCGCTTGGGAAATTCACCCATTTGACATATGCGGGACAAATTACCGACCAATATAATATTTTTTACTTACGGGTAATTAACCAATTTAAAGAAGATTATTTGCAGAGTCAATAAAAGCAATAGAGTTGGGAGGTCTAGGGGAGAAATAATTATCGATAAAATAATTAAACTGGAGTGCAGAATATACGAATGTGGCCATCGTGAACTGTCAATAACATGTGCCTTTAGCTAGACGACGTGGGAACGGTCGGACCATGAATAAATATTGTTCCAATTTAATCAACGTACAATTTTACTCCCATGTTTTCAATCAAACCTTGTAAAATATATAGTAGTTATTAAATGTATAAATATGCCCATTCATTTGACTACCTCATTTTTATTTTATTGATATAAACATATTTAGCTCTGCGTATAAACATATTTTCTTGAATATTTTGTAAAACTAATTTTATTAGTGTAAAAGCATTATTAAATATTTAGTCATGTCAGTGCATGTTGACGATAAAATTTTTGAAGTAAGTTTCATAATTTCTCCCTCTACAAAAATTTTTGTCCCTTAGAACATTTTTATATTTGGCTTCAAAAATAATAGGTTATCAACGAAGTGATTATTTAGTTGCCATTTTATTTTCTTTCATACAATGAACATCACTATATTAAAATCAATGAGCTAATTGACTAAAACAATAATCACCTTCTCCCATAGACATCAATAACTGCAAAGGTATCACCAAGGCGTTGATGACCAAGAAATAAATGTTTCTTTCTTCTTTTCTGTCTTTAAAAGGGAAGAAAGAAAGTCAGAAAGTAAATTCAGCCCTCAGCCGGAACACGACGATTACATTTATTGTATCTTCGTCCAATTTGCGTGATCGCCAAAAAAACCCAAAGCTCCGGACATCACTTCAATTGCCTGAAAACATGCAAAACACGCGAATAACAAAAAAATATTCGTCGGCATCGCAATATTTTTCCCTTTTGTCCTCACGTTATTAAATGTTCTTTTCAAATTGTACGCCTGGGTATAACTTTCATTTCTTAAACTCAAATGCCCGTATTTAGTCTTGAATAGTATTTGAATGAAAGCCCAGCATTACCGTATATTTTGTAAGGACTTTACTCGAATAAGCTGTATGTACTTAGCGAAATTGAAATAAAGGTAAGTGCTATGAGAGGTTGAGTAAAGTTAAGTGACGTAATTGCAAGTTTTTTATGCTAGTACGAATGCTAAACTATTTGCCGCGGATCTGTTGTATATCTAATTCAAATTCAAACTCATTTAATCGGTCTAGTAGCAGTTGTTCATATAGATATTGTTGCAATACACTTAAGAACATCATATTATTTTATCCGCCGCTTTTTCCGAAAATAAATTATTATCTTTACTCAAATATCAATTGTAGGTATCAAATTGTAAATTAAATCATTGATTTTGGGGCTTTACGTGTTTGGGGAAAGAGATAACGAGCTAAATTGTTTAAGACTTTATACAATAAGCTGGTTAATGTCGTGGTAAATGATGGTTCGTCCTCTGTTCCTGATATTAAGGCATTTTGTCCACGAAGATGCACATCACATGTACGCTTTCGCCAATTGTCGCTTGCTTGGAGCTATACAATGATGTTTAAAAAACTATAGATATGTACGTCATGCCCTTACAAATCGAACAAAAATCTGTTCCGAAAAGAGCTAAAACACACACACGTTTATCTTTTGTTTCACTACACCAATCACACTACAATAATACACGAAGGCATTTTAACGTTTTATGTCAAATCTCAAGCACTTCTGACAATAAAAGCGTGCATATCGTCTTACAGTGACAGAGCGGCTACGAGGAGACAAAGGTCAATTCACCTCAATTCTTTCGATCTTCATCTTCGGCGCGCTAGTGACATATCTAACTCTTTTTTAGTTATAATATCATTGGAGCTTTACTACCAGATTGCTTGCATCTTGCGTAGTTGCGATTGCGATTAAAAGTACGAAATTTACTCTAATCTGCTGAAACTAATTTGTCTATGTAAGTTGTCGGGCCAATGGCTTTTTTAAATAATTTATTATAGTATTTATAAGTACAATACATTGTTATTATTGTAGAACAGTTTTAAAACAAAGATAGCGTTAACGTTTTTACACAGTTTTCATTGCGAGTTAGCTGTAAAAATAAAACACCGTAAAATAGGTTATCGTGGTTTCGTGTTAACACGCCCGGATTTTGGCGGGAAAGCTGTTTTTCCGACAGAACGATATGTGGTTTACGGGCAAATATGTAAAAGAGTGTTAGTTTAAACTTTTATTTTATGACAATGGCTGAAAATTGGTGATGACGAGTGGTCATCATCACCCAGAGACCTCATCACCGATGCGTTAATAGTTAAGGGAGGACACCAGATTTAGGTACTAGCTCTCCAAAGCAACCGAAATACATATTGCATGTAAGTAGTATATTATAATTTATGTACTATTTGTTATGTTTAAAATCATTTACGTACGTAAATATACAAAACAACCATTCCGTTCACGTCAGCTTTAAAAAAAATAACTGCATCAAGAATGGTCCATTTGTTTAGGAGCTACGATGCGACAGACAGACACACAGACACACACCATAGTCAAACACTACAATTATACATAGAAGTATTATTACTAGCGTATAGAACCGACACCTCGAACACCCTGTATGTCCCAATGCATTGGCGCCACGTGGCTTCGATCTTCAATGGTTTCGTTCGATTTTGAAAGGAGAACGGTGGCTCAATTTTAAAAATCGAACCTCCCGGCTGGACACACATTTTGTTCGAGATGTCTGCTCTATGACATTATACTTCAATGCAATTATACGACAAAATTTTAATAATCCTCTTTTTGTGTCGGGGGTTAAAAAGTTACTTCTCGATTGTTTGAAGAAATGTGTAACTTTCCACTTTTTTATGGAAATAGCCGGCAAACGAGCTGACGATCCACCTGATGGTAAGTGGCTATCGTCACCCATGGATATCAGCAACACCAAAGGCATCACTGATGTGTTGCCAGCCAAGAAAGAGAGAAGAAAAAGAAAGAAACCATCAGGTGGACTTGTGGTCAAGCATTAGCTTAATTTGAGCCATTAATTTCATATTCAAGTTAGCCAATAACACCTCCAGAATATAATACTGAAATGGAGAATTTAATATGCTCCAGACTCCAGACCTTGAAGCCAGAGAATTCGAGCCACGTAGTTGCTGCAAATGAGTTTGAATGAACTCTGCTAGCATTTTACAGTTAATCTGTTAATAACTTACACGAATACTAAACTTAGCATTTCGTGCAGAGGATTCTCAAATTAATGCTGTTTTTATGGGAATAGCCGACAAACGACCTAAGGATCCTGATGATAAGTGGCTAGCGTCGCCCATGGATATCATCAACACCAAAATCACTGATGCGTTGCCGGACGAGAAAGAGGAAGAAAAATAAAGAACTGCCTCTCAAGCCAAATACGATGAATCCACAATAATAAAGCCCTAATTTGTTTTATATTAAAATTTATTGTATCTTTTATTTTGGCATCAAATTCTATCCCCTGTACCTATAAGCTAAACGGGTCACGAACCAATCTCTCTCCCGTAGCTTTTCCGACATATCTAGGGTTGACTCTTGTACTATATTGAAAAGGAGTTTTTAAGAGAATTTGGTTTATTTTTCACAGATTAAAATCGAAATCGCAGAATGAGATTTAAAGCCTTCGTTGGCATAATGTTCATATCTTTTATACGATTATTTACAATTTTCTAGTAATTATATTATATTTAGAATTAAAATAGGACCTACAAGATCTATAAAGTTATAGCTGTTGTATAAAATCAGATCTGATTAAGAACCTAGCTTTTCACTTTAAAGGGTTTGATTGTACAAGTCTTATCTTTACAAACCCCACATCTTGGGCAAACAGTATAGTTTGACCGTTTAGTAGAATTATTACTGCATGAAAGAATCAATTTCATTCCATAAAGTTCGTAAAATTGTTTAAGGCAGTCTTGATTTATTTATTCAGCTCTTGACTATTCTTATTTTAAAAATTAAAATTAGGTAGGGACCACTTCAAATTTAAGTCTTTTATTTATATTTGTTTATTCTTGGTTATTTATTTTTATAACAATGTTGAAAAATGAGCACACATGCTACATGGTATTTGATCATGGTTGTCCATGGACCTAATACCATACACATCACCTTTTTGCAGGCAAGAAATAAAAAAGAAAAAGAAATAAACCAAGTAACTGGGTCGTACAAAATATCGTGACCACCGTCAGTTTTAGTTATTATAGTAGAGTTCAGTCCACGACCAGTGAGTTTAAAATCGTATAAAGTATTATAATAATTATACTTTACATGATTATAAATATTTTTACTGGATTATTAATTATATCCAAATTATCTTAATCACGCGTGACAGCCCTATTTACAATATTCAATTTCTCAGAAATTGTGCCTCGTCGCCATAGTATTTTGCACGTGTTTAGGCTTCCCGCCCACGTCCGATAGTCGGTGACCGATTTTTGTACCGACTGTCGGTGAGTCAGTTTTATTTCTGACCGACTTTTTGTAGGACGTGTGCGTTGCACCATTGCTATCAGTACGTTCTATTTTTCTCCTACAAAAAATCGGTCACCGACTATCGGACGTGGGCGGGAAGCCTTAGACGACGTGGTATAATACTAAAAGGGTGCATTTATAATTTAGCAGAATTTCAGAATCGTATTTTTTTGTATACTGTTTTTGATTATTATATTAGATCTGTCCTGGATCTAACATAGTGAGTTTTTAATGTAATTATTGTTAACGACAAGAGTAGTTGACAGTTATATGGGAAAAAATTATTTTAGAAAATTTTAAATTTTTGAGGACTTAGGATTTACGGAATCATCTAACATTTTTTTTATTTAGTTAATATATTCTCAGCTCTCTTTTTTAATTTTGGACAGTTAACTAATTTTCATTGATGTTATATCACTTTTCCTTTTCCTTTTACTATGATTTTATTTAAGAGGTTTCATAAAGAAGCAAAAATTAATTACACTTATTATAAAATGAATTATACTTGACTTTTTCTTCATATTTTATTGTATGAGTAGAAAAGTATTATATAAGTATCGATTTTTATATTGTCATAATGAATTAAATAAAAAATATGTTTAAAAATAAAAAGATACATTCAGCCTGGATAATAATAATATTAATTTAATAATTGGGTATAATAATTATAAAATGTAATGTTATTATTTTACAATATTTAAAACGTTTTGTATTACTGTATAAACTTACCTTTTCCTGGAAATTTTAAAAGTAAAATGCGATTCTTTGATCTAAGCTAAGATAGAATTTTTTGGTAATATCCCTTCAATTTGAGAATTTGGTTAAAGATGTAACAGTAGGTATGTTATTAAAAGTCAGCTTAAAGGAAGCTTGTAACAAGATATAATATATTTGTTGACTTGAATAGATAAATTACGATAAATTAAAAAATAGATTCGGCGAGAAAATAAATACCATAAAAATTTGGCTCGGGCTTTAAATTATTGTAATAAGGATGTCTGGAAGCAAAGCAGTTACTAGTTTTAAAATAATTCAATCAGGTAACATAGATAGTTTGTACATAAATGGAAAAATAAAGTTTAGATTAGTTTTTAGCTACGAACCCACGTTCCTTTAGTTTAAAGTTTCTTTTAAGCTTATACAGAACCTGTACGGAAATAACAACGCGAGTTAAAATAAATAAGATAAAATATTATTTACGAGTAACCGCCCTCGCTCTGCTTCGGTTTTCTTTATTTTTTACACCTTGGGTTACATTATTGGAGTTTTATTAAGGATCCCTAATTTTTTTATACTATAATACTCGTATAGCCTGTCACCCGGCGATAGTGTAGCTTCCCAACAGTGAAAGAAATTTTCAAATCGGTTCAGTATTTTCGGAGCCTATTCAATGTAAACAAACAAATCTTTCCTATTTATAATATTAGTAGGTATATATTATAGTATAGATTTTAAAACTCTAACTTACACCCAATTCAGGTAGCAGGAGGTAATATTGATTAGCCTACTATAAAATGAAATACTTTAGGCCATGTACGTACACTCGGGTGCAATGAAATCGCACATTTGATTTTTTTCTGCAAAATACAAATTATTATTTTTTCTGAAAGATACATATATATTTTTTTAATATGGAATTAAAGCTGGTTTCATTACCTATCCAACGATACCATACAAGCCGTTATTACTTTACCCTACGGCCAAGAATTAATGACAACAAAAAAACCCTAAAATTAACTACCTTAGGTTACCGTAGTTTGCCAGACTAATGCAGGTATAAAAAGGCATGTTTTGAGTAAAATGTCATCAGTTGCATTTCAACGCTCAAACTGAAAGGACGTCCAGTGACTACAGCTGCAATAATTATCGAAGAAAATGGATACTACGCCAGAAAAAGCCGCTCAAGTCGTTGCTCTAATTGAAGCAGGCCAGAACCAGAGTGCTGTAGCTCGACAGCTGAATATCAGTCGATATTCAGTTCGTCGTGTATACCAGCGCTATCGGGAGACTGGTGGCTATGAACGACGACGAGGATCTGGTCGAGCTAGAGCTACAACTCAGCGCGACAACCGATTTCTCGTAACGACGGCTTTGCGAAATCGTCGCCTGACAACCGTTGATCTTGCACATCATCTCCAAGAGGTGCGTGAAGTGGAAGTCAGTCGGTGGACGGTCAGAAGGAGACTTGCTGAAGGCGGCCTAACAGCGCATAGGCCAGCAAACGGCCCTAAATTGGCGCCAGCTCACCGCCAAGCCCGTCTTCGATTTGCACAGGAACATGTGAACTGGACAGTCGACCAATGGCGAACAGTTCTGTTCTCAGACGAGTCTAGGATGTGTCTCCATGGCAATGATGGACGAGGGCGGGTCTATAGAAGGCCTACAGAGAGATTTGCCCCGTGTTGCATCACGGAACGCGTTGCATATGGCGGTGGTTCGTGTATGTTCTGGGGTGGAATCTCTTTGGAAGCCAAAACTGAGCTTGTCTTCCTCACTGGGGCCAATATAAGGCGTCCAACAAGGGGACTAACTGCTCGGAGGTACGTCGAAGAAGTTCTCCAGGAACATGTCGTACCATTTAGCGGTTTCATTGGAGAGAACTTTCTCTTTATGCATGACAATGCAAGACCCCATACCGCTCAAATTGTAACGCAGTACCTTCAAGAGGTGAATATCAAAACAATGGTGTGGCCAGCTCGGAGTCCGGACCTTAATCCGATCGAACACGTCTGGGACAATTTAAAAAGGAAAATAAGAGACCGAAATATTGCTCCAGCTAATCTCCAGGAGCTGCAAACTGCGCTCAAGGAGGAATGGGACGCTATCCCACAAGACTCTATCAATCACTTGATAGAGTCGATGGGAAACCGGTGTCGAGCGGTAATTCAAGTAAGAGGGGGTAACACTTCGTATTAATAAAGGTATTTTTGTAAGAAAAGGGTGTTTTTTTTTAAGCCTTCATTTCCCACACAGTTTTGTCAAGGAAACTTCTTTTAATAAAGGATGAATTTGTAATTGGTGTTTTTTTTTGGCAGTAGGATAAAGTAATAACGGCTTGTATGGTATCGTTGGATAGGTAATGAAACCAGCTTTAATTCCATATTAAAAAAATATATATGTATCTTTCAGAAAAAAAAATAATTTGTATTTTGCAGAAAAAATCAAATGTGCGATTTCATTGCACCCGAGTGTATTATGTAAGCATATTAATGACGAATAAACACTAACCCCAATCCCACGCCGGATGGGTGTCGTAAAAGGCGACTAAATCCGGCCCGCTGGTGGTAGGACCCCTTGGAGGGTTTATATTGGAAATATTGATTTTAATTGCTAATTAATACCATTATTACTTTTCTT
Source organism: Thymelicus lineola (assembly GCA_963932265.1). Classification (NCBI taxonomy): domain Eukaryota; kingdom Metazoa; phylum Arthropoda; class Insecta; order Lepidoptera; family Hesperiidae; genus Thymelicus; species Thymelicus lineola. The sequence goes on from OZ010704.1 coordinate 6,971,705, forward strand.
CATAGGGTTCACGTGGATGGGTATTATCCTTGAGCCTTGAGGCTTGAGAGCCAGTTACTTTATTTCTTTCTTTTTCTTCACGCTTTCTAGTTCGACAACGCATCAGAAATGTCTTTGGTGTTGCTGATGTCCATGGGCGACGATAGCTACTTACCATCAGGTAGATCGTCAGCTCATTTGCCGGCTATTTTCATAAAAAAGAATCGGTTATCGTCACCCCTGAGTAACACCATGGGTATGGCACTATGCCATGGGAAAAAAGAAGGATGGAACAAGCTCCTAAGGCCCAACCGGATCGCGAGTCGTTTGGCAGCTGACTGACAGGCTATAATAACACAAGATATAATACTTGACTATAATAGATGAATTAATAATATTACAATAATATTATTGATAGTATAATCCACACGTCGAGCTCTACTTAAACTTATGGTTTGCTTGCAAGGTTTCGCAAGCACTGTTTTGAGTTACGAGTATCATAACATTGTGAGAAAACATACAAATGAGGGTATTATCTAATTATCTTAAAAATATTTTTCGACGTCATATACCTTAGTTATAGTAGTGAAATCGAAGGGTCATGGGTTTACGGGCCTAAAACAAGGAGAAAAAGGTTCAGAACGGTTTTTTGTTTACCTATTTATATAGATGAAAGTCAATTTGCAATTAACCCCGTAGGGCCTTAGCCCTTCTCATTTTAAACGAGCACCCGGTCTACCACGTCGGTTATAGTTCGCGATAATTGTCAGTCCGCAGTTGGAAGCTTTTATACTAGACGATACGATAACGACTTTATGAATGTCAAGCCAACCAACTTTATGTTTGACAACCCGCGTGGCGCAATGGTTACCATGTCGGATCGCCGTGCCAAGGGGCCTGGGTTCGATTCCCAGCGAGGCAGAAATTTGAATGATGAGTTTGAATTTCTGTTCTCGGTCTGGATGTGAGTGTTCTTGTCTTGTGTGTTGTCCATGGCACCCACGACACAGGGAATCCTAGTGTGGAGATATGAGTGTGAAGCGTTATTAGCGTTATTAATGTATTGAATATTTTTTGCTTTGTGCGTGCGAGTTGCTCGGAAATTAAAGGTGTTGCCATGCTAGTGACAATGTTGTAGTCAATCATAATCAATCATAACATACATTATATCCTAGTAATTTTAACTAAAAGCATTAGCCTCCTAGAAGAGCGTGAGCTGTATCCCTGGAAGACAATTCTCAATTCTTTTGTTACAATGTAGAATGTAGATGATCAGTCTTTGACGACCATGTAGCCTAGTTGGTAGCGACCCTCCCTGCGAAGCGAGGGGTCTCGGGTTCGATTCCTGGGGTAGATATTTATGTGGCAGATAAATATTTGTGTTCGGGTTATTGTGTTATTGTGACATATCGTATAATTATATGTACACAATACTTATACATATACAGTGTTGTCAGGTATCACATAACAACGGTAGATCTACCTTATTCAGCTTCGGTTTACTGTAACAATTTTTAGTAGTTTTAGTACATTTTACCGTATTTTGATCTACAAAAAAAATTTGATTTTAATAGGAAAAAAAACCTTAAAACTCATTCAATTTACTGTATTTTATAAGAAGAATCTACCGTAATCCAGGATTTGAACCTGGCAACACTGCTTACATAAGAGGTAGTTGTCGTATCGTCCTATAAAGAAGCGACAATTGCCTTCCAATGTTTTACGTGTGTCAAACGGATATTTGGGTCAGACCGCAATTTGAGTCATTAGTGGTTGCACAACGCAGACGTGTAAATCGGAACTGTTTTTTGGAATACGAACTTGTTCTATTACGCTACATGACAATAGACCGATAAATTGACCCATTTCTTTGTGTGACCTAGCTCTAGAATGGTAAGTAATTAAAGAAGAGATAGAATAGATTTTAGAAAGAGTACAAAAGCGTCTACGATGCAGTAAAAGAAAAATCTATGTGACGTAATAAAAAAACCTATAAAAACACCCACGAGTCCTATACTCTGTAGCTTTGAGGATCTATTACGTAGTTACTAAGGAAAGATAAGTAAGTTAAAAGAAAAAAAATGTGTGCATAGTGATGCAAAGAAAACAGTGGTAACTAACGCAATCTCTTAACATAATATGAAGAGTAAAATGAGCAGCCAGCCCCATCTATCCAGCAATAAAACGAATCTTCTATCTTGTTCATCGTGCCATCTATGATTACAACTCAGCACTTTTTAAAGTAACACAAAGAGAGCCACGAACGTAAGAAACACTGTATAATGCTTCCTATCTCATTTTCTCCCACGTTAAATGTTATGAATTTATGTGTCTGTCTCTTTTTACTGTCGCTTTTTCGTTTCATCGACTTTCAAATCACAACGATACTAAAGAAGTTTTCACTTCAATAATAAATGTAGCGTTAACTACAAGTTGTAAGGTATAAGTTATAGAAACAGTTTCCGAGGCTAGATACAAACGATCATACGCAAAAATCTCCTTTACAGACAAGTATTATACAAGTATAACGCACGTGTGTAGCCAGCCTAAACAAAGTTGGAGTTGATAGTTGAGGCGTTTAGCTAGAGGCACTGCAGCTTCAATGCGGTTTAAGCTAGTTGAAGTCATGTATATTGTATGCGGTACGCGTATCATAATATTACGTCATTGCAGATATTGATTTGCAACAAAACAGTGTATTAGACACTGACCTAGATCCGACCAATCTGGATGCTCCCACGATTGTTCAGTGCTATCCCCGTTTGGGACTCTATAGGGTTGCCAAAATCATATGAAAGTGGCGTGTCCGAAAAGTTAAACAAACGTCAAAATCTCGAAAACGTTGAAACTTTTGCTAAGGTCATTTTTTGACATTTGGTAGGTCAACCCTAAAGCTATCCTCCAACTACGGTTGATCCTGAAATTGCAACTGATCGATGTGTACATGGAAAATATTTGAGAAAAAATCTTTTATTGGAGTAACGTACCGTCCCTATGTCTGGATTTTGTTTTCACTGATGTATTGTGGTAAGATAGGGTAAAATTCAATTTTATGTGTATAGCAATCGGTGCATAATTAAAAAAATATATTATGTCGTTTTTACGTATGTATTTTTTTGAAGTGAAACTTCTTTAGAATCGTTGTGATTTCAAACCGGATGCAACGGAAAAAACGACAGGTCAGAGACAAATACAAAAATGTGTAGGATGAAGCCAGGAAAGAATTAGACAGAAATATTCGTCAGTTAAAATAAATAAAAACGACATCGGGACAGTAAAAATGCTAAGTTGTATTCATAGATGGCGCGAGGAATAAGATAGAAGATTCGTTTTATTGCTAGATAGATGGCGCTAGCTGCTCATTTTACTCTTCATATTATGTTAAGAGATGGCGTTAGTTACCACTGTTTTCTTTTTCTTATGTTCGTGGTCATATTTTAAAAAGTGCTAAGTTGTATTCATAGATGGCGCGAGGAACAAGGTATAATAGACGATTCGATGTATTGCTTTTTCATCTCATTATCTTGAAACCAAAATTTTGGAAAGTTCAACTTCTACCCTGTGTGAATTGCACACATTTTAATTTATTTGTGTGTATATTAAGGCATAGGTTTCCCAAAGATATGCGAAGATTTTCTACTTATTTAAATATAAAGTAAGTTTTTTTCTTCTGATGGTTTATATTAGTTAAATTTAAAATACGCTGAGAGATACTTTCGCTATTTTTTCTTCTGAATAATGAGACTTATAACCTCTAGTTCATTCAATATTAGGCATATATTTATAGACTAGCCGTTGCCCGCAGCTTTGCATACGGAAATTATGTTATAACTTATTCAAACTTTTATCCTGTTTTCCCGGGATGAAAAGTTGTCTACAATATGACCAAGGGTATCAGTAACAACTTTACCAATTTTCATCGAAATCCGTTCAAGGGTTTTTATGTGATGCTCGGACAGACAGACACTTTGAATTTTATTATAGTATAGATTTTAGTTAACTTACTGGTGACTCTGGCTTTACGGCTGAAATTTGAGATACGGCCATATCTATATTCCTGTATTGCACTGCTTAGAAACTGGTTATAAAATTTTCCCTTTACGTTCGATATTATTATTTTTACATATATTACCTCGTATTGACAGCCCTATTGTATATCCCCAGAGAAATTACCCAGCATTGTTTTTCCATGTTCGAACGTCCACTGGACGCATCTCATGAATTTGATGTTCTTGACCAATTTAATATGAAGAATTTATGTAAAATTACTTTATTGGACGTATCCATTTCTTAAATATGGATCTTTTCTGTCCAAGGGTTCGTTTCGTTTAGATATCTTTTATAATAAACAATAAATGTTTGGAGTCATTATTTTATTAAATGTTTGCTTGTCAGTTTGTTTATTTGTTTGTGTTTTTATTCCGTTAATCACAAAAAGGGCTTAAACGATTTTAATTATAATAATGTGGTTTTCATTTACTATAGTAAAATAAGGGTTACAGAATACGATTAAATCGTATATTTATGTATACCTTATATATTTCATTAAGTTGTTTCACAAATAAAAAAAATATTTTTCCAGTGAGGGTAGGTAAAATAAAATACAGTCTATTCTATACTTTTTTCTATCTACAGAAAGGTGTAGAAGTTCCATAGTTGTCAAGATGTCACGTAGTGACAGCACTGACATTAAATTTCCTTCAGCTGTTTGCGAAGGTTTCGCCGGAAGCTTTCCAGTATTCAGAGCACGTCCCGACCCGAGAATTCCCGACAAATCGACTACATTCAGGGTTCCTGTAGATATTTGATTTGGTTTTGAGTGACTGTGGAAGAGGTTTATCAAGGAAAGAGAAGTTTAGAATGCTCTTTTATACAACACAACAACAACAATCGATCGCTTTATAAATAAACGAGTAACCGCCCTCGCTTTGCTTCGGTTTTCTTTACTATTTACACCCTGGGTTACATTATTGGAGTTTTATTAAGGATCCCTAATTTTTTTGATACAATAATATAGCCTATGTCACCCGGCGATAGTGTAGCTTCCTAACAGTGAAAGAATTTTTCTAATCGGTTCGGTAGTTTCGGAGCCTATTCAATGCAAACAATCAAATCTTTCCTCTTTATTAAACGCTTTTATTTAGCTTCACTTCGGAGCATCAAATCTTGTAACGTTAATTTGAATGACTTCCCTTTAATGAAAATTGATGAAATTTGGCAGACATGTGTATTTCCGATGACAATACACGAAAATCATATTTTAAACTAATTTTCATTGTTTATTTGTTGTTAAATTAAAAAAAACGATTTTCAGACTTTAGACGCATAATTCTCTATGTTCTATTTTACGTAGAGACTTGAAATTTTCACAACTTGTAGCTAATTTTATAAACTAAACATTATTGAAATAAAAGCGTTTAAAAAAAAAAAATTTTTTTTCATTTGACTTATAATATTAGTATAGATGAATACACGCTTTTATTATGACCATGCTACATCTGAGTTAACATGTTGACGGCTGAACTGGAATGCGCCTTACTTAGCGTGTTAGGCCACAAATGTGACCAACATAATTAAGATCCAAATACCGCCACCCTAGTTAACGCTTAACGTGTAATGGCATTAACACCTCCACGCCCCTTTTAGCGCGCTAACTGTTGATTACACCTGCGTAATGTCAATGTCAATGTAAAATTTAATTTCCTTTGGTTGCACTTTTGTTTCATTGTTTCCATTGTCTGTGAAATTGAATATTGCTCCTTACATTTGTCTTCACCGTAGGAAATTTCTTAAAGAAAGACTTTTCCTTGAAAATTTCCGTGAGATACATTTAAGTATTCGATTTGTCGAGCGTTGCTAGTGTTGTGTAAACTGAATGCGGGCGCTGATTCGGTTCTACACGTGAGGAGACTGTTGAATCTTTTAGTTCTATTGTAATACAAGCATGAAGACAAAATAGTACATAGTACAAGGGAAATGAGAAACTGTAGGCTGCTTCACTACTGATGCGGCTATTTTACACTCCAGTTTTTGGTGTTTGTAAAACGAATTTTACATAGAAACCAAACTTGAACAATTTTTTTTTCATTTCATGTTAATTTGCTTCACTTCACTTCACCTTACTTCAAATTATTTATTTACTTTGAAATTAGGAAAATGAGTCTTGTTCACTGTCACTCTTTGGTGATGGCAACTCTCTTCTAGAAGATTAGTAAAGATGAATAAGCAGAAAAAGAACATTTATAATAATAATAATAATTTTATTTCGGAAAAAAAATAATAAACTGTAATATCTGTATTTATATGGAATTGTAAAAAAACTGTTTCAAACTTAAGCGAAGTGTTAGTCAAAATGTTCTCAGACACTCCCCCTAGTCAATTTGGGTGATAAATATATTTCACCTGTTTTAGTGAGGAGGTCCAGTCAATATGTACCTCACGCTCACAGCATTTGACATTTGCTATCTTCTTTTTTGACTTCTCAGACGCCAAATATATACAGAGGACACATTCAATGCCTTACAACCTGCGTAGCAGGCTGGCATATTACCACTAAACCGATGTTGCTTAACTCGACTCGTCGTGGTCCGGCTGGAGGCTTGGGGGCCAATTCTTTATTTCTTTTTCTTCTCTCTTTTTTGGCCGGAAACGCATTAGTGATGCCTTTGGTGTTGCTGATGTCCATGGGCTACGATAGCCACTTACCATCAGGTGGATCGTCAGCTCTTTTGCCGGCTATTTCCATAAAAAAACTCTGGTCAGTCAATTGCAATCGGAAAAAGGTCCCATAGGACCACTAAGACTAAATAGTGCCGGTTGGTTCATTATGGACAACTCAATAGGACTAGTGGGATAGACCCGAGTGCTTCACGATAGGTATGTACATGCTTCTGGCTGCGTGAAGCTGTAAAGACCTCTAAGGCCAACAGCAACTGTCCATTTGAAGGTATATCCATTCAATAAGCGATGTCATCCCGAGATCAGGCACATTCTTACCATAAATCCTTTGAACCTATTTCTCGAACTATTCCTGATAATCTATTGTTACGAAGTAAATTGGCCAAGTTGCTTGAGTTACCGCCGTAGTTTACATAAAAGCTCATTATAGCCTATTGTGGCTTTGAAATTATGTATTGGCATTCGTGTGCATTGGCTCGGAAAGCTATGATAATGGTAGCGTTTATAATACACGAATATATTCAGCTGCTCGTATCAATAATTTCATTGAATATAAAAGGAGACGGAAAATTTTATCATGTACAAGCGTGCTCGCATTTTCCAAGATAATAAGTACACCTACCCTGTGACCTATTCCAGATCATAGTTCACTACTTTTTGTGTAAATGAATAACAAACTCTATAAAAACTTTCACATTTATAATATTAGGGGTTCGAACATTTTTCTATGGAATCTCTATAAATACATATAAGTCCGCCAAGTCATAAGTAAAAATAATTATTTATTCTTTATTTTGAACTTAAATACCTCAGAAAGTATATTATACTTACAGCATTTCACCACAGAATACTTTTTGATCGTAGTCACTTACAATTAGTCTCGATTGACACATATTTCATTAATGTTCCAACGGTTATCGGTCCTTCGAACGATGTGGCCAAAGAACAAAATCTCTTCTTCTTAGTCGGTGTCTTCCTTGTTGAAGGTTTTGTCTAGCTTGAAGTGTTGGTCACTCGGTGCACTTTGCTCTTCCACGATGTTCTGTCCTCGGCGGTCTTCTGAGCTTGGGTTATCGGCAGACCTGTGAGGGTCTTTACTAGGTTGGACCAGCGGGTAGGTGAGCGACCGCGTGGTCTTTTCCCATCGACCTTGCCAACTACCATCAGATTTTCTAAGTTATCAGGGTCCCTTCGAGCGATATGTCCACAGAACAAAATACATCGTTGTAATTTCCCCTCATTGTCAAGCCAAATTATGATTCAACACTCATCTCTTTGCTAATACCTTGAAAGTTTCAGCACAGACGAGGAAACTTCTTGAATATCATTATTTCTAACGAACCCACAATCTCAACAATAATCAGTATACAACCTCTTGTCTTATCGCGGTTGGATAATAGACCAGGGTAGAAGCCTTTAAAAATAATGAAAAGTGAAAAAAAATTATAATAGGATGAAACCTATTGCAAAAGGAAGAGAATATAACAAAAAATAAAGGAAAAATAATTTACGGGCGATCTGAGGTCGGGAAGTGGGGGGGAGGGGGGGTTTAAGGGTAAAAAATGGTTTTTCTCGATTTCCGGCAAAACTAAAAGTCCTATCGAAAAAAGTCAAATGGAAAAGTTGTAGATAATAAAAAGATCTAAAACTTTTGTATTTACACTTTTTTCACATAACCTCAAAATTTATGTGAAAAATTCAAAAAACCAAGTTTTTGGTTTTTTATTTTTATCTTTTACAAAAAATTTTTTTTTGTAACGAAATTTTGTGAAAACTTACCTTTTTATGTCCCAAATACGCTGTAATTTATTTAATTAAAAATATTTATTTTTCCACCTTATTTTGAATTAATATCGAAAAAACACCCTAATTTTCAATCGAAAATTCACCCGTCAAAATATCAGCTTTTTTCAAAAAGTTGGTGTGGTTTCTGTTTGTTGGAATCTCTACTTTCCGATGGTATAAAAAAGATATACACTACTGTGGTAAATTTTCTCAGAAAATGCAATGAAACGACAACTATTTTTGCATGTTTCTTGCAATCTTTATGGATTTGTAATTTTTTTGCTTATTAATTTATTAATTTAACATGGATTTTGACGTTTTTTCGATTAATTAAAGTGTAAATTTTAATAAATGGCTCAAAATTGTACATAAATATTAAAAATATATATTTAAAAACTCGAACTCGAATAATTTTTGTGAAAATAGTTGTCGTTTCATTGCATTTTCTGAGAAAATTTAACATGGCAGTGTATATTTTTTTATATACCATCAGAAAGTAGAGATTTCAACAAATAAAAAGCCCACCGACTTTTTAAAAAAATCGAATATTTTGACAGGTGAATTTTCGATTGAAAATTAGGGTGATTTTTCGATATTAAGTCAAAATAAGGTGGAAAAATAAATATTTTAAATCAAAAAAATTACAGTATGTTTGGGACATAGAAAGGTAAGTTTTCACAAAATTTCGTGGAAAAAGAAATATTTTTGTAAAAGGTTAAAATAAAAAACCAAAAACTTGGTTATTTGAATTTTTCACATAAATTTTGAGGTTATGTAAAAAAGTGTAAATGCAAAAATTGTAGACCTTTTTATTACCTATAACTTTGCCATTTAACTTTTTTCCATAGGACTTATAGTTTTGCTGGAAATTGAGATAAACCGTTTTTTACCCTTAAACCCCCCCTCCCCCCCACTTCCCGACCTCAGATCGCCCGTAAATTATTTTTCCTTTATTTTTTGTTATATTCTCTTCCTTTTGCAATAGGTTTCATCCTATTATAATTTTTTTTGGTTTTAAAAATTATCGACCCTGGACTATAATCAGTACATAATATCATTGTTACATTATTCGCACATATACCTAACACCTCAGCCTTATAGGTAATGACCCTGTCTGTAAAGCCAGAGGTCCCAAGTTTGACTTCCGGCCAGAGCAGACATTTTTATAAGTTAAAACTCTGCTTAAAAGACTTACAAATACATGGTCCAAGAACATACATTTTTTGATACCTAACTGTACTTCCCAGCATACAGCATTTAACTTAATTACTGGTAATTATTATCTTTTCTCTACTATATACAAAAAAAAACTATGTAAAATCCTTTGTAGAATCTTTTACCATTTCTTTTTTCTGATTTACTAATTCTAACCATACAGCCATAGATGCATAAGAAGTATGTGGGTATAATATCAATGATATTCTCATGAATAAATAAGTTGGAATTTTGACGAGAAAATATATTTTCATTGTCATGGCTCGCGATAGGACTATTGTTCAGATCAGCCTCTGTTTTTCAGAATATTCATAATTTTTACAACTGAAAGTTATATTCCTTGAGCTTTATAGGCGTCGGAATATATTTACAGTTGGAATAGAGGTAGCATGTGCAAATTTTGGTAGCGGCAAATATTATTATCTTACTTATCAATGTGTATAATAAAGGGACTTTAATGCCCATACATGTAAGATATTTGAGAAAACTAATATTGAAGGTTTAATATAGAACTATCGTAATAAATCTCAAAATGATATTTACAATATTGTTGTATGTTTGTTTTAGTTTTGTTTTCACTTATTAGATAGATAAATAGTTTGAACGATTTGAATGCGATGTTAAGCTGAACGCCCATATATCCGCATCGTCCGCAGCGGACGCTCCGTATGCGGATACCCTCGCACATATGTCCGGATTCGCCGTACGGATTTTTTTGTATTGCCAACAATTTTAGCAGTTTTTTCCAACCTCTAGTGAAAAACGGTGCGATGTCATTCGTTTATTCCCACTCGTCTTGGTTAGTAGTCCTGTTGACAATATCGCATGTCTGCTGGAAGAAATTTCATTAGAGATAAGCAGTACCTTTGTACATTATATCCCTACTGTAACTGTCCTGTAAATTATTGTGTGTACATAAATAATAAAATAAATAAATAAATAAATAGACAATACTAGTAGGAAAAAAAAAATTGTTGTCTGTAAAGTCGGTTTACGGACAATGGTTTTACGTGATAACGTCTATTTCGTAGAAGAATAATTTATGATATAAATAATGTAATGTAAGAACGTAATGGAAGCCCTACGCACGGAGCCGCGGTGCTACTCGCCAGTTGTGTCAGCTTGAACATGGCTTGACGCGCCACCGCGACCCGCGTATCTAGCTAGATTATAATATTAAATTTCATACTAACTATACGATTTTAAACATATTTGAGTTGAAAATTTGGTTTAAATCGTTTTAAATATCAGGAGCTGCGCGACATCTGTGATTTTCTTGACTACAACTAAAGTCCGAGTCGATGTACTGTGTAAAGTTCTTTCAAGTAGTTCATACCTATAAACAGAGATGACGCTATTGTAGATTTTCGTTTTCATATAATAATAATACGTACGAGCTACGAGAAATCATTTCTTTTCAAAAGATTGTAAAATAAAATAAAAATTACAATTTTACATATTAAATTACAGATATATATTTCGTTTTATTATTATTCAGCGTATCTCTTTCTCGATACTTTGCGCGCGTTGTGGCTCGTGACCTTCCAAGCGGACCGATTACGCTTGAGTGGGAGAGAGACGGCCGGTCTAGCGTGCCTCTCTCTCTAATGCTGCGCGCGCTTCCGTGACGTTACTCCGGCCGTTACTCGGTTTTCGTGAATGCCTCTCAGGCTCATCGTCTTTATAAACGTTATCACGTTAAAATCCCACTAGTTCTGTGTCAATTTATTTCCGTGTATAGGTATACTATAGTTTAGGTATGGTGTACTAAGATACAGGCCAAGGCTTAGCTTAGACACCAGATCTCCCACAGATTACTTAGCACTTACATTATCTTTTACTTTTATTCATATTTTAAAATGTTACCTGAGTGTAATTTGAGGATGAGATGAAATAAAGACTTTTGTATTGTCTTGTATAGTTTGCTATCAATCGTCAATTGACGTCTACGTCTATCGTGATTGTCGTCTATTGGCCATTAAATGTATATTATTTTATAGTTTTCATAAACTTCATAATAATATATTCCTTTATTCAACTGACAGTTGTCAGACTCAGATTCTCAGATTGCAAAAGCAAAATATTAAGACTGATGCAGCTATGGAAAAAACTGTTATAATAGCGTGCGCATTGGAAGAGGAAGAAGAAAATGAAATTCGAAAAAAAGAAGATTCTGGGCTCATGACATCAATTTGAAAAGGCAGTTAGTTGAACGGCAAATACTATACGTTATTTCCCGGCTTTGTGGATGATGATCAATGAACCTAGATAATTGAAAATTTTAATTTGTAACTTTAATTTGCAGGAAATTAAAACACATAATACTCATTATTTCATTTTAGTTTTCGACTTTGTCTCAAATTTCAATAACGTAGTTATTTATCGCAGTTTGCGGAACACCATTCGGAATCTCGAATGTCCGAAAATCTATACTAATATTATAAATGCGAAAGTAACTCTGTCTGCTACTCAATAACGCCTAAAACACTGAACCGATTTTGATGAAATTTGGTACAGATATAGAATTGAGCTCGGGAATGAACATAGGATACTTTTTATCCCAGAAAATAGACGTGTTCCTGAGGGATAACTATTCCACGCCAAAACCACTGAACCGATTTTGATGAAATTTGGTACAGATATAGAATTGAGCTCGGGAAAGGACATAAGATACTTTTTATTCCGGAATATAGACCTGTTCCTGAGGGATAACTCTTTCAAGCCACTAAACCGATTTTGATGAAATTTGGTACAGATATAGAATTGAGCTCGGGAAAGGACATAGGATAATTTTTATCCCGGAAAATAGACCTGTTCCTGAGGGATAACTCTTTCAAGCCACTAAACCGATTTCAATGAAATTTAGTACAGATATAAAATTGAGCTCGGGAAAGGACATAGGATACTTTTTATCCCAGAAAATAGACCTGTTCCTGAGGGATAACTCTTTCAGGCCACTAAACCAATTTTGATGAAATTTGGTACAGATATAGAATTGAGCTCGGGAATGGACATAGGATACTTTTTATCCCGGAAAATAGACCTGTTCCTGAGGGATAACTCTTTCAAGCCACTAAACCGATTTTGATGAAATTTGGTACAGATATAGAATTGAGCTCGAGAAAGGACATAGGATACCTTTTATCCCGGAAAATAGACCTGTTACTGAGGGATAACTCTTTTAAGCCACTAACCGATTTTGATAAAATTTAGTACAGATATAGAATTGATCTCGGGAAAGGACATAGGATACTTTTTATCCCGGAAAATAGACCTGTTCCTGAGGGATAACTCTTTCAAGCCACTAAATCGATTTTGATGAAATTTGGTACAGATATAGAATTGAGCTCGGGAAAGGACATAGGATACTTTTTATCCCGGAAAATAGACCTGTTCCTAAGGGATAACTCTTTCAAGCCACTAAACCGATTTCGATGAAATTTAGTACAGATATAGAATTGAGCTCGGGAAAGGACATAGGATACTTTTTATCCCGGAAAACAGACCTGTTCCTGAGGGATAAGGTCAAATTTTGTTATATGTAGTTGATAGATTCGTTATATTTTATGAAGCGATTTTTATGACCCTTTTTAGGGTTCCGAAGTCAAAACAGAATTCTCATAGTTTCATCATGCCCGTCCGTCCGTCCGTCCATCCGTAGCATAGCGCAGAGAACCTTAGTGCTAGAAAGCTGTAATTTAGCAAGGATATACATGTTTATTTAAACTTCTGGTAGAATAACATTTTTTTAAATTTGTTTTTAGTTTTTATTGCGAAATATTCGTAAGTGTTAGACACGTAAAAAAATTCATGGCAATAGCATCAAAAGGAAAACTATCATGGCTATATTATTATTAGCATACGTAGTTATTGAGTTCTATAAACTTAGAACTTCCAAACCCTGTATTACCAGTGACCTGACACGCTATTAGCCGGTTTTTTAACCAACTTCAAAAAAGTAGCAGGTTCTCAGTTCGACTGTTATAAACAAAAATTAACTTTAACATAATTTGAAAAATCAATCTTTAAAGGGTTAATTCAGGGAATGTTTATACGAAACTCCGTCATTTTTAGGGTTCTGAAGTAAAATCGGAACCCTAATAGCTTCGTCATGTCCGTCCGTCAGTCTGTCCGTCTGTCCAAAGCAAAGCACCGAGAACCTTAGTGCAAGAAAGCTATAATTTGGCATGGATATACATATTTATTAAAACTCCAAAATCGTAGAATAAACTACTGAAAAAACTTTTTTTTTCGTGGTACCTCCACTACAGGTAACGTGAGCATTATTTTTTTATTCATCCCTATAGTGTAGGGTATCGTTGAAAAGTTTTTTCAAAAATATTATTCTTTTGAGACCATTTTTGGATGTAGAGTTCCGTTTGCGAAATATTTGGCTTGAAAGTGCTAATTTTGGGTACCCAAGTCAAGTCAAGTGTCCCCCCTAACGGCTAAACGGTTGGAGTTGGACAAGTGAAAACATTCTCAAAAATAGGTTATACGTTATAACCTCAAAAATAGGTAATACGTTATTCTCAAAAATAGGTTATAGATTTATAAGGAAAACTATCAAGGTTATGTTAACATACGTATCGTAGTTAATGAGTACCTAATAGTCAATAAACTTACTACTCTGGAACCCAATATTGCACGTGGCCTGACACGCATTTGCCCAGTTTTTTAAGGTAAAACTGTGAAAGTTGGTAGTTAGTATGTAATCTTACATAAAACAAAAATAACTGTAACATGATTGCTTGGTAATACATTCCCTAAGGGCTAAAACTAGAGGTTGTAAGCTTAGAGTATGTTTGGAGTAAGAAGTTGTAAAACGAACATATGAGTCACCTCATGGTAAGTGGTCACTATCGCCAATGTACATTAGCAACGCTAAAGGAATCACTGATTTGCTGCTGCCCAAAAAGAAAAGAAATATATTTTTTTTGTGTATTCTGTAAAATTACAATGTAAATTTAAAATTCAAAAACTCTCAGGCCCTGACTTAAACCTCTAAATTCTAAAAAGTTCAATTATTTTGGGACCTTTTCTATGGGTGGGTCATTAATGGCTCACTACTGAGCACTCACTCTTGAGGACGCCTAGAGCATACTCCACCACTTTGCTCCAGTGTGGATTGATGGAGGGATTAGAAATCAACCCAAGTGTCGGAAGTCATTACGCCGGGCAAGGACCTTCAATATGTCATAATGACTGTTACCTTACGACAACAACCGGGACCGACAGCCTTACGTGCCCTCCGAAGCTCGGAGAGCTCAAGAATTTTTTGCCACTAGCGGTCACCTATCCAACTACCGACCGCACTCGCTATTGTTTAACTTCATCGATTACTATTAGAACCGACACAAGCCGCTGCTCCCGGGCTATGAATTCTTCTCCCGATGGGTAATTAATGGGTTCTAAGAACATGTCACTTTTGCTGTAATTTTGGTGAAGAGTTTAGTATCTTGCTGACTACCAATCACGCTACAATATCAGATAGTAGTTACCATTTCATTAACAACACTAAAGATTTTTATTTTATTTTATTTATTTTATTTTATTTGTTTAATATTTTACTCATTTACATAATACGATATAGGTATGTACTAAGTATAGGTGTTTTAGCTTCAACCCATAATGGACTATTACAAGGCACGGGTCTCCTCTCTTCATAGCATGGACAAGTTTGCTGTCAATTTATGAAAAACATGTTTTATACTGAAGGGATCTTTATTTTCGGCGTACGAAGTCGCGGGTAACAGCTAGTAATTATATATAGGTATAAACGAAGGCGACATCTCCTCACAGGATTACTACTACTACTATGAAACGTTTCTTCTAATGCGTTGTCAAAAGCATCGTGGCATGGCAACACTATCGGTATTTCTGATACCTTCCGTATTTTCAGAAATGCGTGCGGACGGTGCGGATGACATATACCGATGCATCTGTCATCCGCATCGTCCGCATCCACAGACATATATCAAGAATAGACGACGCATGTACCTCGAATTGTATGAAAACCAAGCGTGTCACTTTTTTTTGACACATTGTGCTGTCACAAGAATATTTAGTGCTGAAATTCCCCATCCTAGCGATATCAATTCGAAACTGATTCGTTACCGATTCTCGACAACGATTAATGATTCTCAAAATCGATTACCGATAATAATTAGGTAAATAGAAAATCGTATGATCGTTTGTAGGCGTAGAATATGTAAAACATAAAAAATGCCTTTGGTTGGTTGTACATAATAATATAGTATAGTGCTTGAATATGACCGAATAAATAGTTTTGTGTTTTATTTAACTTGATTATTTGTTAATTATAAACACAAGCTTCAAAAATGTAAAGATAAATAAAGAGATCATAAATATTATGATTGTTTATTATTTGCTTTCAAGAAATTAAATAAATGAAAATTAAAAAAATATTTATAAACATTTCTTTTATGAAAATCAAAACATCATATGGACACATTTAAACTTACCTAAAGTTAAACGAATATTTTTTTCTAATTAAAAATTCAAAATAAAAAAACAGTACATCAATATTCGGTATTGCGCTTGAAATCAGCCTTCGTTTCTTTTTCGAATCCGTAAAACAGTCATCATTGAAATGAATAGAACATCCCCTACCCCATCCCCTAGAAATTCCCTATACTTATATATGTATATGTATTCCCTAAATATTTATATATTATATATTTATATATTATTTATTATATATTTATGTTATTATAGGTATTTATGTATGTCCGTGTATTCTTGTTATGTAGTATATCTATATCTCATGTTAACACCTGCCATCAGCTATTTCCACATCCACCCAGGGTTGACTGGTGGACAATGCCATTAGGCATTAAGTTTGCCCTTTGTTTCTTCTTTTTAAGAGGTGACATAAACATGTAAATAAATAAATAAATAAATAAACATAAATACGGCTATGTTTTGTTGGAAACCAATATCTATGCCCCGGCCCCCGTCGCTATAATTAATTTTGCTTTAATATTGGGGTCACTTGAAAACCTTTAATTATAATGTTATCATGAATAAAATCACTATACATTAATATTGTAATGAAAAATAATTTGCCTGTTAAAAACTGTCTCTATGTAAATATTATTATTCATTGGTTTTCAAAATCGATTAACATCGAGACCACACCGAGTAAATGAACAACACTATATGCTATATTTTACAGAAACACGACAATATTCACCGTACTACGTAGCTAAGCGACGATTTATAGTAACGATTGTTTTACTTTCATTGCGTGTTCCAGTAAACAAGCCGTATAAATTTTGCTACCAAAATCAGCAATGTATTGAGTAGTATGCAGTACACAGTAAGTTAGTAAGTTAGTAAGTGCTTTTCGTTGTAAAACGTGGTAGAAATGCAATAAATATGAAAAAAATTATTTTAAAATAAATTACTACACAATTTTATAAATAAAAATTACTTAACGATGAAAAGAAATATTTCTTTTACCTCTGCTAACTGTATTTGTAGAATTCCTACAGTTTAAAACGTTACAATTAGGCATTTTTCGTTATTTCAGTTGACATCTATTGCCAATAGCAGTAAAACGCCAACTAAATGACACGGCACTCAAATAGGATTTAAAATCCTTTCTGTTACACGTGCAATGTATGAACATGCGGCATCTACTCTAGGTATACATGTCTGTGTCCGCATCGCATTTTTGAAAATGCGGAAGGTATCCAAAATGCGGATGACGTCATACGTAGGGCGTGTGCTGGTACTCAGTGTTGCCATGCCACGATGCTTTTGACAACGCATTAGGAGAAACGTTTCATAGTAAACGAATCCTGTGAGGAGATCTCGCCTTCGTGTTTATACCTATACATCATTGTTTTCGGACATTCGAGATTCCGAATGGTGTTCCTCAAACTGCGATAACTAACTACGTTATTGAAATATGAGACAAAGTCGAAAACTAATAAAAAATAATAAGTATCGTGTGTGTGTGTGGAAATTAAATTTCCCTCAAATTCAAGTTACAAATTAAAGTTTTCAATTATCTAGGTTTATTGACCATCATCCACCAAACCGGGAAATAACGTATAGAATTTGCCGTTCAACTAACTGCCTTTTCAAATTAATATTATGAACCTAAAATCTTCTTTTTTTTCGAATTTGACTTTCTTTGGCCAATATGCAGGCTACTACAACAATTTTTCCATAGCTGAATCAATCTTAATCGTCTTCACCGTTTTTCACTAGAGGTTGGAAGAAACTGCAAAAATTGTTGGCAATACTAAAAAATCCATATGGCGAATCCGGACATATGTGCGAGGGTATCCGCATACGGAGCGTCCGGGGCGGACGATGCGGATATATGTGCGTTCAACATTATTAAAGGTCAACATAAGAAATCCCGCCTCAACATTATATTGAGTGCAGCAACATACACCTTCATAAATAGAGTCTGATTAAATATTTTACTACAAACTTTCAATCAATAGGAAGGTTATTTCGAATGAACACAATTTGCCTTGTCTGTCACAAAACAACGTAATTAATTTAAATAAAAACTTGTTAATAAGAAATAAATTTAATAAAACATAAATAATCTTAAAACCACCAACAAAAGTGAATCATTGCCTGGCATGGCAGGGGAATGACAGCTACATAGAATACTATAGAATTTATTGCACCCCAGTCAGCTTGTAAATCAGACGAACTTTGCAACCTGAGCGTTACAAGACTCGAGTTCCCGCTTAATTAACATTCCCCTGGATATAGATATTGTGGAAATACTTTGTACATTACGCTCCTTTAATTTTTCTGTTCATATTATAATATTAGTGTACGAGAATGGCGCAAATTAGCGCTGTTAATCCGATTACAGCAAAGCAAAAGGCTATGATTTCAGCTTGTATGTAATTATGTATGTTATTTGGGTTTCCCTAGATATAAATTCCGTCGAAATATTTTATTCTATATAATGCATGTATGTTTGTAATTCCCCTGGATACATTTTGTTCATTACGCTGATTTAATTTTCCTTAAGAGGGCTATCACAAAATCGAAGCGCTCAGGTTTAGGTAAATATGACAACTCGCGGCAAGGAACGCGCCCGTGTGCGTCTAATGAAGTACGCTTTACACACATACAAACCACTATGCGTCGAACGCCAGGAACAAATCAACTTGATACTTGCTTTGGAAATAAATTAAATTAAGTACCGTACTATTTTTATAATTCGTGAAATATTGTTTGAGTCGATTAATGTTATCAGCTATCACTTATAACGGCTTTTTTACTATAATGTAAGGAAATGAATGCAATGTAATGTTGTTTCTACAGTTTGAATAATGTTGATACAGTTTGGTTAGTAGTAGGTATAAAGGGCATGTGATGTGTTAAAAGGGGTAGTTCAGTTGGTAATTATATCATAAATCCACATTTAATAACTTCATCACTATGTATAAAACCCTTAAATGTGTATAGTTCGAGATAACGTATAAATGAATAGGTACAATTGGTTGATAAAAACAAAGACTGAATAAAAAGTATATTTTGTACCAAATTTTTCGCCATGTTTGTCAATTCAAAGTAATTGATTCATAAAAAAATTTAAATTTATAATTCGTCTTCCTTCTATGTCTAGATTTTCCTGAAACAGGAAAAACCAGGAATGTAGATAGTTAAAAAAAAGTCAAATATGCAAACATGTTTCGTTACAAGTTAACAAGAAAATACTCACCATATTATTTTTACTTGTATCAGATTGAGCCTGATCATCTATAGTTGAATAAAATATGGTTT
Source organism: Thymelicus lineola (assembly GCA_963932265.1). Classification (NCBI taxonomy): domain Eukaryota; kingdom Metazoa; phylum Arthropoda; class Insecta; order Lepidoptera; family Hesperiidae; genus Thymelicus; species Thymelicus lineola. The sequence continues at coordinate 6,991,151 of OZ010704.1, forward strand.
CATTATCCTGTAAGAATCAAAGAAATTCATCAGTTATGCAATAGCTCTTAGATCATTTAAATTTAGTAAAAGTAATAAATATACCTACTACATGATATCAAAACGTAATTTATCTGTTAAAAATTATAAGAAATAAATTATTATTATCACCATGTTATTTGTATTTCTGTCAGAATGCACTGTAGAAACTGTCGCTGTATCAAACGTCCTTTTACTAGCCTGAAAAAGCAAAATAGTCCGATAAACATTCCTATATACCTAATATCAGAATATCATAGGAATATGCTTATACATTAGAATCATATCATAACTAACAAAAAAATACTCACTTGTATCAAGAAGTGTTGATTGCGCTATATTCGTAGCGAATTTGGGGTATTGCGTGGCGCACAAGGTGCCAACAGCGAGCGATACATCCTTCCTTCGTAAGCGCTTGGCGCGGACTAAAGCTAAAGACCGCTCGTTCGGAGATTTATATTGATTTACAGGACTGCATACAAAAATTGTTTAAAAATATTATTTTAATTTTGAAAGGACTAATTTTTTTTTAAAGCAAGGTGACATAGTAACCTTAGTTATTAATTACTTTTTGTTTCAATTTGGATTATATTTTCATAGATAAAAAATACAATTTCAGACCAATAATTATCAGTAACTCTTTGATTTACAGAATTATTTTAGGTGCATTACTGTGTGAAACAAATTAAAGTGCATTAAGCATTCCAAATTAGAAGATACAATTGTACCATAGATATTTTTGTTGATGCTTAAATTATTATATCTTCGATATAACAAAGCATCTAAAGATGGTCAAAAGTAAAATTTTATGAAACATCATTTGCAAAAATAAGGTTTTTACTAATTTATGTAAATAAATTGAAACATTTATTTAAAGCACTCCAAAGAGAATTAATCAAACTTTCTCGTGCATGTATTTTTTTTTTGTTTTGGTGATTTATCTAAACCATAATCACACTTCAAACACGAGTCAAAACGCTCAAATTTAAGAAAAAGTGTGATAGCCCTCTTAATACCTCACATACATAATTAATTTAGTTATTTATTATACAATTTTATTGTATTAATAATAGTCATATAATAAATCAAAACTTACCTTTTTCTGTATCGTTTGACTAAGTTACCTTATGATTTACCGGATAAATCAATTTTATAAATAAATTTTTTTGCCATTAATTTCTTTTTTTATTTATTTTTTGTATCCCATACATCAACGAAAAATGAGGGATGTAAGAGTTTATAAAAAATTACGCAAAATTCATTCATTATTGTAAAAAATGTTTACCTATATAGTGAACTCGTGTACAACAGTCCAAATTATGTAATTGAATGTTATTTATGTACTAATTTAATATCGTATTAGATTAATACCATACGCATATTAATGCGAATGTCTGTCATTACTACTTAATTAAATTCTAATTATATCTATTAATTCTAAATTAACAATGATGGGCACTCGCTCATAATTTCTGATATTGTCTATGTATACAAATATACCATGTATATACCTTGTATAATACTTACTTTTTCCTTTTGTAGGACACATATATATATGTCCCCGCTTATATTACAATCTAGCCTACAAGACTAATAAGTAATTTTCATTTAACTTAAACTAATAAACTACATTTATATAAGAATATGTCCAGTAACACTTTTCTTATTGTCTCTATTTAAGGGGAAGTCACTTTATTCATGTGTCTTTACCGATAGCACTAACACTACATTACACTGTCTAGTTCACTATAACACTTACACTACACTAACTCAAATGGTTTTGTTCTTTTAAGTCTTCTCACTAGATCGGTGTGGTCGAGAAGCTGGATAGCCTCAACATTCACATGATGATGAAGTCTATGATGATGAGCTTCTGCATATTTTTTAATAACGTTAACAACGCACTCCATATTAAGGTCCCGGTGGAGGTCATCATTCCTTATGTACCAGGGAGCATTTACTGCTTCCCTTAATACTTTGTTTTGGAATCTTTGGATTATCTGTAAATTGCTTTTTTTAGTGCAGCCCCACAGCTGTGCACCATAGGTCCATATTGGCATTAGGACCTGTTTATACAAAATAATCTTATTACGTATTGATAGCTTTGAATGTTTTCCAAGCAGCCAATACATATTCCTATATCTTATTTCTAATTCTTCTTTTTTTTTCTTAACATGTGCTTTCCAGCGTAACTTTGTGTCGAGCGTCATGCCAAGGTACTTTGCTGTATTTTCATACGGTATTTGCTTTTCTTCTATGTAAACGGGAAAATATTGTTTTTTCTTGTTGGTAAAGTCTATATGGATGGATTTGGATTCATTAAGTTTAATCCTCCATTTTTTAGTCCAGCTAGTTACCTGTGTAACAGCGTCTTGAACTTTTTCAATCGCTTCACTGTGCGTATTGCCTACAGCCATTAAAGCCGTGTCATCAGCAAAGGTTGCTATGCTGTTGTTTTCCATTTGCGGAATATCACTTGTGTACAAAAGATATAGGACCGGACCTAGTACACTTCCTTGTGGTACTCCTGCTTTAATTTCCTTCAGTTGGGAATATGTGTCTTCATACCTTATTCTAAATACTCTGTTTGAGACGTAAGATTCTAATATTTCTGTGAATTGTGTCGGCAGCATATTTTTTATCTTATATATCAGACCTTCATGCCATACCTTGTCAAAGGCTTGTGCCACATCAAGAAATATAGCTGAACATACTTTCTTTTCTTCTAGGGATTTTTCTATAATATTTGTGATTCGGTGTACTTGTTCAACAGTTGAGTGTTTTTCTCGGAATCCAAATTGATGTTCAGGAATGAGATTTTTGCTATCAATGATTGGTTTTAGCCTTTTCAGTAATAGTTTTTCGAAGAGTTTTGAAATTACAGGTAGTAATGATATTGGCCGGTACGACGCTGGTTCATGGATCGGTTTTCCTGGCTTTGGTATCATTATTATTTCAGCTACTTTCCATAAATCGGGCACAAATCTTAACCTCAAGGAAGCATTAATTAAAGTTGTTAATTTAACTACTCCTTTTCTTGGAAGATTACATAAGATTTCTCCTGTTATGAGATCAAATCCAGGAGACTTTCGTGGATTTATATGTTTTTTAATTTCTCGTTGAACTTCCTTTGGTGTTACTAATGTTATTTTACAATCATTGTCGATTATTCCGACATCTAAATGTAACAAAGAAAATGTCGACGTGTGTCTAATATCTGAAACACACTTTACTAAACAAACCTTTATTAAATTTAAAGGATATAAATTATACTGTGCATTGCACCCACATAACACAGCAAGAGGTGGCAGTGCGGTAATCTTGAAAGAAAACCTTCAACATCATGAAACGTATAAATATGAAGAACGAGAAATACAGGCTGTAGCAGTAAGCATCATAACCAAAAGCTATCCCATAACAATAGCGGCAATCTACTGTCCTCCTCGATATTTAATAAAAAAAGATCAATATGTGACCCTTCTAAAATCCCTCGGTAACAAGTTTGTTTTAGGAGGGGACTTTAACGCTAAAAACACTTATTGGGGCTCTAGACTAAATACACCGAAAGGGAAAGAGCTATTAAGTGCTATAAGAGAGACAAAATGCAATCCTGTATCAACTGGCACACCAACGTACTGGCCAACAGATAATCACAAAATACCTGACTTAATAGACTTCTTCATTATCAAGAATATTTCGTCAAGTTATTTAAAAACATATCAGAGTTTAGACATGAGCTCAGATCATTCACCGATATACCTAGAAATAAGTGAAAACGTGTTACTCACAGAACAACCTCTAACCTTAAGTAATAAGTATACAGACTGGAATAGTTTTAAAACGGAATTAGATAACCTAATAGACTTAAAAGTACCTTTAAAAACTCCAGAACAGCTAAATATAGAGACTGAAAAATTTATTCAGCTTCTTCAGCTTACAGCCTGGAAAAATACACCAGATGTAAACAGAAAAGCGAAAGGCAAGACATACCCATTAAGAATTGTGCAACTGATAGCTGAAAAAAGAAAACAAAGAGCTAAATGGCACCAAACGAGATGTCCAGAAGATAAAAGGAAATTAAATAACCTAACAAAGAAAGTGACACGCCTTATTAGCGACTACAATGAAGAAAGTACTGATACCTATCTTCAACACCTAACTTATGACCGCAGTACTAACTACTCCTTATGGAAAACTACTAAAAATTCAAAAAAGCCTATCACTCATATCCCACCATTAAAAGATGGCAATGGGAAATGGGCAGTTAGCAATGAACAGAAAGCCAATACATTTGCAGATTATTTAGAGACTATATTCCAGCCAAATCAGATTGAAAATAGTGAAAGTATAATACTTACTGATGTTAAAATATATTTATAGTTTAGTCAAGAATTTACAGTACATAATAATTATTATTAATAACAAGGACTTCAAACGCCGTGATAATTTTATATTACTAAACTTGCGTATCATAATAAACTCAGATTAGAACTATGCTCAGTCTGAATATAATTTTATTATAAGTCTCATTTTATTATATTTTATAACTTTGGAAAAGGCTGTTATAACATATCCATCCTTGAGAGAAAGAGCCTCCATCCATCCTAGAATCGTCTTACCTGATCGTGGTGCACCCTATTTGACAACGGACGAGGATATGGCTCCAGAGGTAGAGGTCCCTAATGTCTTGGCTGACCAAATAAAAAAATCCCTAAATTTATTATCTATGTAGGGACTTTAAATGTCTTTGACGATGACAGGAAAATTAGGAGTGTACGTCACTCGAGAAGTTCGTTTGATCTATATTACCTATAAATCAGTGGTATTCAACCTTTTTTTCATAGGGGCCACAAACAAGTTTCAGACACAAAGTTGCGGGCCGCATAATAAAAATTGGTGCTATCTTAGTTTAAGTTCAATACCTATGGTTTAATATAAAAAAACAACTGATAGACCAACTACAAAAGCCTGGCGGGCCGCAGGTTGAGTATAGCTGCTAGATGTTTAAAGAAATGTTGGAAGTCTCTATAAATTAACGAGAACAGAACAATTTAAATTTAAGCAGCATATATTAATATTTGAGTAGTTACGTAATAGTACTTATTAAAATTCTTTGAACAAAAAATGGGAGCTAAAATAAGTATACTCGTATATCTCATCCGACACAATTCTAGTCTTCGCTTCTTGCACGAACTATAAAGGCGTTGGGCCATAATGAAGTTACTTGTTCGGCTAAATTAGCTTATTCACAGCAAGTCGGGAACTTGCGGTAGCAAATTATTAGTTTATGTTTGTTGTTCTGTAAAATCGATTTTTATTCTGCTGTATTGAAAAGACGCACGACAAAAGTATGGTATGGGCTTCAGCTAGTTGGCTAGAATCAATAAAACACTTATTTCCACATTTTGTGTATGTAAAAGTTTGAAAGCTGTTTGGAAAATTACCTGGAAAAATAGATAAACAAATTTCCTTAAAATATTTCCGTACGGAAAAAGTCATATTATTACTTTATCTCGCCATTTGTTATTACTACATGCATCACATTATTTACTTTGTATTTTATATTATTAAAATCTGACTGTTAAAATTATTCTAGAATGAAATAGATTTTTGACTTTTTTTGTCATTTCGCTGTTCTTATATTTGCAAGTTGTCGATGCTTATGATAAATAGCCTTTATTAAACATAACTTACAGTCTAGTAAAGTCACTGATAGCAGTACGAACGTCAGTCAAGCGGAAGTCGGTTCAAAGAAATCAACAATACAAACGGAATCAATACAGTTGTGCTAATTAGGAAGCAGCGAACTATAATAGTTTATTAGTGGTTCTTCTAAATATCAAGTGAAAAACGTAAAAACATTTCACGATTCATTTTAATTAAATAAAAAGTAAGCCATTTCGATAACCCCTCCACCACCACCATGCTTCTGTACTGCCAGGTACTGTCAAGTACTGAGTACTGTAACCCAGCTACCTACTAAATACGGGACCAGATATCTCTCAGCAGAATCCTACACAAGCCAGTTTTTATGGTAATAGCCGACAACTGCGCTGACAATCGTAGTCTGAAGGTAAGTGGCTATCGTCGCCCATGGACATTAGCAACACCAAAGCCATCACTGATGCGTTACCGGCCAAGAAAGAGAAAAGAAAAATAAAGAAAGGTTGTCAGAGAAGATTTTGAAATAAACCAAAGGGTTCATTACCCAAAATAATATTAACCATGCTATTTAAATGTTTGATGAAGGTCAACTTAAAATAAAATTCATTCTCCCTCCACTCATTTCGGTCACTCAATTTTTCGGTCAATGAAAACAGCTCGACCAAAATAAATATTAGCTTGACCCACAAATATTTGACTCAAACAGAATAACCCCGACGAGCAAGCTATTAAATTACTCCATGCATAACTTACAATTTTAATCCAAAGAGTACTTCTTCTGCAATGACATTTTTCTATTGTATCTTACCATTGAAGAGAAGAGAGAAGTTATCAAAGCAACTTTAAAGTTTTTATGGAAGATGTGAAAGTGTTCAGATGGAAGGATGATATCAAAATGACCGCTGGCCCAAGGATCAATGGATCATGACAGACCCCAGTGGGAATCAATAGATGAGGCTTTTGCCAAGGGGCACACTGAGAATAGATACATTCCATAATATAAGATATGTTACCTGATCTTTGTTATCTCGAACTTTCAAAATTAATAAAGATATAAATTTTAAGTATTAATTATACTCTTATAACTATTATAGAATACAACAAAAAAGAGGAAAATAAATAAGTAAGCAGTGTTATAGAAAACCTGTCGACGATCCTGTTGATGAGAAAAAAATCAGAATACAGTTCGCGACAGAATTAATTGGAGAGCGCATTGGGATCGGTAATGACGTCATCGATGTTGAAGCCTTCATCTGGATACCGGGATATTCTACAGAGTACCGTGAGCGATATGCGACCAACTGAAAATAAATCCTGGGGAGAAAGTGATGGATTGCAGTAAAGATATGTAAGAGGTGACGTTTAGCGACGTGTTCAATTGGAGGAATGGTGAGCGTCAGCGTATTTTTCATACAATCTTGTCAAGTTTTGAAGTGTAGCTGGCGAAGGAGAAACGTAATGACGTAAAAGTGACAAAACCTTCACAAGTTCATATACTTAGATTGACACAGGTGCTCACCAAAAACTGTTTGGAAAAATATCTGCATTATGAATACCATATTAATCACCATTATATAAAGGTTTGGCATGATTGTATATTCAACACGCTTGAGAAGTTTCATGTTTTTCAAGCAGCGCGTTTCAGTCTGAGAAAGAAAAAGTTCTTTTTTCGTAAGTAAAAAGAAAGTCAACCAAATTCGAATCGGCTATGAGACTTACACCGTAGAAGTGGCAGTCAGCATAATCCAACCTATACATAATCCTGAAAGAAGAGATGTCAAAAGTTTTCCGATAAGAGATACCTAGATACTCATTTCATGTTTCGAGTTGAGGAAGTGAGTTTGTAGACGACGCCAAATTTGCAATTTCAAGACATACGTGATAGACCCCAAGTACGAGAAGACATTTTTGGACCTTCTCTTGTGTATTTAATGGAAACTGATGAGGTTTTATTACGTAGATTTCTGGAATAACCGAAAATATCAGAAAAGTCAAGGTACCTCTTATAACAAATCACCCATAGTCACGATAGAGCCGCTCTCTATGGGTCTTAACAGTACTGGAGGCGAAATATTTGAATGTGATTCGTGATTCACTCGCTGGAGGTGAAACACTTACTTCAAGGTAACTTCCTCTTCTCGTTTCATTTTTATTTTTAGGTTACCTTCCTTTTCTGCGGTTTCTGCGTTGTTAGCTCTGATAATATTCTAACAATATTAAATTTCATTTGTCTGATTTCACTTGAAATTAAGATGTATAGTTATTTCAATGTGTTTCTTAAAAACATTAAGTTCAAGTCTGCATTCGTGCATGAAAATAAGGTTTGAATGTAATTGCTTCAGTTGGAACACATTCCAAAAACACACATTTTCACAAAAATAGTCTTTGATCACATGCACAAAAGTTAATGTCATTGACAAAAGTAGATAACCCGGTCTTATTTTAATCGGATATTCAAAGCCATTTAAGTCTTCATAAAATAACATACTGATGTGTAACTGTACCTATTAATTAGGAATACAAAGTAGTAGCGAAGCTACATATTTATAAATAACTACTTAGCTTGAGGTACAAGTGGGTTTAGGAATAAATGTTGAGTAAGAATACATTATACTAGCTCGAACTAATGAGTTAATATTAATTTACTTATTCATAATATATTCTGAAAATAAGGGACTTTATTCTCAGAACTATTTGGAGGTTGCTGGACAGGGACACTGTATGTACCACTTAGTTAAACCCGGCGTTGATGGATTACATAACAATGTATGTGGCTATCATCGTCCTTCTAGAATTAACCGTGAAATGCTTTTCTACCGGTTGCAATATCGGAGAACAAATAACAAGCAAATCTCCCTTTTCCTTTTTTTCCCTTTTCCTTTTTTTTCCTTTGTCGGCTATTTACGTAATACTGTTTTATTTAATCAGGAGTTTTCGTGATTAATGACTACTACGTGTCTTAAATAAATTGGTGAGTGGAAGTCATTGATATTTCAGCTATAGCTCAATCATGCTTGCCTTTTATAAATAGGATTCAATTCTCAAACTCAGTTTTGGTGGGCGTAAGCCGAAATGTTTCCAGCAGTACTCAAAGATAAGTCTAGTTATTTAAGAATTAAAGTCTTCTTTCCTTTACCTACACAGACTGGCCTAAATCTTTTTGGTATAATGCAAAACTGTTCATAATCCTAGACAGAAAACTCTCTCAGGGTTACTCTGTCAATCTTTAGAGACTAGCCTAGAATAATGAGGACAAAATATTTTTTTCTTGTTTTGGATAGCGCAGATTATGTATAATATTACATCCTCGAATAATTCATTACAAGAATAGCTAAAGAAAACGAAAAAAACGTAGTTTCAAATATTTCACTACGAACTGCTAGCATTTATTTTTACCAACATGATGCTAAATTAGATGTTCTAAAGACTGCATTTACTTACAATATGTTTAAATAAAAAAAAACTGCATCGTTAGTGTAATGTGTGAAAAGGTGTGGGAGTTTAAGTTAATTAAAAATCAATATAAACACTAATAAAACCAAATTATTTATCTATACTAATATTATAAATGCGAAAGTAACTCTGTCTGCTACTCAATAACGCCAAAAACACTGAACCGATTTTGATGAAATTTGGTACAGATATGGAATTGAGCTCGGGAATGAACATAGGATACTTTTTATCCCGGAAAATAGACGTGTTCCTGAGGGATAACTATTCCACGCCAAAACCACTGAACCGATTTTGATAAAATTTGGTACAGATATAGAATTGAGCTCGGGAAAGGACATAGGATAATTTTTATCCCGGAAAATAGACCTGTTCCTGAGGGATAACTCTTTCAAGCCACTAAACCGATTTTGATGAAATTTGGTACAGATATAGAATTGAGCTCGGGAAAGGACATAGGATACTTTTTATCCCAGAAAATAGACCTGTTCCTGAGGGATAAATCTTTCAAGCCACTAAACCGATTTTGATGTTTGGTACAGATATAGAATTGAGCTCGGGAATGGACATAGGATACTTTTTATCCCGGAAAATAGACGTGTTCCTGAGGGATAACTCTTTCAAGCTACTAAACCGATTTTGATGAAATTTGGTACAGATATAGAATTGAGCTCGGGAAAGGACATAGGATACTTTTTATCCCGGAAAATAGACCTGTTCCTGAGGGATAACTCTTTCAAGCCACTAATAGTGCAGTCATTGAAGCATTATTGCTCCGAATTTTTTTACTGTGAACCGATTTGCGTGAAATTTTGGAATTAGGTTCATCTTACCCTTAACTTCAAAAGTGAAAATGATTTAAACTCCGCACTCACCCTGGGGGTGGTTACCACCCCTTCTCGGGGGTGGACATTTTTTTTTCAAAATAACCTCGGATATCGATAGAAGGGCTAATTTTAAGTAAAAAATCACCTATAAAGTTTTTCGAAAAATCCAATACTTTTCAAGTTATTGGCAATTGAAAAATCGCAATTTTTTCACGTTTTTCATCGGTCTTTTGCAAATATCTCCAAAAATATATGTTTTATCGAAAATTTTATAAGAACCAAAATTGTAGCAGATACAAAAACGAACAATTTAGTTTTTTTTTAAATCATTCTAAGTGCAATATTAAGCTAGATATTGAAGATCAAAGCCGTTTTTTATTTTGTCTGAAATTTAATCTATGTGTTCAATGCCATCTAGCGGCGAACAGATGCATTTTATGCATTCTGCCATAAAGAAAGTTTTTGTAGTGCTTGAAATAAGCTTTAAAATGAGCACTGTTAAAGGTCTTTTGCACGTAAAATAAGTGAGCTGTAGTGAAAATAAGAAGACCATTTAATATTTTTTCTTTTAAATCAATGGGTTTCATAAGTGCCATTTCCGCCAAAATGAAAATTAATCGTATTCCGCCTAGAAATAACTTTATTATGAAGAGTTTGATAGATTGTATCAGTTTGGCTGCTTCAGGACACATATTTAAAAAAAAATCAAGATTAAAAAAAAAGAAAAAATTTCAAATTTACAAAAAAAACACCTTTTTTTCATAATATCTCAAAAATGACGACAGATACGTAAAAAAGTGTAGGGATAAAAAATTTAGGTATTTTTCTGACGAACAATTTGGTTTTTTTTTTATTTCTGTCAAACAAAAATTGACGGAGATATGATTGTTTAAAGAGCGCGCGGCAGCGCAATCACAGTCTCTCTTAAGCCCTTTAACCCTTCACCGTTTTAAAAAAAGGTTTTTTACTATATATTGCAATGAAGGATGTTGTAGCTCTATTAATTACCTTTAAAATGGTTTATTATAAATTGTGATAGCATGAAAATTGAAGGAGTTATGGTCGAAAAACTTATCATATTTTTTTCTACTTATTACCTAACTGAAAATTTCGGAGTGTGAATATTTGGAGCAATGTGAAAGTACGCAGTATAATAGAGACCCAAAACTATTGTAACGTGTATATATATACATAATATGGCTCATATATTTTGGAAACGTAGGCATGAATACATACCAACGTTCTTACATGTATATATAACACATTTGAGTGAAGGGGCCAACGAAAAAGCCAGGTGATCAGCTGTGCGTGCTCCATTTATTCGTTTTAATATGACCAGTAAGTTTTTAAATATGTAATCATATATATTTACTGTTTTAATTTAGGGGTAGTTTTAAGGGTAGCAAAGTTGAAGATTATGATAATCACTTTCAAGAGTGTAGAATAATATTTAAATCCTTTTCATTTAATCAAAAAAAAAAATTTAACAATTTTTTATCAAGGGGTTGTTTTTTAGGGTTGAAAGGGGGTTAAAAATTTGACTATTATTATAGAGAACAAAATAATACTTACTCTATACTTACATCTTTTTATGTCATACCAAAGTAATTTTTTGTGATTTTTTTAATTTAGGGGTTGTTAGCAAGGGTTGTAAGAATTTCAAGGGGTTGAAAATGATTTTAATATGAGGTGTTAGAAAACACTTTACAATTTCAAAACTTACTATTACACATGTTTTCTAGCGATAAAATGGCTCAATGTTAATTTTTCCATTAAGGGGTTGTTTACACCCCTTAAAAATAATTTGCGGAGTTCAGATTATTTTCACTTTTGAAGTTAAGGGTTAGATAAGCCTAATTCCAAAATTTCATGCAAATCGGTTCACAGTAAAAAAATTCGGAGGTAACACCGTATTTTTCGCTTCAATGACTGCACTATAAACCGATTTTGATGTTTGGTACAGATATAGAATTGAGCTCGGGAAAGGACATAGGATACTTTTTATCCCGGAAAATAGACCTGTTCCTGAGGGATAACTCTTTCAAGCCTAAAAAACTGAAACGATTTTGATGTTTGGTACAGATATGGAATTGAGCTCGGGAAAGGACATAGGATACTTTTTATTCCGGAAAATAGACCTGTTCCTGAGGGATAACTCTTTCAAGCCACTAAGCCGATTTCGATGAAATTTAGTACAGATATAGAATTGAGCTCGGGAAAGGACATAGGATACTTTTTATCCCGGAAAAGAGACCTGTTCCTGAGGGATAAGGTCAAATTTTGTTATATGTAGTTGATAGATTCGTTATATTTTATGAAGCGATTTTTATGACTCTTTTTAGGGTTCCGAAGTCAAAACAGAATTCTCATAGTTTCATCATGTCCGTCCGTCCGTCCGTCCATCCGTCCGTCCGTAGCATAGCGCAGAGGCCCTTAGTGCTAGAAAGCTGTAATTTAGCAAGGATATACATGTTTATTTAAACTTCTGGTAGAATAACATTTTTAAAAATATGTTTTTATAGAGGTAATATAGGGATAATTTTTTCCGTCACGCACCCCATAGTGTGGGGTATCGTGGAAAAGGTCTCTCAAAAATAATATGGGTCTTATAAGTCCATTTTTCGATTGAGGGGTCTGTTTGCGAAATATTCGTAAGTGTTAGACACGTAAAAAAATTCATGGCAATAGCATCAAAAGGAAAACTATCATGGCTATATTATTATTAGCATACGTAGTTATTGAGTTCTATATACTTAGAACTTCGAAACCCTATATTACCAGTGACCTGACCTGCTATTAGCCGGTTTTTTAACCAACTTCAAAAAAGTAGCAGGTTCTCAGTTCGACTGTTATAAACAAAAATTAACTTTAACATAATTTGAAAAATCAATCTTGAAGGGTTAATTTAGGGAATGTTTATACGAAACTCCGTCATTTTTAGGGTTCTGAAGTAAAATCGGAACCCTAATAGCTTCGTCATGTCCGTCCGTCAGTCTGTCCGTCTGTCCAAAGCAAAGCGCCGAGACCCTTAGTGCTAGAAAGCTATAATTTGGCATGGATATACATATTTATTAAAACTCCAAAATCGTAGAATAAACTACTGAAAATACTTTTTTTTTCGGGGTACCTTCACTACAGGTAACGTGAGCATTATTTTTTTATTCATCCCTATACTGTGGGGTATCGTTGAAAAGTTTTTTCAAAAATATTATGGGTCTTTTGAGACCATTTTTGGATGTAGAGTTCCGTTTGCGAAATATTTGGCTTGAAAGTGCTAATTTTGGGTACCCAAGTCAAGTCAAGTGTCCCCCCTAACGGCTAAACGGTTGGAGTTGGACAAGTGAAAAAATTCTCAAAAATAGGTTATACGATGGATTTATAAGGAAAACTATCAAGGCTATGTTAACATAAGTATCGTAGTTAATGAGTAATAGTCAATAAACTTATTACTTTGGAACCCTATATTGCACGTGGCCTGACACGCATTTGCCCGGTTTTTTAAGGTAAAACTGTGAAAGTTGGTAGTTAGTATGTTACATAAAACAAAAATAACTGTAACATGATTGTTTGGTAATACATTCCCTAAGGGCTAAAACTAGAGGTTGTAAGTTTAGAGTATGTTTGGAGTAAGAAGTTGTAAAACGAACAGATGAGTCACCTCATGGTAAGTGGTCACTTTCGGCAATGTACATTAGCAACGCTAAAGGAATCACTGATTTGCTGCTGCCCAAAAAGAAAAGAAAGATATTTTTTTTGTGTATTCTGTAAAATTACAATGTAAATTTAAAATTCAAAAACTCTCAGACCCTGACTTAAACCTCTAAATTCTAAAAAGTTCAATTATTTTGGGACCTTTCCTATGGGTGGGTCATTAATGGCTCACTACTGAACACTCACTCTTGAGGACGCCTAGAGCATACTCCACCACTTTGCTCCAGTGTGGATTGATGGAGGGATTAGAAATCAACCCAAGTGTCGGAAGTCATTACGCCGGGCGAGGACCTTCAATATGTCATAACGACTGTTACCTTACGACAACAACCGGGACCGACAGCCTTACGTGCCCTCCGAAGCTCGGAGAGCTCAAGAATTTTTTGCCACTAGCGGTCACCTATCCAACTACCGACCGCACTCGCTATTGTTTAACTTCATCGATTACTATTAGAACCGACACAAGCCGCTGCGCCCGGGCTATGAATGCTAAGAACATGTCACTTTTGCTGTAATTTTGGCGAAGAGTTTAGTATCTTGCTGACTACTAATCACGCTACAATATCAGATCGTAGTTATCATTTCATTATCAACACTAAAGATTTGTTTAATATTTTACTCATTTAAATAATACGATATATGTACTAAGTATAGGTGTTTTAGCTTCAACCCATAATGGACTATTACAAGGCACGGGTCTCCTCTCTTCATAGTATGGACAAGTTTGCTGTCAATTTATGAAAAACATGTTTTATAACACTGTTCAACAACGGTTCTCCCACCTAAGCGATTTGTATTTTTTTTGTTAGGTATTCTTGACCTTACTACAAAAATAATAATACTTACGTTTACTTAGCTCGCGTTATCAAGATAAATGACTAGCGTGAATTCTCCATGTTTACACTTTTCTTGCTTTTGTTTTTTACGGTACTTTATAGAATAAGCAAACTATTGAAACAAAATGTTCCATCGGTCGATCCCAAAAAATAATATTGCCACCTTAACATATAAAGTTAGGATTAATAAAAAATTTCTTTAAGGCCATGGACAAAAATGGTCCTGGGTTTCAATACTTGAAAAATAAATTTCCTTCTCTTAGTGATGCCAAGATAAAAGAAGGCATATTTGTTGGACCTGACGTAAGGAAACTCATAAATGATCCAGAGTTTCTGGCAGCATTAAACAATGTTGAAAAAGAAGCCTGGTTGTCCTTTGTAGAAGTGACGAAAAATTTTCTTGGCAATCACAAATCTCCGCAATATGTAAATATCGTCAAAACGATGTTAAAATCTTATCAAAAAATGGGATGCAAAATGTCCTTACAAATGCACTTTTTGCAATCACATCTTAGTTTCTTTCCACAAAATATGGGAGCCGTAAGTGACGAGCACGGAGAGCGATTCCACCAAGACATCGCGTCATTTGAAAAACGCTACCAAGACAAATGGGAACCCTCTATGCTTGCCGATTATTGTTGGTCCATCGTTAGAGAAACACCAGAGTCGTCCTACACCAGAAAAGCCAACAGATCTAAGCGATCGAAATCATTTAAACCATTGTAAATGTTATAATTCATTGTTTTTATTAAAAGTCATGAATATAATTATTAAAAAACAATAAGAGCTAACTTAAACTTCGATAAATAAACTTCGACTTTTTATTTATTGTGGGTTTATACTTTGGCTACGAAGATTAAAAATATATATATTTTCCTTAGGTGGGGGAAAAAAGCTACTATTTTGTCGATTAGTGTAATGAAGGGATCTTTATTTTCGGCGTACGAAGTCGCGGGTAACAGCTAGTTTACTATAAATCACACCAATATACAGCAGCTGTTCCATACAATAATTTTACCTTGTGAAATACCTATAATATATTAACCACCCGTATGGCAAGATATGCGCATTGAATAAGCTATATCGAGTGATTACATAACATGTGCACGCAATATAGGCACTTATGTCAGAGCCACACGACCCACTTCTGCGTACATTAATTTTCATCTACAATTCGTGAACATATCGCACTGTGGCCAGAAATAATTATGTGTGGAATTCAACCAGACACAATATGAACATCGAATACAATCGCATGGAGAACGAGCAATTCTTGTATTATATTTTCTGAATCTCGGAAACGGCTCCAACGATTTTCATGAAATTTAGTATCCAGGGGGTTTCGGGGGCGATAAATCGATGTAGTTAGGATTGATTTTTAGAAAGTGTCGTTTTATCCATGTTTTCAAGCCATGAAAAACTGCTACAATAGACCCTTCCTGACATCTATTAGGGAGTAGCAACACTAAATCTACTCCAGTAGATGGCGTTGATAAGCAACATTAAACCGAGCAGTTCAAGTCAAGTTCTCACTGATACGTTGCCGGCCAAAAAAGAGAGAAGAAAAAGAAAGAAAGAAACAAAAGATCTGGCTAGCGACTGCCATCACAATGCAAGAGATTTTTTGTTGGCCGATAACGCATAGATTAAACATATATAAAATTGTTCTATGTTTACTGTTTTTAGCCTAAACTTTGGACTAACTGCTCATATATTCATATTCATAGTTATGTAATAAAAATAATTAAAGAAGGGAGGTATGATTAACT
Source organism: Thymelicus lineola (assembly GCA_963932265.1). NCBI lineage: Eukaryota > Metazoa > Arthropoda > Insecta > Lepidoptera > Hesperiidae > Thymelicus > Thymelicus lineola. The sequence goes on from OZ010704.1 coordinate 7,007,426, forward strand.
GCTTCCTTCTGGCTAGCAACGCTTCTCTAACCCCGCTGGTATTCAACTTAAGAAATAACGATTGATGTAGTATGAACAATTACCAATAATAAAAATAATTGTATATTTTCATCAGAACCATGCCAAATCCAAGATTCCTACTCCCGAGCAACAAAATGTGTGCGTATGACGTCACAATTGTCGTCTATTCAGTTGCGAAATTACGAGAGTCGACGCGCGCCGAACTAATTTCAGCGAACGAGGAAATTATGCGGATAAAATTCACCAAAATGTTCTGTTCGCTGTACATAACATGAGGGTAGGTAGCAATTAGGATTTTTGTGTACATAATTAGAGGTATACTTAGTAAGCCTTAAAAAATTCATAGAAATGACATAATGAATGATGTAACGTGACGTTTGAATGATGGTGACCAATTCCTACCAGGTGAAACATTCACTCGTTTTCGGCCTACCCTTGGCTATTATTCAAAGGAATGATGACATCCGAAGTATGAAAGCAAGGGCCCTGTATCTAAGTATCCACATTGCATGCTTGAATGGGACTATCCTTTGGGCTACGAGCGTTGCTCCAACATATAACGATATTTATCGTAAATAGAATATGCTTGGTGCATAATATTTTCGTTGTAACCGTTATAACATAATATCAACGCAGTATTCCAGCCTTACTCGGCAAACGAGCGCAATGTTCCTGTCGGATTTTACGTTAGATAATAACTTTTGCGGTGGGAGATTGTATATTATTTATAGTTGTTATACAGGTGACTTAGTTTCACAACTACTGTGCTGTACAGTGCAGGATGACTTTATGGCGTAGTCTGTGGTCGCTGGATGACGTCACGGGACAACTTTGTCCTTAACACGAGTTGGATCTTTTATGAAATGCATGTCGTTATAAATTTTGGGCTCCTAAGAACACTAAAACATGCCTTTAAGCTCATTAGATGATTGTTATTGTTTATTAAAAAAATATAATTAAGCTTTTTGTAGCCACACTACTACCTATAATTAGGTTACTATAATTAGGCTTTTTGTTTTGTAGTGGCTTCATTATCAGGCCCTGACGGTCAAAAAAGGCCATAGTATCTTAACTACTTCTTAAGCCAAGCAAACGTCGATAATGCCTAGATGCTCAGGATAATAAGACTAACTTCATGTGACATCATTATAACTATTTACTTTATCATCCCATTAACATTTACATTTTAGCTCAACCGAATACCAGGAAATGGATTTTTAACTTGTAAGATTTGATGACATGTTACCGGGACAGGTAAAAATAAATAAAAGCTTGTGAAAAGCATATAAAATGCATCCAATCGAATAATAGATACCTGTTAGGTCAATCGGTCAATCAGTTGGTCGATCGATCAGTTGGTTGGTTGGACAGTCGATCGGTCGGTCGATCAATTGTTCAATTTGAGTGAAACTTGAGTGAGATACCGTTTATAGTCGATCTGAAGACGGTATATCTAATCTACTTAACGCTGACATTGGCATAAAGTTAGTATCCAGTGCAAGTCAGAACTTAACTGTTAAAAGCTAAGCTAAACTAACCAGTTAGAGCTTAACTGGATGATGCAATAATTTCAACATAGGTTAAAATAAGAGTTATTGAGTTTCAACTAGAAAAAAAATACTTGGACAAAGTAGAACAAGTACTTATTTTTGTCAAACCTTTACATAATAAAAGTTAATACTAGGCGTGCCTTTTAAGTTCTGTCGTTTCCATATTTCCCGGCAATTTTGAATTTGGAAATGTTCTATATTTGAAAGTGTTTAAATTTTGAATCTCAAAACAGTTGAAAGTATTAGGATTAATGCTATTGTTTAGTCACAGCGTCGATTGGAATCTGTCAGGATACGTACGAAAATTAATCTTTCTAAGGAAAATGTTCGTGCAATAATTTTCTACAACTTTAGTAGAGGCCTGACACGGCTTCAATGTTTTGAAGAGCTAACATTTGTATTCAGTGATGAAGCCCCATGTCTGCGGATTGTCGAACGCTCGTATTTAGAATTCCAGCGTGGACATACTAGTGTTAGTGACAAATCTCGCGAAGGACGCCCAAAATCCGCCTTCACTGAAAATAACATCATTGCTGTGAGACAACTAATTCTCGAAGATCGTCATGTGATGTATCTAGAGATAGAGGATCTATTAGGCATCTCAGGGACAACCATTCAGAAGATCTTGCATGAAGCGCTTGGTGTGAGAAAGCTAGTTTGCCGTTGGATACCGTATCTGCTTTCCGACGATCACAAAGCGGCCCGCGTCAGATGGTGTAAGAAAACTCTGCAAAGGTTCAACCGAGGAGAGTCAAATCACGTCTACGGCATCATCAGTAGTGACGATCTTGGATCTATGCCTACGATCCTGATTCCAAACAACAATCTACAATCTAGGTCTTTCAAGACAAGCCAAAGTGGACTAAAGTTGTTCGTTCTCGAAGCACTTCAAAGAAGATGGTGGCCACGCTCATTGGAAAAACCGACCATGTTGCGACTATTGCACTTGAAGATCGTAGAAGGGTTAACGCAGAGTGGTATACCACTGTTTGTTTACTACAAGTCATCGCCGAACTTCGAAAATCTAACTCAAAGCGACGCATCATCTTGCACCACGACAACGCAAGCTCACACAGCGCTCGTCAAACGATTGAGTATTTGAAGCAGGAAAAAGTAGAAATTCTTGACCATCCTCCATACAGTCCTGACCTAAGCCCTAACGATTTCTTTACAATTCCTAAAATTAAAAAAAGTCTTCGTGGTCAAAGGTTCCAGTCCGGTGAAGAAGCAGTCGACGCTTTCAAGTCAGCCATTTTGAACACCCTCACTTTAGAGTGGAATAAATGTTATAATAACTGCTTTGAGCGAATGGAAAAGTGTATTAAACTACGTGGTGAATACTTTGAAAAACAATAAAAAGTCCTATATGGTTCTAGTTGTGTATTTTTCTTCAAACGACAAAACTTAAAAGGCATGCCTCGTAAGTTCTTTAAGCCTTTAAAAAAGATTCTCAGATATCAGAATAGACTTGTGCCCTGTAGTGGGACACTGATGGGTTGAAATCATAAACTTGGTCGCACATTCAACTTAGAAACAGTTGTTATTTTTTAAACGCTTTTATATAACACTAGCTGTGCCTCGCGGTTTAACCCGCGTTAATTTGTGGAAAAAACTAACTACTAAAATATGTGATGTTATATAGCCTTCCTCGATAAATGGACTATCAAACAAAAAAAAAATTCAATTGGAAGCAGTAGTTCTTGAGATTAGCGCGTTCAACCAAACAAACTCTTCAGCTTTATAATATTAGTACAGATTTAGCTCACCTTGCTTGTGTGAATCAAATCTTGCCTTAGTCCTCGTATCCTAAGGAGTTGAAAACAAACAATGCATTTTTGTGACTAACATATTTCGCTTTACAAAAGTGTGTAGGTATGTAGTTCTTAAATTATTAATTATCCGTTGTAAAAATAAGACGAAATATGACTTATGTTAGCAGTGATTTTTTTTTGTTACCACTTACATTAATTAACACAATATGTCCCATAATTAACAATAATCTTGTTATTTAGTAACAAGACTAGTTTAGTCTTTGTCCAGAAATCGCTTCCACTGTACCGTAACCTAATTTACATAAAGTTTTCGTTTAATCTTGATAATGGAAACTGGCGTCCAGAGACATCGGGGATCCTTGTTCAATTATCAATCGCTTTTATTTGGTTATGGCTATTGAAATTTTATAGACTTCATGCATAAATTTTTATAGATTCATGCATAATATCGGTGCAGTCTAAAATAAGTTCGTATTAACCTATGAAATTAAGAAAAAGGGAACTGCCAAGATGGCAGACAGATTGAGGGAATCGCGAATCAAAGTAAAAACTAAATAACGTTGAATTGATAAAATCGGGTGTTATCAGGCAATAAATAGATAGTATCCTTGTGCCTGTCGAATTGTGTGTTTTATTTAGTATCCTGGTAATCCTGGCATATAACTACGCCCACAGAGAGAGATCCATGTTCATAGTCCTGAAGTAATCTTTGATACATGGTTTGCAGAGATGATCTGAGTTCATACGAATGAGTACCTCCACAGAGCCCTGTCCTATATCAGGCGTGGGATAAACCCAGATGGTGAGATAATTTTCATGAGAAGAACACAGAGAGAGATCTATGTTCATAGTACTGAACTCAGATGATCTGAATATACGGATGAGTATGTACCTCCACAGAGCCCTGTGCTATACATATATAAATTAGGCATCAGTCATTGAAGTATTATTACTAGCGTATAGAACCGATACCGCGAACACGATTATGTCCCAATGAATTGGCGCTACTGGGCTTCAATCCTTAATGGATTCGTTCGGTTTTGAAAGAAGAACGGGGGCTCAATTTTGAAAATCGAACCTCCCGGGCGGGACATACATTTTATTCGAGATGTCTGTTCTATGACATTATACTTCAATGGCATCAGTCCCCTTTTATAGTGCCTGGCTATCGTACTCCTTCTTGGCTCAACCGTGAAATGTTATTTCTGTTTCGTTATTGATCCCTAATTTTTATCAATATATTAAACAGTAATTTATTAAAAAAAAAGTGTGTGCGTGTAATCTTTGCACGCGATTGATATAAAACTTGGACGATGGTGATACATATTACCAAAAAAATTAAACTTTTTGGTACCCCACTCAGGTATTTATTTATTTATTCAGATTTTATTAACCACAAAATTAGGGTACAATTGGCGAGATTAATGCTTAATGCATGCATGCATGCAGGTATGTTCGCTGAATTCGTCTTCTTCCCCATAACTACCCCCCCTTCAAACAGCCAGTTTTGTAATACTCAAATCAAACCCTTTCATTTGATATCCCACTCGGGTATGTTCACTGAATTAAATAAATTCATCCCCTTCCCTACAATTATCTAGTGCGTCTGCTCCAGTAATAAGTTATTCTACAAAAAAATAATGGATTCCTGTGAAGTAGTTCCTTTAATTCTCATAATTAGAAAGTCATTGGGCTGTAAGCGCGGATACTGAAGATAAGAAAAAGCAATTAGTCTTAAGTCTTAACAAACCCGTAAAACGTAACTAATGTATGAAACCGCTGAACACCGATTACTGATCTGAATTTCAGTGTCGCATTAAGAGATAGATTGAATGCGGTAAAATGTTTCCATCGGTATCCGCGACATCTGAATATCAAATGAGCCGCATCGAAGGCGGAGGAATTAATGTTATACCGCTTTTTATGGCCTATTAGACTGAGGATGCTTTGGAAGCACTTTCAAGAAATTTACATGCAATAAGCCAATTGAGTTTTAACCACAGATATTAGATATGTATGTGTCTGTGGTTAGAAAAGTTAGGGAGCAGGTTCACTGTATGTTTGTTACCTTAGTACGTCATTTATTAACAAAGGAAACTTATTTTTTTCCTCATATTAAATCTCGTACTTATCATAATTTAGTTATGGTGAGGAACTGAGGGAGATCTTTAAATATGAAAGGTATATAATTTTAGATCTCATCGAACGTCATTTCGTTGAAAAAGTTATTTCGTTTGGTAAATGTTTGACAACATAATATTCTATGGTAATTTCATGCGTTGCTAGTGCGTTAGTCGACGTATGTATGAATGTCATTTCAACGCACTGTGCTTGCTACCTTGCCGGCTTCTGTCGCAGCTTATGACACCGTAGTATGCCGGCATGGGGATTGGGATCATTTTATGTCATCCCAATACGGCTACTGTGGAATGTATGGTTTTGAACAATGAGATTTTAAATCCATAAAAAGTATTGATTGCAATCAATCAATCAATCAAATATTTTATTTGTGAAGTAAGGTACATAAACATGGTAACATTAAGATTTAAGACATAGTTCGCTTACTCTGCCAATAATTTGGCGTACAAAATTAATTAAGTTTAAGGTCTATAAGTTGATTCTCTTGTATTATCAATTAAATTAACATGTCACGTAAATACTATTAAAATCTTAAAAATGTCAGTAGTTGCTTCATAACATATACTAAAGATTTACCGAAGATAAACAAAATAATTATTAATACCATTATAACTTTCAAAGAAGATGATGAGTTTCAGATCTGTGGAACTTCTAATTTCAGTTTGAAGGGTGTTGAGATCAATACTTACAGATTACTTTGTGAGTAGTGTAATTAAGAGGCGGCTCCAATAATAATTATAATCGACACATTGCTTGTAGTTAGTTAAAAGTTAGGTTAGGCCCAATTTTATAAATACGGACAGAAACATTATTTTTTATTATACTAGTGGCAAATCACTTATCTCTGTATTCCGTGGTGGCAAAGCTTTAAACAAGGGGATATTTCTGATATTTATTTAACAATATTTAGCAAAAATATTTTCCAAATAAAAAGTAAAAGATAATTAAAAAAAATTCTTAGATTTTTATGAATTGTTGCTTTTTAGTTCATTTTACATTGTACTGAGAAGAAATGTAATCCCTAGAGCTGGCCATACACGATCAAGTGTACTTGTCAAGTTTGCAGTTTAACTTGTTACGGCATCCAGTGTGCATGAGATAGCTACGAGTATATGGCCAGATAGCCATACCGTGGCCATACACCGTCAAGTTTACTGGATGCCGCGCCAATTCAAACTGCAAACTTGACAAGAACACTTGATCATGTATGGTCACCATTATACTCCTTTTTCCTATTACCTGTATGTATTTTAGTAATAAGCAAAAATAAAAGCATACTTGTAATGTACTGTTTATGTCAATTTTCATTTTAGTCAGCAAATTATTTTTGCTGATATCCCTTAGCACATAAGGTACATGTAAGATTTTATTTTATATTTTTTCCCACTTGATCGGCCCAATAAATATGTATTATATGTATGCCCATTCCAAATTACAGCTTTCTGGTACTATATAGTCTTAGAGCTTAGCTGCGGACGAACGGACGGACGGACATGACTTTACTAATTCACTATAAAACCCTAAAAACTAAATCAGGGAGGCATGTTTATAGTTCGTTTACTACCTAGTCATAAAAAAAATTTCAATAGGTATTATGAGAGATAAAAGAAAAAACATACATTTTATAACGAAGAGTAATATAACTGTGGTTTGGAAATTTTTATTTTCCGCTACAGAGTGAATTTCTATTCAGATATGGCGTGTTTGATTGTTTTGTACTGTGGTTTTGTATGTTTATTTATACGGACGACACAGTCGAGATACGCTCGTGGCATTATAAAGAAACGAGGTATGAGTTTCTCGTTTGTTTTTGCGGTTTTGCAGACGACGTTATTTTGTAAATAGGAGTCGCTCACCCGACCTCAGTTTTTCAGACTCATCTGCAAAAACGCTTAAGAGATTCTTATTAAAATATAATTTATAAAATTAGAGTCGGTGCTCGGGTATCCAGGAGCGACTTACATGTAGTTTTTTTTCTAATGTATGTTTTTGAAATTACTTACTTCAGCAAAGGAAACCATGATGAGAAAATCTAAATGCTTAGGAATTTAAAATGTTCTCAAAGGATTTTGGACTCTTTCAATCCTTACCCTGTACTGTTATGTAAAAATAAAATGTAATGGTGTATGGAATGTTGGCGACCTTAATAAATAAATAAAAAAATAAATAAATCCATACTTGACCAGTCAGTGCAATGGGCTATGGCCTAGACCCCTCACATTGTAAAAGACCCGAGCCCAGCAGTGGGATACTTATGTTAGCGAATGTGTTTTTATGTTTTCAATAAAATGAATGATCAATGATAACTTTCTGATCTGATTCAACGACATAGCAAAAAAAAAACATGAGAGGTGTCAAGGGACACCCGGATGGAACGAAGTTCCTTTCGATTTAAGTATTGTTTTTTGAAGTGATTTAGAAAGTTGTACAGCGCCATCTCTGTAAAACTCTCTTTATCACTTCAAAAAAAGTGTCGTCATTCGTAAGAATCAAAAAGTGTCGTAAGATTTTTTTCCGTCTAGCCCCCTTTCACAACGCACGATAAAATCAGTGTGTTATTGATATTTATATTTATTTAGTGTTGCTGATGTCCATAGGCGACAATAGTCATTTTTAACATCAGGTGGATCGTTAGCTCGTTTGCCGGCTATTTCCATAAAATAATACCTTGGTAGAAGAATACCTAACATATTAATTAAGGTATGCTACAGAAAAACGTATGTACTGTATCACAGTAGATACATTTTTCTGTCATTATTTTTAGGCTTACGATAAGTCTAAAAGATAAGATAACTGCATCATTTTTAAACCCGTGATAAACAAACCGGTTTATCAATATACCAATATTTATCAATTTATGCGTGTTTTAGTATAATTATGACTGTAAGGACGCATAGTCTTTAATTATTGTTCTGTGAGTAATGGCACCCAAAGCAAAGAAGAAGGATAGTAAAAATGTGGAGAATACAAAAGTGGAGAAAAAAACACAATCTAGTGTGGAGAGTAATTGTAATGTAAGTATCTTTCATGTTTTTTTCACATCATCTTTTCTTTTTTCCTTTTCTTGGCTATTCCATTCTGTTTTGTCACTGCTCTATTATTGGTATGTTTGTCATTTGATAACACTTTCTTTATTCTTTACTTTACCTTTTTTACTTTATAATATCATTGCTTTACTTTATTTAGGTACGCCTGGACCCATATTTTTTTCATGTTGTTTTCTACTTACTACTGTATCGCCTGAAAGAAATCGCTCTAAAGCGATAAAGTCGCAGACTGTTTTGTATTCCGTTCTTGTGCTCTTATGTATACCTAATATTAATTATTTTATGGTGTACAAACAATAAAGAGTGTAATGTACTGGGTGTATGTACCTTATAGGAGGGTTAAGGTCGTAGCCCATCTAAACGACACTGCTCCCACCCAACCAAAGTATGAGAATTCAAATATAAACTTTAAATCGTGCTCTGTAGATACTAACTTATTGAACCGTTCGTTGTTGCTATGGACGTATATACAATAGTTATCAGTAGAGGTAGGATTTAAGAAATATTTCAAATCAATCTTCTTTATCTTTGTATTCGTTTTCTTGACTTCATTCAGTTTAAGCTACTATTCATGTTCATAATATATTTGTTGCGTTCCATGATTATTACAATAAGTGCTATGTCAGGTTACTAAATCCATTATAGACCCTGTCGGGCACAGCGAATAAAAAGAGAGAAGGATGCTTAATGTCAATTAATTTTATCATTCATATTATTTTGTCAGTAAATTTAATAAATCCTTTAATTAATTTTATTTTGAATAACCAAATTAATTTTGTGACATAATGCGCAACCCAGACGGAGTTCTTCCTGTATTTTGTAGAATTGCTTGCAATTTTCTCTTTGGTCTATGTTAGCTATAATACGGATTATTTTTTCCTGTTTCGTGAAAAGAGATGGGACGGCTGTGCTATTACCCCATAGGCAGTGGCGGTACAGCCATACAAGTCGAAAAGCCCAGCTTACTATCATTGCCTTACTATCATCACTCTGCGGCTGTTAACACTCATATTAGGTATTTGTTGGTAAATATTATACGTATGGAATGGAGTGTTCTGCGTTGTCGGGCCAAACATCCTGAGATCCTGGGTTGTACGACACAACTGTGCTTGCCTTGTTCTGACGGCCTAGGCACGCCCAAAAGATAATCCCGTAACTGGCCATACATGATCAAGTTTACTTATCAAGTTTGCAGCTGACTTGATGCGGCATCCAGTTTGCATGAGCGGTCTTTAATGCGAGTACTTACCGCTCAAGATAGCCATACATCTTCTCTTCATTATTTTCACAATACCGCCTTTGATGTTTCACATACTTCCCGAAGGTTGACTGGTAGAGAATTCTTTTAGCATTAAGTCCGCCTTTGTACCTCTTACATTGTTTTTAGGTTCAAAAGTTTAAATAAATAAATAAATACACCGTCTTTATCAGAAGCCTCAAGTCCTTGAACTTGATCATGTATAGCCAGTTTAAGGTGAGCGTGGGCGTATGCATATTAATTATGCACTAATGACAGTGACGCAGTTTTAATATCAGTGGTCATTTTAATCTCACAAAGTGCGTACCTATGCGAAAGATGCTATCCTTGCTATTATTTTATTAATGTGCGCTTTCTCATTTATGTGGTTGTCGATAACAATACCAAGAAATGTAAATTGATTAACAGTTTCCGAGTAAATACCTTGATACTTGTAATTTAAGTCAAGTGATGGTCTTTGGTAGCGGTGAAAAGTTGTCAGTTTTGTTTTGGTGTATTTTATTTCAAGGTTACCTATATTCGCGCAACCAACCGAGGGTTTTGTCTAATATGTCGGTAAGTTTATCATCTGTTATTTTTATTTTTGTATTGAGGTTATTAGGGCTATATCGTCTGCGAATAGCACACATGGTTCATTCATAATTTTGGGAATTTGACATACAACAACATTTCCTTGGGGTATTGAAGTATTTATGATCTTGCAAATAATATTATTATTATGTAAAGTTTTACAGTGGTGATCGTAATACTCGATCATTATTGATTACTAACTTTTGTCGATATCTTTTAAGTACGATACAAACCATTTATGAGCGATTCCACGAATATCTATAACGTATAGTTTGTCTAATAAGATGATAAATTGGACTTTGTCGAAAGCTTTTCTTTTTTTTTGTTACATACTTTCGTAATCGAGTCCATACATCCCTTAGATGACTTTTAGTTCTCTTTACTTTAACATTGTGTAGGTACAGATTTGTTTCCTAAAGTTTACAAGGCTAATCAGTCATACATACATCATAATATTTAGGTACTATAGATATAGTTTTTGGTACCCCAAATTTAATGTCTTGTCTTCCACCTAAATCTGCATATAACAATTCTATTGTGAAGACCATTCTAACTTAATTTCTTCTTTTATTTCCAGATCAATCAATGTTTAGGACGAGTGCTGATAATTGGGATTGCAGTGCTGATACCAATAGTAGCGGTTGCACTAAAAATGTACCTCGATGTGACAACAGTACCAGATTTACCCAGAGTAGACTTAGATGAATGGTGGGGGCCAACTAATGCCAAGACTAAAACTAGCGACACGTCAATAAGAAAATTTAGGGTCATGTTTTCTGATGGTGTAAGTGAAAGTCTGTAGTAATTATTAGTAGCTTCTCACTAGCTTCAACAAATTAATGGCTCAAAACTGAGCATGGGTTTTTTCTTGAGGAGGCTTAGAACATACACCACTATGCTCCTCTAATGGAGATAGGTGGACAGGTTAGTGACCAACTGTGGCGATAGTTTTCATGCCAGCTGAAGGCCTCCTGGCTTAGCGACCATTTTTAACGGCTTCACATGCCCTCCAAAATATGAAAACACAAATTGTTTGCCTTTAGCGGTCAACTATCCAACTACTGACCATGCCAACTATCGCCTAACTCAGTCAATCACTAAGGATCGACACAAAGCGCCGGGCTATGGAATATCCCTGCGTCTCATAATTATTGAGAACCTGGCGCGCAGTACACACTCCACGCTGCCTCAGGAACAGCGGAAGATTTAGTGGCCATCTCAGTTGTCGATAGTATGCCTTTAAAGGTTGCTGATTATGGAATAACTACCATTATTCAATGTTAGATAAGCATTCACAACGTTACCCTGCATAGTACGTTTTTAAAAAATTTACCCCTAGGTGTCATCCATCCAGGTACCGATGACATCCGAAGTTGTTTAGCTCGGTCGGCCTGCATGTTAGGAGAGGCTCATGTCCAGTAGCGGACCTCTAAAGGCTGATGGATGGATGAATGGATGGAGGGATAGCTCGGTCTCTTACGATTGCTACTGTTTCTGCATCTTACTTAATGTCTTTACCTAATAAACATACATTATAAGGTAATTGCAGTGAACGAATATACTAGTATATTAGTTCATTGGGTAATTGAGATTTTCCTAGTAAGCCACAATCATGCCTGTAGAAGGACCTCTATATGGCAATTTTAATTGAACCCTGAACAGTTTAATTAATTACAAAAATCCTTACAATATTCTTTATTTCAGTAGGAAATTAAATAAATATTATAAAATCAGTCACGTATAACTAGTGATGTGTAGATTATGATATAAATAGATCAGTAAATACCCTCTAAATTGCCACGTCAGCCTATCAATACAATACATACGTGGTCCCTCGCGATTGTATTATGTAAACAATAATAATACTGTTATCTATGCTATAACTTGGTGCTGGCATTGATTACGCTTGGAGAATTGTGTAATATTGTATTATTCATGTATACACTTGCGTACCGTTAGTTTACTCTTGTTGTAAACTGTGCATAGTATACCTAATAATAATGATAATACGGAGGACTATCTTTGGATGTGTCAAACTGTACAGAGGATAGTATCCGTCTTGAGTCACACACATGCATTATTTTAATCACAGAGTTTTAATGTTTCGCAAAGGGGCCAATACGTGTTGGACCTGTGTCCTCACGCAAGCCTACCAATTTATCGGGTCCATTTACAATTAGGATATGTGACATATAATATGTATATAATTTATCTGCGTAATGTAATGCCTCAACTTTGTTGCCCAAAATATAAAAGTCTCCGTGTGAATGAGGTAGTAAAAATTACTGCAGGCACTTTCTGGAATTAAAATGGCTAAAGTTAATTTTACTAGCGTGTTCAGTGCCACAAAAGGCGAACTAGTTGTAGGTCACTCACAAATTTTTAGAAACTCCAAACAACTTCAATCCAACATCATTATTATCATTACTAAAGTGGTTTTTAGAACATACGAAGCAAGCCAATTATAAGTTTTTCGTTAATTAGGGCTTAAAAACTTCGTTCGGAAGGAATATTCAAAGCGAATTTTCTGGGATTCTACAATCCACAACTTTATATTTACGCTTTCTGGTTCTTTGATAATTAGGTTGTGTTTTACGGTCTCATACATTTGATGAAAATACGGAATAAGGATGTTGACACTAATTGTAGATTAATATTTTATGTTTAAAGTATTTGTGGTGACATTTAAAGCCCTAAAATATTATTCCTTTAACGAAATCACTCACAATAATACAATAAATTAAATATCATTAATTTAAAATGTTAAAAAAGTACTTACTGTCACGTGACCTCAAAAGCCATTTTGAGAATATGACGTGATTGTTCGTATTTTTAAATCAAATTCAACAAACTTCATTAAACGGCTAGAACTGAATATCGGTTAGTGACTTCACGTGACGTTTTTGGTGGGGATACCTATTGATTTCTGTTTATCAATTTTTGTTTATATTATTATTTGTATGTATAATATTTTTTTTTTGAACATTAAGGTCCTATCTATAAAATAAAATTGAATTCTAAAATTAGTCAACATCCCTATTATCAACGGGTTGAAGTATATTAAACTCCATCCATCCACTTATGAGTCCAAATCATGCTTGTGGTATATCTTATTGAATAACGAATGAGGTAATTACTAGGACCGTTTTGCTGGAGTTCGATGGTTTTTATTCCACTTTACAAAAAAGGGCTTAAGCGCAGGTTTTAAGCTAGTTACCTGGTTGCAACTGTCATTTTAGAATCAACTCTTTAATGTTTCTATCATATTGTCGTCGTGGTATACGCGAGTATTTTTTTAATAAAGCATCAGTGCTTTTGATATAAAGGATGGTAGCCCTTGTTCCTTACTTTTAGATGTCAGATCTTGCTTGTAGGACATTGCCATAAACTCCAATTTATTTCTTCTTCTGTTCTTACATACCACAATATTATGATGATACCATAACCTTTTTTAATTCTAGATGTTAGAAGGATTGCGGAGAAAGTCAGATTCCTACCGTCGAGTGACTTACACTAAGAGTATGAAGAGTGTGAACGAAACTTGGGCGTATGGGGTAAATTCTGACACGTTTGCCCAAATCTTCGCACACTGGCAGTTTAAGTACAAGAATAGGGATCAAGTGAGGTTCCTGAATAAGTTCGATCACTTCAAGACAGTAATACAAGGCCTGGATATTCATTTTCTTCATGTGAAACCAAATGTGGCGAATAATATCAAGGTATGTATGTTTCGAGTTGGAAACTAACTCTCTTATTCATAAAAAAACTAGCAAAGTAATAGAAGACTTATGAAGTGTTTTGTTTCTTTCACTCTTATGAAACACGTTAAAGATAAAACATATAACAGTGCAATAGTTAAAATAGGTGGCTAAAATCTTATAATATAACGCTTATGTCCATATCATAGATTTGTAATCTATGGTTCGTCCATATGCATGTTTGAAATAAAATTGTCACCCATTTATTTTGTTATCAATGACTTGATAACTTTGATGGTTCAATTCCCGGCCGGAGCAGTCATTTAAGTTTGTTATCGGATTTTGAATATTTGTGATGTCTTATTTGTGTCACAAGTTCTGGATTATGAGTATGTTTGTGTGTAAGGGAATATTTTTTTAGAGATTTTAGTAGTCTTTTATGGCAAAAAAGGTCAACAAATGATTACATGTACTTCGGATGTGCTTTGTAATATTGTTTTATTCATAGCTCTCCTTATTCCTAGTTCTTTCTATTCACGGTTAATTAAAGATGTCTTGTCTTGTCTCAAAAGTCACATTCGTTTAAGCTATTTTATAAAAAACGAGCTGTGTCTCGCGGTTTCACCAGCGTTAATTTGTGGAAAAAACTAACTACTAAAATATACAATGTTGTATAGCCTAAAGACTACCTCAATAAATGGACTATCAAACACAAAACTAATTTTTCAATTCGAACCAGTACTTCCTGAGATTAGCGCGTTCAACCAAACAAACAAACTCTGCAGCTTTTTAATATTAGTATAGATATAATTTCTATGTAGCCTCAATATATCCAAAAAATGCTAAATATACGAAAAAGCTCTGAATTTAAAATGAAGGTATTATAAATAGAAAACTTCTATCAGGTGAAAGTTAGTGAGCCGGTGTACATAATTTACGCCAGTGTTCCAGTCTACCTCTCACGTCAATCTTTATTACTGCTTAAATTTCTAAAAAGGGATGGGTTAATTTGGTAGAAAAGTTTAATTTTGTCTCGTTGGAATACATTTTGTCTCAACTAAAGTTCTACTAAGATTCATGTTTTCAGCTAACGGTTAACTATTAAACAGATATTTTAAAAGTTTCTTTTTTCAATTATGTATGATACTTTGGACAAGAATTTATTTTAACAAAAAGATCTCTTAATAAATTACCAGGTAATTGGTTCTTTGGTGTTTTTTGGGATTGGGCTTTCTTTCATTCTATGTTTGGTACTTTATAAAGAGAGCTGATCATAAAACTTTGAGACCGTGATCGAGGATTATAACGCCATTTATCGACAGAAAATATAAACTTGGTATTGGCGACATTTTTAGAGTTAGAGTACGTAGATAAATTACTATAATAATCATGCCTTTATTAATTATGCCATGATTAATTATGATTTATTAATTATGAATTATGAAACTTCTATCATCGCCGACACTGAACTTTTTAATGCAACGCATACTCATAAATCGTATTTTACAATATTAGTATTATAAATTATATTAAGAGAATATGAACTAATTTTCATAATAAAATACGAAAAATATAATTAAAATTACTAAAATAAAATAATAAAACATGAACTCTAATTTAATTAGTAATTTCTCTTTTAATATTTTGGCATTAAATTATAATACTAGAAAATTCATTTAAATAAAAATATATTACAAGAAATAAAATAATTGAAATACTTTCCTATTACCAGTCAATAATCACTTGAAGAGGGATTCAGAGTGTTTAATCACGGACACAGGAGCCGTCCGTTCCGTCCAACGTCTGACTCGCTTCTGAATCCGAAGAGCTTTTTTGTTTGTTTCGAATGAGTAGTTGCTGTTGGCCCTACTGGCGGTTTGCACGTGGTTTTATAACGAACTGTGACTATGGTTCTATAAAATTCTAGTAATATTGGTATTATAAAATACGAATCGTGAGTACTCGTTTTATTAAAATGTTCTTTATTAAACTTTGCCACAGGTTATTCCATTGCTATTGATCCATGGATGGCCCGGATCGATACGAGAGTTCTACGAAGCCATTCCTCTGTTGACCACTGAAAGACCAGGATACGACTTTGTGTTCGAAGTCATCGTTCCTAGTCTACCAGGTTTCGTGTATTCTCAGGTCAGTATCACAGTATTTCAAAACCTAACGAAGTGACCTCCAGTTAATAACAGCATTTACCTTGGTAAATTGTTATTAACTTAATAGCTTCTTATTGGTTTTGTATGATTGTGTGATCGAAAATAAATCAGACAGGGATTGTATGGGCGTTTCTTTATTTGGACGACACGGCAGAGACAAAAAACGTAGAAAAAGTAAGAAATCTATCCACGGAGTGTCATTGTCGCGTTTGCCTATTGCCTTCATGATACAGCTTTCATCGAATCGTGAAATGAAACACTGTGGACAATGGACAATTAGGTCACAATTTGCTATAAAACTTTTAATATGTTTCGATTGCAGAGTTGGTATGATCACTTTGAAAATAGGTTTATCGCTTTCTTGTTACTGCAATAACTTTATAGCATCGGTTATTGAATGCTCTGCCTGCGTCAGCCATTACTATAAAATTCTAAAATGTATGAAATGCATTTTCCGCCATGCATCTACGTAAACTCAAAAATATTTGACAAAGAAAAGCAAAGCGCTCTTTAGCTTATCTTATTAATACTTAAACTAATAAAATGCAACAAGTTAGCGAGGTTCTCAGATAATTGATGTTGTGGTTTATTAAGATTAAAGCGTGAATAATACAGCGAAATAACGTCTTGAAATTCTTGTCTGCAAAGCTAAAGGATATTGCCTCGAAGGCTAAACTAATATTAGTGTATAATATATTTCTTCCAGGCGCCAGTAAGACCAGGGTTAAATCCATTCAAAATAGCCATAATACTGCGTAACCTTATGAACCGACTTGGCTTTGAGAGATTTTATCTACAAGGAGGGGATCTAGGTCATCTAATTGGATCACACATAGCGACACTATTCCCCGAACAAGTTCTTGGCTTCCATACAAACTTTCCAGTCAACTTGTCCAAACACGCAGATTTAACTTGGATTTTAGGAGCAATTTGGCCATCTCTGGTCGCAAAAGAAAATGTGGACAAATTGTATCCACTGAGTGATAAAGTAAGCCACATGTTAGAAGAGACAGGATATTTGCATCTACAAGGAACTAAACCAGATACTATTGGTAAGTCTTTCGTATTTTTATTTTTGTGACAATGTAAATGGTTACTATGGTTCCTTATTCCTCATTCTCTATTCATCACAAGAAGACTGAATTTTAACATGAAGTGGTATTAAAAATTTTTAATACCAAAATTTTTAACAGGCCGTTAAAAAATTTTAATACCACTTCATGAAAGCCAATTTAGCGTAGCAAGTTGGACTGAAGTCTTTTCACATCTAGAATTGGAAATTATCGCGTTAGCCTTGCAGCAATTTATATCCAATCTAATTTTATTTGTTATTCCAGGTATTATTCTTCAGGATTCTCCCGTTGGGCTCTTAGCTTACACTCTGGACAGGTTTTTGATGTTTTCCAACCCAGAGAATAAAAACCTGGAAGATGGAGGGCTCTCCAAGTTCTCGTCTTCGAGCATCTTAGACAATGTCATGTTGTATTGGAGCACCAACAGCATAACTACTGCTTTGAGATTATACAAGGAGATTTTTAAAAGTTATGATTTAGAACAGACATTAGCAAGGTGAGTTGGAGGCTTTCTTTCTTTCTTTTCTTCTCTTTTTCTTGGCTAGCAATGCATCAGTGATACCTTTGATGTTGCTGATGTCCATGAGTGACGATAGCCACTTACCATCAGGTGACTTGTTTGCCGGCTGTTCTCGTAAAAAGGGTATAATAAAAGAATTTATCGAAG
Source organism: Thymelicus lineola (assembly GCA_963932265.1). Taxonomy (NCBI): domain Eukaryota; kingdom Metazoa; phylum Arthropoda; class Insecta; order Lepidoptera; family Hesperiidae; genus Thymelicus; species Thymelicus lineola. The sequence continues at coordinate 7,025,389 of OZ010704.1, forward strand.
GAGTAGAATTCCATGCAATTTCAAGGATTTTATCACTTTTAAAGAACTTTGAACATACCCTCTATTTTCAGAGTACCTACACCAGTACCAACTTGGGGTCTTCGAGTGAAGCATGAATTCTTCCACAGTCCAGACTTCGTGCTTCGCTGGAAGTACCCGAATCTAATTGGAACCACCGACCTGAGCATTGGAGGAAGATTCGCTGCCTTCGAAATACCTCCAGAATTTAGCAGCGATGTTTTCAAAGCTGTGCAGGCTTTTGAGAAATATAATAGGGCAAACTAAATAAATGCTTAAATTAAGGTTGTCATTCATTCTATTTTTTTACATGTTTTACAACTGGAAAACTCTCGTGATTCAGAGTGAAGAAGTGCCAAGAAATTATGCGGAACGAAATAAGCATTTTTCTCTGAAACCACTGGCTCTACAAGAAAAATGTAAAATACATAAAATTTTAGTCTCCATAAGGGCTACAACTTTTATTGGAAACATTTTTCTTTAAATCAATATTTTGCCAAAGAAACATGAAAAATTAAAATGTTTTCAAGGTATAAAATATGCCTATGATATTCGTTATCAGCGCGTCGAAATACATAGGTATGACAAAATTCAGATCAATCAGAGGTATGAGCTAAAAGGAAGTACACTCGTTGAGACTAGGAAGTTACTACTTATGTACGTATGTATCTGTAGCATCTACTTGTCCAATAGAGACAGTTGCTATACGAAACGGAATTGAAAAAGTTAATCTAAAGACCGGGATTTGAGTTCGGATTGCAAAACTTTCGTTCGCAAAAATGATGGAGAAGCTTTTGAATAAAGATAGGCTGTCTGTAGTGTTACGACACTGAATGGTGTTTTTGACATTGATTTAAAAAACGATAGTTATTTCAATGCAAAACATTGGTAAAAAAATTGGTGCTTTATTTATTCGATGTTCGATTTCAGATATTCGATTCAATATAGAATGTTTAAAAGTAACATCGATTTAACTAGTGATCGGAACTTTTTTAACTAGAATTATTCGATTTTATTGGGTAAATATTTGTTATTTTATGTTCGTAACGAAATTACAAACCGCTTTATAATAGTATTTTTTTCTGACATTTGTGTTTATTAAGGTTAACAATATGTCTAATTCAACTGTACATAACAATATTATCAAAACAAGCCGTAATGCGCGATTAAAATATGAAATGTATTTGATCTGTTAATCGCAAACGTATGAATATCCTAAATGGGCTCATTTAAGTTCAGAGAAGCGGACAGGACGTCAGTGTCCTAAATTCAGTTAAACTGAAGGAAGCGACGCGGTTACAGCCTATGTCTAAAATACAAAAATTTGTCTTGACTGCCTTAAGGTTCTGTACTGGTGAGTGAGGGAGAATTATGATACGATATGGGGACACGTCCAACCAATTTGTTTATTGAGTGATGAAAGAGATGAATGATAATGATTCGAGCGTGGATATTAATAATAACAACAGAGTCATAAACGCTACACACTCATAGCCCCATACCATTATTCCCTGTGTCGTGGTGCCATGTACACACAAACCCAGACAAATAGCGGAATTTCAAACTCATCATTCAAATTCACTGGGAATGGTATTGGTATATGGTACCATTGGAACAGGGCTGTCCTCATCACCTATAATACACACCTGATAATTGCAACCTATAGGTAACTATCCTACTTCTGATCTCGGGTCTTCTATCACAATGAAAAGGGACGGTCATAGTTTGTCAAACTGATTAAGTGCGAATTGGCAGACTTCACACACTTTTGCGAATATTATGGTGAACTATAAGAAGTACATCTCTTCACGGTGTTTACTTATATGATGTTTACAGATAGTCAACAAGTATTGTATAATCATTGGTATTATAATTCATTTGTAGTTAAATTGAAAAATATATACTTCCTTTACTGTTGACAAAATATCAAAGCGATTTCATAGTTGGATCCAAATAGCATCAGTCATGTTGTACATGATTTATAGTTTGTAGTATGAAGCCAAGCAATAGTCAACATACTGTTTTGATAAGCTTTGCACGGGCTGGAAACTAGTGACATGACACAACTTCAAAGGTATACTAAGATTATGTTTTGTCATGGAGGAGAAGAAAAGCCGTAAAGAAACTCCTCAGTACATCTTATAAAAATAAAAATATATTGGCATATTTATTAAAAAAAAATATCCCTAACTTGAACGGACCTGGTTGCAGAGCTGGTCATTTCCATGCCTCTTTGTCATTTAAGTACTCATCTACAGTATATTAACCTTTGCCCAAAAGTTGAGATTTTACATGTTTCCTAAACAATTTCACTGGCAATAGAATTGTACACCAAGCCCCATAAAAGATCGCTGCACTTTATAAAGACGGTAAGATGACGTAACTAATTGGTGCATTCTTCTTGTATGGCTATTATGATAAAATATATTACGTTATATGTATATGTAGGTTTAGAACATTGAGTAATTATTATAGAAACAATTACTGCAATGCTACTAACATAATAGCAAAGAACGAACACAAATGTGAAACGCACTATACTAACTTATTCAAAGAGTATGAATAGATAAATACTTGAAAACCCTTAGTTATCAACCATCTAGACTATTCCAGATCAATGATGCTTAAACCGATCGATCGCTTACGATTAATACAAGCCACAAGCCAGTACAAGCGCTTGAATCTTCACTATTTACAATCTGTTGAATATTTGAATATATTTGTTTATCATGAATAGTTTTCAGACAAGAAAATTCAGTCGCGTCGCCATTTTGATTGTATATAATTAAAGTAGATTTAAAACGTGGTTAGTTTAAAATAAAACGTGAAGTTTTGCCTTGTTGCCTCATAAAGTCATAACCGTGCTGACTGTCAAGTGTTTCAGCTTCGACCTAGACAGACAGACATTTATGCAACAGATAATCATAATTTATTCATCATCATCATATTTTTAACATACTAGTAACCCAACATTGTTTCGCTTCACAAAACTTACGCTGTTTAAATTCATTCATCACCAAAATAATTGCAATTTCTTGGGTTTATTTCCGAAAGTTGATAACCGAATCTCGAGCTCAAAGACACAACTTCGTTTTAGTATTAATAAGACATCCCATTAAAGGTTTTTTTTTGCATATTAGATTATTTACCGAGATATTGAAATACTCTAGATATTTGAATTGGCAAACCATTACACGTCTCTTACAGAGAGTACCAGGAGATCATAGCATAAATTGGATAGTCACAATAACACCGTTCATGTTTTATTCACCAGAAAGATACTAGAAAGAGACGAGACGCAGGAGACGGTAATCGTTTGGAAACGAACCAGTGGTAGTAAATCGAGTTAGTCAGTGCCGGAGTTTGGTTCGGTGTCGTTTTTTGTGCTCAATTTGTTAGATGCTGTCGACTAGACAATAATTGAAATGTTTTACCATTAAATTGTTGCGGGTAGTTTTATATTTTTATGTTAATTGTAAAAAATATAACTATACTATACTAATAGGGTAACCGACATATCTCAAAGAATTAGCCGGCTGAAGTGGCAATGGGCTGGCCACATAGTGCGAAGGACCGATAACCGTTGGGGAAGAAGGGTCCTCGAATGGCGCCCACGTCTCGGAAAAAGGAGCATAGGACGGTCCCCGACCAGGTGGACTGACGACCTGAAGAAGAGAGCGGGCATTCGCTGGATTCAGAAGGCTCAGGACCGGTCAGAGTGGCGCAAGTTAGGGGAGGCCTATGTCCAGCAGTGGACCTCCAAGGGCTGATGGATGGATGATAGTAAAACTCAAAGGGCAACTTTTCTGCATTTTGAATATTTTTTAAAAATTTCGATTAGGGGGCACGTTAACACGATAACACGTAATGTGTTAGAGCACAAATTTTTTTTTTTTTGAATTATTGTCTGTATGTCTGTTTGTCTGTCCGGGCATCACATGAGCACAAACACAAACCCTTGAACGGATTTCGATGAAAATTGGTAAAGTTGTTACTCCGGGTCATATTTTAGGAAACTTATTATCCCGGTAAATTTAAAGGGTTCCCTGGAAAAAGGATGAACACTTGTTTCAGGTTCAATAAATGTTTTTAATAATCGCTTGCTCAATGTAAGGTAATATTTTTCTTTGTAATATTTTGTTGATTTATTGATGGCGGTGTTGACGCATTGAGGACATTAAAAAAGGGTAACAATTGGTCGCAAAAGCTGTCTTATTTCATAGTTGTTCAACAAAAAGTAACTGCAGTGACATGCATACTGGATTAAATTACACTTCATCTGGAATTAAATCAAGTCAAACATAGTTTTGCTCATTACATACCACGGGAAACCAAAACTGATGGCCAAAAAATCCGTGGCTGTTCTAGTATGCGGTACTTCAATGATATTTGTGTCATTTACCGTGAGCCAGTCAATAAATCACGGCCTAAAAAAACCAAGGCGACATCGCCGAACTCAATTTCGGCAAACTGAATTATCTTCAGCAGTTTAGCAGTTTGAGCACGGCAGAATGTCTACACTCGAGAACATACATAAACGAATGGCTGACACTAAACTGAACAAAAAATAGCTTTGGGTTTTTTAATTGGGTTATTATTAACGCTTAATACTCATAGCCCTACACTAGGATTCCCTTTAAAATAAAATAAAAAATCTTTATTCAGTGTACCATTTACATAATAGTTAAACAGTTGATGAAGCAACCTAGTAAGTATAAAATAATTACACTTGTGGCAGGATGCCCCGGTCTTCCTTAACATAAACGTTACATAATAGACTGGAAAAACAAAAAGAAACTTCTAATACAACAATGTACATAAAACAGTGAGTATATCTGCCCCGGCCGGGAATCGAGCGCTGCACACTGCCCCACAATAGAGTTCCCTGTTTCGTGGGTACCATGGACAATTGGACAATACATAAAGAGAAGAACATTCACACCCGGACCGAAAACAGAAATTTCATCTCATCATCCGCTTCGTTGCGAATTGAACCCAGTACCGTTGATACAGCGCGCTACGGCGCCCACGCTGATGCACAAAATTTCATGATAAGTTCTCTGAGTAGTTATGAGGAATAACTATTCCAACTATAATAATATTAAGTAACTACTTGGCTTCAACCCATTAATGGCCCACTACTGGGCACGGGGGCCTCTTGAGGAGGCCTAGAGCATACTCCACCACGCTGCTCCAGTTCGGATTGGTGGCGGGGTTAGTGGCCAACCCGAATGTCAGAAGTTTTCAAACCGCCCCAGGGCCTCCGACATGGCTTAACGACTGTTATCATAATATGATAACAACCGGGACCAACGGCTTTACGTGCCCTCCGAAGCACGGAAACGCTCAAGAATTTTTTGCCACTAGCGGTCACCCATCCAACTACCGACCGCGCCCGCTGTTGCTTAGCTTTGTCGATCACTTAGGATCGACGCAAGCCGCAGGGCTATGAGCGCTTCTGTAACTACTTTATATAGATTAATTCTTAAGATAGAAAATTGCGTATGTGACACGCACGAGAAAGAGAGTGTGTGTATTTTATCACTAATTTATTGTTATTTTATAATCTTCCCGCAAGGCGTGAAGGCGTGATAAATATTTTATCATATTGTATCCCGTTTTAGTATAATTTAAACACATTGTACATATTTTTTAGTTGTCAAAAATCACCATTAAAACCACCTCAGGCTAATGGAAGAGTGCCCTTAGGAAGCCGCCACAGACGCAGTAATGTCCTTATTCAATTTTTTCTAATGGCGAGTAATTTCCTTTGTCTATTTCCGTTCAACGTTTCTTAGTATTCAGAAACGAGAAACGTTGCATTCAATTTAATGGACTGGATTACTTTATTAGGACTGGATTTATTTTTTCTGAGCAATATAATGTTACCTATAAATTGTATAATTAAAGATTGTTTTGGCTTCAACACATTAATGGTCCCCTACTGAGCACGGGTCTCTCCTCTTGAGGAGGCCAAGAGCATACTCCACCATGCTGCTCCAGTGCGGATTGGTGGAGGGGTTAGTGGACATCCCTCGGGTTGCCGGTGTCGGAAGTTTTCATGTCGCCTGATGGCCTTCGACATGGCTTAACGACAGTTACTCGTATGTTACGATAACAACCGGGATCAACGGCTTTACGTGCCCTCCGCAGCACGGAAACGCTCAATGTTTTTTACCACTAGCGGTCACCCATCCAACTACCGACAGCGCCCGCTGTTGCTTAACTTTGTCGATCACTTAGGATCGACACAAACCGCCGGGCTATGAGCGCTTGATAGTTTTAACCAAACTTATTATATGTAGTCTTTTTATGTAAACAAATTAGTTACACATTAGACAGTTGAGCTGATGGGAAGTGATCGCCATTCATGGAAATCAGACACAGGGTTTACAATTTTGTTTTTATTTAATGTATTTTGTAATAATTTCAAATTATCATTTAATTTCCAGAATCACAAACTGTACATACCTTCGATATGTTTTCGACTAACTTTAGACTTTTTTCGACGTCTAATTTCATAGAACTAGGCTTGTCAGTGACCGAAAACACGCGAGTTGAACACGCTTTTAATAACAGTCCTGTTTGTCCTTTAATGTACGAAACCAGGCTAAACGTAGTTCGGTTTTAAATGAAAAGGCAATAAAAGAAACGAGACAAAAGCTAGACAGCGTTGAATACAGCGGTTGAGTAGTAACTCGATTTTGTCGTTGATTTAATCGCGGACGATTTGTCGTGTCCGCGGCGTCGCACTCATTCATTTACATCAGGGATCTCAAAATGTAAATGTGCTGACTTTAAAATTGTATCGTGCCGTTTCTTTAAAATATTCGCTTTTGTGCTGAATCAAATATTTCGCGATATTTTTCTCGATACAGTTTATGTCATATTTTTGTAGCGTAGTGTGCTAGTGTGGTGTTTTGGCAGGATTGCTATGTGAGGAGGGGTTATACTGTCGTTACCAATTGCTGAGAGTCAATTATAAATGAGGGAATCATCAAGGCCATGAAAGAAAAATAACACTATTAGGCACTAAAGAAAACCTTTGATATAAAATTATAAAAATAAAGTCATTAAATACATAAAAATGTAAGAATAAACAATAACAAAAGAAATTCATGAAATAAATTAGAAGTCTATCAGAAAAGTTGGAAGAAATTTGAATAAGCCTTGAGAAGAAAATGACGTCGTAATCCGTCTTTGGGTTTATAATTCCGCCTAACCACAGGACCGGACTGTGAAAAATTACTCGGAATTAATTAAAGAAAATAAAAATTCTTACTCAGGGCTGTCTTTTATGGGATTTAGTGAGGCTTGCGTTTCGGACGTTATTAAGTATCAAAAATATTAAAAATGTATGTCAGTTTTTTTAATTTTTCGTACATTTGCAACCATTTGTATGCACAGTGCGTGCTCGCAAATATATTAGAGTTCAAGTCTTTCATGTTGAAAAATAAAATTCAATGTGCACAGCAATCGTCTGAAGAAGAAGAAAGTAGACACTTTCACCACCGGCCACCGGGATAATTAACCAGAGCTAGTTATTCTTAAAAGCTCGAAGGACCATATGTAACGGTTGCGTAGGTGTTTTGGTTTAGGGTGTTAATAAATGGTTGACTTACGACAACTCAGAGTCACTAACGAATACTTAAATCTCTCCTTAGTACAGAATTTGTATGGAGATTCTTTACTAAGGAGTGATTAAAGTAACCGCTAGAGACTCTGAGTTGGAGCGTTAGATTAAGAATTATAAATGGTAAAATGGTTAATAAATACGCGGCACCCGAGTGGCTGTTGGTACGTAACTATAATATAATCAGGACATTATTAATACTTATAGCAGAAAAACCTTACATTTAAATATAACTTTAATTAGGTACTTTGTTTTTATTAATATTTTTATTTTACAAATTCTTATTATTTTTTACCTTTCATTGAGCTCTCTTACCTTTATAATATTATAAAATATTGATTATAAACGTAATAACTGGAAAAACCTTTAAATGTTAAGTCCTTAGTTGTTTAATATATAAATAATTATAATTAAATACAATAGCTCGACCACGATGCATGCCGTGGTAACCTATAATTAAGACTACTACTACATTAAGTTTTAAGTCTACCCATGACTTGGATGTATTCACAATGTAATTGTCTTGTTGGTTACCCTAATAAAATAAAATAAAATAAATAAATAAATAAAATAATGTTTTAATTAATTAGGAAAAGCATCGCTCGACAATCATGCTGTGATGCAATAATGCATAATCGCTGAGCTGTTCGTTGCAACTCTAAACAGTCAACATGAAATCATATAAGCATTGTTAACATTGCCCAGGTTAATTCAAATAACAGTGGCGGCTAGTGGATCATACAAGTGGTGGTGCACTTTACCAGCGTTTTTAGGGCTCGGAAGGAAACCTTTTGACACTTACGGTCGAATTTGACCGCAAGGCGGGACTCTAGTACTTATGAACATAAATAAATAAACGCTAACACACTTAAACCCCCGTAGTAGGTTATTACCTGTGTATTGTAATGTGGGTGGCATGGACGACACATACATCACAATGACACCCATAACACGATTACAAATATTGTATTTATCTGTCACATAAATATCTGCCTTATTGGGAGTCAAACCCGGGAACCTTTGTTTCGTAGGCAGGGTCGCTACCAACTAGGCTACAGGGTCGTCTTCTATAAATGTCTAAATATTCATTATATAAATGAATTCTCCATACTTTCCTCAAAGGTGAAGTCTGCCAATCCGCACTTGGCCAGTGTGGTAGACTATGGCCTGTACACTTCACATTGTGAGAGAAGACTCGAGCCCAGCAGTGGGACAGTTATGTTATGATGATGATGATGATGACAATAATGTATGTATGTATCCATCATGTCCAGCCACAAATCTGTTTGTCCATGAATAATAAGCGGCGATTCGCCTCGCATGACTCTGGATGTTTGCAATTTACTGAGACAGGGACCACCCTTCCTGGTGTTGACATTGCGTATAAACCTAATTATAATTTATTATAACTGCTTATAAGAAAAATATTTTACAATTGCTATAAAAAAATGTATAGTCCCATTGAAGTATAATGTCATACAATAGACATCTCGAACAAAATGTGTGTCTTTCAAAATCGAACGAATCCATTGAAGATTGAAGGCACGTGGCGCCAATGCAGTGGGACATAAATGGTGTTCGCGGTGTCAGTTCTATATGCTAGTAATAATATACGCTAGTACCTAATAATACGTCAATGTATATTGTATAGTCCTGCCAAATTAGCCCACAAAATTGGGAGGGGCTTACAATAGTTCGCGAAGAGCTGAAAAATTACACATGTAAAGAACACCATTATAAATTAACACATTCGCTGCGGCACGGCAACTATTTTGCCGTACAGTTTGTTGTCCTTGTTTTGCGCGCGGTGCAGGGGTGATCTAACTATGTTCCTTTACGTGTAGAAAAGAGACAGTGAACATTTCAATATTGTAGTTTTTAATAATACGGCAAAATACTTGCCGTAACGCAGCGAATGTGTTAAATGTGAAAAGTTTCATCGATCCCACATCTGCGAAAATAATTGAAAGTAAAAGTTCACATATTGAATGCCATACACGATCAAGTGTACTTGTCATGTCTGCAGTTTGACTTGACGCGTCATCCAATGTGCATTAGATAACTATATGGATAGATAGCTATACCTCGGCCATACACGATCAAGTATACTGGATGCCGCGTCAAGTCCGCTTGACGCTTGATCGAGTACACATGATCGTGTATGGCCTCCATTACCAAATGGTACCTAAGTCTTATCATAAAAATAGACAAGGTAGACAAAAATTGCAAATTGTGCAATATCTATGAAAGTTGTTCAAACTTTTTCCATTTTTGAGATATATTGTAGGCACTTATTATAGCGATTTGAAAAGTTAAAACATTTCAGTCACCTCTTTACTTTTTTGAATATCTCAACAGGCCTTGCACAAAATTCTGTACTGTGAACAACTAAGTTTTTGTTTTGGAGAAAACAAAAGACGCTTTAACCATCATTGTGTAATTAGTAATTTCATAATATCGATCTCACAAACATTTCCGGGCATATCGCGCGGCCTCGCATACACATTACGTATTCGATACCTATTAACATTAATGCGAATGCTTGCGTATGTCAATTGATTTATAGGATATTTGCAGCTACGTAACAAACGGTACAATAAATTATATTGTTTACTAAATTTTAGGCTTTTGCTAAGTTAGTGCGCTCTCCATCTTCATTCCAATTACCATCATTGATTGTTGCTAAGGACTTACTCATTTCATGTAAAAACTGTTTGTTTCAGTCAATGATATTATAAGTTAAAAAGAGGTAGATATGTCACTAGTGTTCCGAAGATGAAGATAAAGATGAAGATGAAGTAAGAACAGTCAATTGACCTCGTCTGCTCGTAGTCGTTCTGTCAATACAAGACGATAGGCAGTTTTGTTGGTCAGAAGTGCTTGAGATTTGACATACAACGTTAAAATGCCTTCGTGTATTATTGTAATGTGATTGGTGTAGTGAAACAAAAGATAAACGTGTGTGTGTTGTAGCTTTTTTCGGAACAGATTTTTTGGTTGATTTGTAAGGGCATGGCGTATCTATAGTTTTTAAATATCATTGGTTTCAGCATGTATCATACAAAAACTACTAAGTAGATTTTAATTATATTTCTAACTTATAGAATAAGTGATTTAGGGTCATTTGCATCAACGCAAATATCACCACAACTGAATTGCAAAATGGTGGAATTTAGAACTATGGTTTTCTAAAACCATCACCGAATATACCTACTACAGATGGCCTGATTTCTTTGTACTTTAAACATTTTAAGCTAAATTGAATCCTCTGTGAAACACAGATAGTATAGCACAGTGAAGTGTTATAAAACGCAGACGCCATACAAACCAGATGAAAACTCTCTGGGAAAAGCAATGCGCTCGAACTTGACAATGTATCGACAATTCAATGCAAATGTTTCATAACAGTAACCTAGGATAGGTTACTTTAAAAAATACTTTTAAAAAATACTTAAAAAATACTTTAAAAAATATGAATTTTATTGAAATTAAACATTTTCCTTAAGTTTACCGTATGTCATTACTTCCCAGAATTTTATCCTTTTCAGTGACACTATCGAATGGTGTAATAATACAGGGTGTGTTTTTTGTTTCAAAATCAACGGGTTCGATTCCTGGCTAGGAATATTGATTTTTAAAAAATGTAATGATGCAGTTTTAGTTTCAATCAAATCGGCCCCGAGACTCCTTTGAGCATTTTTCGATATTCCTCATAGTTTCGGATTTGGCCATCCATGCACACTTGAAAAATTCACCCTGTATATAAAATATATACGTACAAAACACCAAAAATGTATGGCTTTGTGCGTTACATTAAAAAAAACCCAAACGATGTGTCCCAAATTGGTTTCATTTGAAAGGTAATATTGCGAAGATGGTTTGAGACCACTAAAACAATATATTAGGAACATTCGGTCCATTAAAATTTGTTCAACCGTAAATAGATTTGATTCATGAACTTTGCCAACCAAACATAAAATCTCTCAAGTTTCTGATAATATTATGAGGATCCTTGCATGCGAAATTGTTATTTATTTTTATTAATTTAATTTATGCCTAAGATAAATGTTTCTTAGTTATATGTTAAAATATATTTTGTCTTTCTTTAGCATAGTTACGCACTCAAAAGATACTACCATTCATGTGTATATCTTGGCACTCGCAAGGGAATCAAAATCTATAGGGTACTTCCTGTTGACCTAAAACCATGAAATTTGGGAATAAAAAATCATCATCAGGCAGGTTTCTTATACATAAAAGCCATACAGTATAATGATATTTATAGACATGGAACGAAAGCAAATAGCTAATAAAAACATATCTATACATAATTATCTTGTTCAAAAAGCTCACAGTAATTTAAATTTAATTTTTGAATAAAGGATGATACTGCTCTTGAATTAAATCCATCTCGCTGGTCGCGAGTGGCTCTAAAACTGTATGCGATTATTAACCATGCAACGTTGAAGGATATTAAATGTATTAATTAAAATGTTTTCATGGCATCGTAGCTATAGAATTTTAAAGCTTCGTTGTTTGATTATTAAAAAAATTGTCATGCTTAAAATTATAATATCATAGGTAAAGCTATGTAAGGCTATGTGTAAAGTAGGTAGGTATATAACTTATAGTCTGCACATTAAATCCATTTTAAAACAGATTTAACATTTTCTGAGGTATTCATTGCACGAACGAAATGTCGCAAAACAATGTAAAAAAATGCATAGTGTCATCTATTTGGGCATCCAAATATCGCAGTGACACTATTCACACGTGATCTTACCATCAGGGGTCACTTACGATCAGGGGCCACTTACGAGTAAAATCAGGGGCCAGTTACCATCAGGGGCCACTTACCACCATGGGCCACTTACCATCAGGGGCCACTTATTATCAGGAGACACTTACCATCAGGGGCCACTGACCATCACGGGCCACTTACCATCAGGGGCCATTTACCATTAGTTCGTTTATAAGCTCATTACCTAAGAACGTGATACATGAGGCTATGCTGATTTTAATTAAGTACGACTCATAAGTATCCTTCAAGATACTAGATTAGACACGTGTAAAAATATTTTTTCTTTGTTTCAAAAAAGTTCATAAAAAGTAAAAATAGTAATAATACCTTTCATTACTATTATTACTATGGTTTATAGGCTGTTGTATTAAGTATGTTCCTATTATGTTTCATCTAATAGCATTTTTATTCCCAAAGCAACTATAGATCGTAGTCCACAAATAAAGTTCCTACAAGTATTCCATCCATATAAATTCAGCTCACAGCACTGCAGAAAGGAAATTTGATGCGCAATTCTAAAAGAAAACCCGATATCCCGATTCGGTTAGAAATCCGCTGCCGTAAACAAAAGGAAGAACTGGGATGTGAATCACATTGAAACGTCTTCATTGGTCTTAATCGATTCATTGGGACCAGAAGTCATGCGTGATGAAAGAATTTGACCAGTGTTATCTCAATGATATTTAAAAACTATAGATACGTCATGCCCTTACAAATCAACCAAAAAATCTGTTCCGAAAAGAGCTACAACACACACACGTTTATCTTTTGTTTCACTACACCAATCACACTACAATAATACGTGAAGAAATTTTAACGTTGTACTTATGTCAAATCTCAAGCACTTCTGACAACAACAAAACTGCCTATCGTTTTGTATTGACAGAGCGACTACGAGCAGACGAGGTGAATTGACTGCTCTTAAGATCTTCATTTTCGGCACGCTAGTGACATACCTACCTCTTTTTTACTTATAGGTAATATTATTGTGCTATCTTAATTAACAAAAATGCAATCTTAACATAAATATTAATATGTAAGTGAATCCGACTGTCTTGGAGATAATGATAAAATTATTTTGCAAGCGATACCCCTAGAACCTCAGATTATAAAACAAAATCGAGATAGACCGCGCAGAAGGTACACGAAAGCGAAGCCACCAAAGCAATCACAAATATTATTTACGATTTAGAAAATTTTATACGCTTGAGAACTATAATTAATAATTATTAATTAGTTAATTTACGCGTATAATTTAATACGCTTGAGAACTACAATTATTAATTACTAACTATAATCGTAAATAATGTTATGTATTTACTTTGGTGTCTTCACTTTCGTGTACTGCGCGCTCTAGGTGTAATTTGGTATACATGTTCAAATTCAAATTTAAGGAATTTGAACATAACACAATTTTATTATGATGAGGATGAATTGGAGTGTCATTTACGTAAAAATCACTAAACTATCACTTGATGTAACTTGTTCAATGATTAATTAAATAAAACAAAAATTTCAGGACGCAATTAAACACTTTTATTCTTTTACATCTTAAACCAAAATAGAATTTAAAGCTACCGTACAAACTTATCCAATTTATTTTATCCAAAAAACTCCACGCAAACAAAATAGACGGAATTCTGTTTGGGAAGTTGGCACTCGAAAAACTTGCTAAGCATTAAAGCTGGGCGATTCTATCCTTTGCGCTAAAACAATTTAGAAATGTTCTTTTTATATTGCTTATATTCCTTCATAGTGTCTTTCAAAGACAGCTTAATTTACATAAAGTTGCAGTTGATTACATACTAACTTAATAGGATGTTCAACCTCTTATGTGTTACCTCAGAACTTTCGACTTTGGGTGAACCGATTTTTATGACTCTTTTTTTAATCAAAAGCTGGTGCTTGTCATGTAGTTCTACTTAAATTTGAGTGAGATCTGACGAGTATTTTTGAGTTATTCTTAATTTTGAAGTAAGGTATTTTTGTCTAGAATGATTACCCTAACATAATAATGCGATTTTAGTAAGCTAGCTGCTCGCAACGTCGTTACCCATTAGAGGAAAACATAAAATACATACCTACCCAAAGGTATTTAAAAATATAGATACTTCATGCCCTTAAAAATCAACCAAAAAATCTGTTCCGAAAATCACACTACAATAATACACGAAGGCATTTTAACGTTGTATGTCAAATCTCAAGCACTTCTGACAACAACAAAAGTGTGCCTATCGTCTTGTATTGACAGAGCAAATACGAGCAGACAAGGTCAATTGACTGCTCTTACGATCTTCATCTTTGGCGCGCTAGTGACATATCTACCTATTTTTTACTTATGATATCATTGTACCTACCGTTATTATAGAAGACCTTCTGTGACTGTTTTAATCATCCTTAAAGCTCAGCGTCGCTATATTTTAATAGATATTAAAAGTCACCATAGGATAACAGCCAACAATAAGTACACTCTTGTTTTCCATTCATTGAAAAGAAAACACTATGAATCATCTATTCGTCTTGTAGCAAGAAATAAAGCGTCATTTACATTAAAGTATCCTCATCTTTCAATCAGTTAAAAGCTAAATTATATCGCAGCAAATAATGGTCTCCATAGCTCAGATATGGAAAAGCTCTCAAGTCTCATTTCTTAGAGTGAAGTATTTTTTTATTAGCTCATCGATTTTTATACTTTTTAAACTAAGAATCTAACAATGCTTTTCAAGTAAGATGATTGAGAATGTAGGAAAGAAATAATTCGATGTGTTGCGATGCGATATGATATGTACGATAACAGTCTGTACTAATCGGTAATTAATAATTCAAACTTATAGAAACTTAATCATAGTACAATAAAAAAAAAATACCAAAAACAACGATGTCGTTTTACTCGTATAATCGATTTTTCCGGATAACTGAGTATAAAAAAGAAAAATGTTTGCAGAAGGATAAGATGTAAAAAAGTATAATTAACGAATACGTATTATTTAAGAATCATTATTATAATATGTTTATGCGTCATACATTATCATAATAACAAAGTTATGTCAAGTTATGGCAAGCTTTGTTCGGATTAGTGTTGCTTAACAACGCCATCTACTGAAGTAGCTTTAGTGTTGCTACTCGCCAATAGATGTCAGGAAGTCTATTGTAGCAGTATTTAATTGCCTGAAAACAAGGATTAAACGTCATTTTCTAAAAATGAATCCTAGCTAGACTGCATACTAAATTTTATGAAAATCGTTGGAGCCGTTTTCGAGACTCAGGGAATATTATACAAGAATTGCGCGTTTAAAGGTATGGGATTGGGGTTAATATTCTAAGCCCCCCAATACGGCTTTCATATAATACTATGAAATGTACAATTGTATTTATCTGAAATTTGAGAACTTTTATTTCAGCGCCTTGAGATCTACCGGAAGACTGAGCGCTTCAGAAACGATTGAATTCGCATTGAATTCGTTCGGTATTCTCACAGCGCGTCACTTATTCGATTTGTTGCCGACGCGAGATTCGAGTGGCATTGGGAATTTCTTTGTATTCGCTACCACTTTTAAGACACAGTTTTCTATGTGAAATTGAGGTGACGTATTATATTACGTGAATTAAAATAAATTGTACACTATTTTAGATGTCAAATATTATTTTGGTTTACCTTTGGTTCTTTATTTATGTTTCGACAACGTATGGAGTAATATCCGTATTTACCGTGCGTCTAGAGTCCTGGGTTCAATTCTGAATTGCTGTTCTCGATCTTGGTGTGTTGTGGATGTTCTTGTTTTTGTTGTAACATTAGTGTGTTGTCACTACACGACACAGGAAATCCTAGTGAGCAAAAGTTATTTTATGTAAAAAGCATTTATTAAAAGTATGTTAAAACTGGCTGACTTGAGTACTTGATAATAATATGAAATACTATTATAGTTTCAACTATCTGAGATATTGGAAAACCTATTTGAAAACCTAGTTTTCTAATATTTACTATTTACAATTTTATTGCTAGTGATTGTATGTATACCATGAAACTGTAATTAAACTTATTTAATGACTTTTGAAAAGCTTGGATGTTTTTTTAAGTACTTTTATATTTGATCCCTTTCCTCTAACTTTAAAACTAATATTCTTGGCGATAAATTAAAAACGACCATCTTTGTATCCACATATCGAGTTTGGCTGAGCCGCTAGTGCACGTTTCAAACCCTGAATTGAATTTGTATTGAACTCTCTCAGTATTCGAGCAGCGTGTCACTTATTCGATTCGTTGTCGAAGAGAGATTTGAGAGCGAAAGCGGATTTTAAGTTAGCTGCAATCTCAGAATTTTATAAAATAATAGAAAGATGTGAAAGGCTGTATCCATCTTCAACTTTTCCATAAATTCTTTAGGGTACCTAATCAGTATAGTCACATTTCAGTCACCTATTGTGCCTTAAATATAAGTTATTTACTTTTTGCATGTGGTGTTTGCCTGTAATACTTATACATTTTCATGTTATCGTGTAACAATTGTTGGCAGACCTAATAAATAAATAAATAAATAAATAAACTTTTCGTAGTGAGACTTTAACCCATTAACTGCCCACACGTTAACTGCTCCAGAGCGGATTGGAGTTGGATTAAGCCAAACCAAGTGTCGAAAGTTTGGCTGCCCGAAGGCCTCCGACGTGGCTTAACGGCTGTTGATACTATAACAACTGGAAACGACGGCTTTATCCTTCAAAGCACGCAAAGAAAGAGATGAAATATTTCTATTAATACTCTATTGGTTAAGTTGCTGTAAAAGCACTCGGAAAGAAGACATGACAATTTCCTTATCTGCGACGTTACTTTTATGGAAGTGAGAAATTTGAAGTACGCAGAAACTATTTCCGATTGACAGATTCTAGGAAATCGGAGGAGTGCAAAGAATTTCCTTAAAAAATTGTAAGATTTTGCACAATGCAGCTGGTAGCCTGAAAGTTGCTGACGAATTTGTTAGATATTTGAATTTCGAATGCGAAAAAATAATAAAACGATTTTGCTTTGTTTAAAAGACTGGCATAATATTGGTAAGTTAGAAGGTGTCTCCAATATTACACTTACTTCAATGATTTTAAAAGTAAGAAATTAACAGGCTGCACACAAAATTAAAACGAAATCAAAATTAAACTCATGATTAAAGTGCGCTGAGAAAACTTGTGATGAAACATAAAGTAATTCTACTGATATTATAAATGTGCAGGTAGACCAAGATTTGGTATAAGATTTAATGTACTTATTATTCCGAAAAACATGAGCAAAGTTGCAGAACACTAGTTAACTATAATTATACTATACTATACGATGCTATAGTATGAATATATTAATGACAAAGACGCCTGGAAATTAGTGTTGCATACAGTTCCGCGTAGGTTAGAACATATTATGTAACATTTCATTATTTTAAAAGATGTGCTGAGGAGTTTCTTTACGGCTTTTCTTCTCTTCCATGACAAAGCAACCTTTCGAAAAGCTGGTAAATTAAAAAAAATACGTGCATAATACATGGAAAGAGATTTTGATTTGATTTGATTATTTTTACTGGACTAATCATTGCCCACAAAAAGTCTCCCAAGCGAAGCAAAAGCGGTTCATTGACATTAATATATTAAGAAGTCTCAACATGACGATCAACATTCTGCATTTAACTGTCAACCCCTTTTAATTCGTACGCTCATCACATCTTTCATTCACGCTGTACCATGACCCCTGAAAATGATTCATATTTACAGCCGCGTGCAATGCAGTATCCCCTGCCTCTAACTCACTCACTCAGGAATATTTGCATGAGAGTGAAAGAGATGAATATACGTAATCTGCACACAAGTGGCTTGTAATTGCGCTCTCAGTCATCCTGAATGTAGCCTGTTAATTAGACGGTTTATTAGCGACACAAGGGCCGTAAAGTCAGTGCGGTTTTTAAATATGTATCGAAGCGAGATTCATGTTTTTGTCGCGTCAATAGATAACTGCTTGTCATATAATTAATTGCTCGTAATTTAAGGTACCTTAAATTACGATAATAATAAGTACTTAACCTTTCTAAAAATTAATGTAATTATAATAATTAAAGAAAGTATAATGTAATTATGATAAGAAAAGATTTTTAGCCGTATTGGGGTGGCTTCACTAGTGGATTATATTCAAAAAATATTCATATGTAATTGGTATTCTAATTGGTATTATGCTAGATAACATGATCGCTCAGTACAGCGCGGAACAACTTTCCGCGTGGTACTAGATCTAAGCAAATAAAAGTACATGAATTTGGTCCAGTAGTTTCGGAGTGAATTGGCGGTAAAGGGTGAACAAACACACGAGTGATCCTATAAGGGTTTTGCTTTTCGTTTTATTCGTACGAAAACTACGACACCTTAAAAAATATTTATTATGTTAGCTACTACTGATGTCCACAGGAAATACTGGACACTTACTATGAGTAACCTCGTTTGTCGACTTGACAGAAAAAGATAACCCTGAAATACATTAATCATCCATTTTTGGCAATATTCCGATATCGTCAATCCGACAAAAATTTTTGAATATGATAACGACAAGATTGCAATAGTAATCCATGCAATTTTGTAAAATGTACTGCAACGTACACCTTACAACACCACTTAGCATCTCAACTTTGCAAAAAAGACTCCATTCTCATCTCAAAACCCTTCCTTGATTACCTCAAGCGCATCTCTCAAGCTTAAACGCATTTCGTCTGTTTGAAGTCGTAATAAACCAGACATGTGGCACTTACACAAGCCCCAACAAGACCATTAGTGTAAACGGCGGAAGAGTCCCAAACAATACCTGTTTGTTGACTCCGAGTATCTCTAAGTACTGTCCCTCCACAAGAATTCTACTTTGTACAGAGTAGCTGTGAATAGAGCTTTTGGGTAGGATGAAACGTATCTTTATTTAGTTAAGTTATGATCATATTCGAGGTTCAGTGTTTTATTTACTTGTTTAACCTGTATTGACCACAATAAATTATCATGGTACAAATGGCGAGCTTAATGCTCAATGCATTCTCTACCACCTAAATATTGTACAATAGAAACAGTGTTGTATAGATTT
Source organism: Thymelicus lineola (assembly GCA_963932265.1). Taxonomy (NCBI): domain Eukaryota; kingdom Metazoa; phylum Arthropoda; class Insecta; order Lepidoptera; family Hesperiidae; genus Thymelicus; species Thymelicus lineola. The sequence goes on from OZ010704.1 coordinate 7,044,931, forward strand.
TAAAACTAACTCTTTTTCTAATGTTAAATCATAATTATTGTACTAGCAATCGTTATTATTATTATACGTAGTTGTCACTTATATTCAATAACCATACTATACCTATCCACAACCGAAAAATTTTTGAGACGGGATTCATTTGTTTGACATAATAATTTTATTCATAAACAGATTGAAATAGAAGAAAAACTTCGTGTTTCGCCAACATTACGTTTTATTTTTTAGATAAAACTGTATCAAAATCGGATAAGCCGTTTCTGAGGCTACTGAAAAAACCCATACATAAAAAATGAAAATACATTATCTTGTGATCTTATACTTGTAAATACTCCTAATAAATGTTTGACTAAAAATTTGTTTAAATCTGTGACTAAAAAGTTTTTCTTAAATGGATTCCACAGATTTTACAAACATCGACTGATTTCAATACATTTATAATATAATATGGATCGATAACAATCGTTGTTAAACTTTGAATATCAACCTTTATGTAACTAAAATGTTTATTATCTGTGTTTCGCACTTAGTTTTTTTATTGTCTGGCGCATTACTCTTCGGTTTTGCATAACTCTTTCAACTACTCTGCGAATCAAATTGCAGTGTTCAACAAATTTTAGCGCAACTTTGAATATTCATAACATACATTGGTATGCGATGCAACGATAAATTTATATTTTTGCTTGAAAGGAAATAAAACCATCGCCATAAGAAACTACGAGAAGAAATAAGGAGAAAAAAGTATATTTTAGTAGATACAAAATAAAAGGTACCTTGTATATTATGATTAAAAATGTTACTTTTAGAAGTGGAATTGACCTGTAGTAAAGAGATTTGATATACGTGTGACATAAATTATTTTTGTAATAACAGTCAATAAACGCTATCTAAACCAAGGGCACGTATTTGATTCTATTCTCCCTGTACTCAACAACCGTTGTATTTTAATTTGTATTTATTTTAATTGAATGTTATTTAATACTAATGGATTACCGGCGTGTGCCACTACAAAAATCAAAAATATGCCTAATGCATTGTTTTAGTGGTTTGAAACCATCTTCGGTTGAATGGTTTCAAAGTCTTTAAAGGACATCCGTACAAACGTTTTTTGTGTTTTATATTATAAGATAGATAAAAATCTATCACAATAAATATCTTAGTTGATAATAACTTTAACCATCCTAAGCTACCCATAAAATGCAAAAATATTTTGTTGTTACAAATTTGAAATCTAAAAACACCAATTCATTTTAAAACGGTGCATCTTTGCAAATCGCATAGACACGGTAAAAGCGAGGGACGAAACAATAGGTATTGTGGACCACATTTGCGATAAACAGTGGTATTGGATCATACATTTTAGAATACCAGATGCGGCTGTATTCAAACGGGTATAGATCATATTTTAGAATACCAGATGCGTCGGTATTCAAAAGGGGCACGATTGTCTTTTGATAATGCTAAGTGAGGAGTTATTATGGAGAGCAACGAGTTTGAAACTTTACTCTTTGATGTGGATTCGGTTTTTGATTGTGTAAGTATACTTATGAATAATTTGTGTATAGTTTTATGAATTACTGAGCTTGGGTGAATGATGATATGTACTATATGTATAGTGTTTATGGGATACTTGAAGAGGGATGATGGGATAAGTACGGTACATCTGTTATATTTATTCCATTTTATTTTTTACTATGTTCAATGCGATCGACTCTAGCTACAGAATACAGGGCCATGGGTTTGATTACCGCGCGGAGCAGATATTTATGCAATAGATTAATGTTAGATGTAGTGTCGTGGGAATTTGTATGTGGTAACGTGGTGTAAAATGTGGAACGGAAATCAGGCAAAATAATAATAATTATTACTATTTATTTTATTTCAGATAGCTTAGATTGCATTCTTATTAATTACAGGTACTATTCAATAATAAATTAAAGTTAAAATATTAAAAAATAAAAACAAGCAAATTCAAACTGAAGTTAAAAAAACAATTCAATTAAGATAAAATATTAAAAAATAATAATAATCAAAATCAAATAAATTTACAGTCAAAATATCAATTTCATTTTATAAATAATAAAAATATTTTAAATTAAATTAAACTGAAATTAAAATTAAATTAAAATATGTGTTTGGGGTTAGAGGTTGTTTGTTTGTTTATTTGTATGTATGTATGTTACCATTTTTTACGAAAACTACTGGACCGGTTTCATTTCAGTTTTTTACATTCAAAAAGTATATAGGTAAAGCAGGTTAATAAATATGTTTTATGGCGTTAGACCACCAGGGGGCACTGCAGTAGCCTCATAATTGTTAGCTTCAGAAGGGTATTTCATCCTTTTTCTTTTATTTTTGTTTTACATTCGGGGCGTGATTTTTTCAAAATTTTTAATTTTGTTGAATATTATTTTTCAAGTACTTACATAAGACATACGAACTTATTATCAGTTAAAGCATACTGGATTTCAAGACGTTGTTTTGACGGATCTTATTTATGTTTTGAATTTTGTATCCCATTTTCTTATTTATTAAATCCTATTACTAAAGCCTAGGTATTTGAAGTCACAGTGTTGAAATAATACAAAGAACCCTACACAAACTCTACGTAAACTTACCCTTAAATCTCTTAAACAATCACATTTCTAGCGAAAGACAACGCTATACATCCTTTTAAAGAGTTTACATTCAGAACGCATCCCGGAGGGTCCTATTGAGATGTCGCGGGCTTTTATCTAAATTGAGCTTTCAAATCGCTTTGGTTTTGTTCAGCTGAAACCGATCGTTTGCATACATTATTTGAGGGTAGTTTTGACGCTTTTTGTTAAAGATTTATGCTCAAAGATGTATGGTTCCTTAATATGTTATGAACATAAAAACAATATTGTTTTAAAGGCCGTTGAACAGCCAATTTCCTGTGCGTGAAAATCTTCACTGAATTTGTAGGGCTTCCATTGAAGCAATTCTTCAATAAATCTGCTTTTTAAATATCAAACGTATTGAAACCTATAAAATGTTTAAATACGAACATGCATAAGATATTCACGGAAAATAAATATTCACAGAATTGATTTTCACAAAATTAATTTTCTCTATAATGCCATATCAGATTTTTAAGAGTTTATTAAAATATGTCATGTATTTACATTTATCCGACGCATTTATGAAGATTAATGTTGAGACTAAAGATAATTGAATAATTTAAACTCGGATACCACGAGATAAGGATAGCAGCTGTCATTTCACAGAAGTTTCCGAGCGCTTATCGATTCGCTTTGAGCTGTCTGAAGTTTACATTATACCCGCGGGCGTTAAGTTGGACGCATTTGATTCGAACATGACGGGTTGGTTCATTTAGTTACGCACAATTTCAGAGGGATCTCGAATCTGTTAGAATGTGAAGAGGAAATGTTGTATCCCTTGTTAAGAAGAAAACATGCACGTGGGATTCTAAAAGAACAATGCCCAAAAATTATTTTTTATTTTTGTTAGCGTCTTAAAACGTCAGTTATACAGAAGCAATTCAATTATTTTTTTAAGTATTTTAAAATTAGTACCTATACCCGTATTACCCAGCGTAAAATAATTTTATTAATAAGTGATGAATTGACTATTATAACAATGATGTCAACAATGTCAATTTTCATTCGGGCACTCACTTCGATACATAGCTTGTATCAAGCAACATAAAGGGAGACTTCTGGCCAATATTACAGACAGAATTTCGTTATAAATGTTGGTATGACAAATGTAATGATGTCAAATTTCCATATCCGGTTGTCAATCAAAAAAAAGTCAGAATAAAATGATGGTAAAAATTACAGGCAGCCGTAAGTCTCCCCTATGTTATGACTCAATGGTTATAAGAATTAAATCTCAAAATACTTTGGTTCTGGGGTGTGTCCGTTGAAAATTCTTATATATCTAAGCTCAGAAATTAAAGCGGCGATTTCTAGAATTTATTTTTATTTTAAGACGCTAAAGTTTAAAATGAAATAAAACGATGTATGGCAGTTGGGCATTGTTCTTTGGTATAACTTAAACAATGAACTAATATAGTAACGTACATTCATTCACTGTATTTAAATGTTCACGAAAAGTGGACAAAGTTAAATTTTAAATTATGTTACAAATATCTTACATTTAGGAAAATAATATGTTGTGTACATATACAGAGCTCAGATTAAAGAAATAAAAGGCAGATATATTCATCCAACTAAAATGTGAAGCTACCAAAGCAAATACAAACTAAAAAAGCAAATACAAACCCGATTCAGTACTAAAGAAAGCGTCAAATAGCTTTCATGTCACAATTGTCAAAATTTATTAAATAATTTTCTCAGATAAAATTCCGTCTTGCAATTTTAAACACTGCTAAAGTTGTTCCCAAAATCAAGCAAAAGAAGATTAGATATCTTTTCACAGGTAACTGTTCATTATTTTATTATTTATTTATAATAATATTTTTGAGGTACGCTCGGAACACAAAACCTCGACAATTATTCAATTTTATACCAGCTTTATATGAAAATCGATTACCCTAAATTAGGGGAAATATCCTAAATTAGGGGTTATTTGAACACTGATCGATTATAAATTTATATCAAAAAAAATATTTTTAAAATAAATAGTTGCATTTATTCAAATCTAAAAATGAGGAAATGCAGCCAATGCATAAATACCAGTCGCTGGGTTATTACAAACGTAAGATAGATTGTACAAAGGGTTAGAGGGATAAAATAAGGATTTTAACATAGGTAAACCTGGTTGATTGAAAATATCACGTTTGCCTACGATAAAATGCACGATTGAAAGAAAATATTGTATTCCATTTTAGTTCCTGTTTAGCCTACTCAATAAATTATTTTATTTTGCAGAATGCCGACAAATACTATTATACGAGATAAATGGGATTTTATTATTCCTCAAAGTAGGCAAGATTGGCCATCCAAATTTTGCTTTGTTTATTCATTGCATTTTAATGAAGATGACGTATATTATTATTATATATATTTCATGTATTTTAATTATAATAAAGGTATTAAAATTTTTATATTTTTCAATGAAAAATAACTACCCAAAAGAGAAAAAACCATAAATTAAAACAATTCAACATATTAAGTACTGTATATTAAAAGAACATTTGACATATTTAATATCTAGACTTTTTGATAACTAGTGATACAATAATAAATAATTTGGCAATTTAATTCTATAATATTTCAAGTCGAAAATATGGCAAAAAATATTTTCTAAATAGCGGGAGGTTGCGACTTTTTGTTTTCAATGTGGCAACTTACACACACAAAGAAGTATGTGTCTCTACGATGCCACTGCTAGTTGTCAATATGATTGTCATGCACACATAGTGAAAAAGTGGCTTCACGTCATTTGTTGCATTTCTTTGCGAAAGTTATATCTGCCTTTTATTTCTTTAATCTGAGATACAGAGCTGACTCATCACATCAAAATCCAAAAACATTTTCTTCATGGCTCAAAAGTTTTCCCTGGGAATCGAACCTGAGAGCCTTCGTTTATCAGGATCAATCAGCGAGGCTAACGCATAAGAGTTTTATTCTCTATTTACATATTTTTGTGAAACATTTTTATTCTTACGTAGATTCCAGACAGTACAATAAATAATTAATTTTGGAATTAGATTCGAAGAAATTCGACGCTATTTTCTGATTGAATTGTGAATAAAAGACCAAATTAATGATATCTTTACCCTAAAGCAATATCCAACAACGCGTTAAGTGAAACGAAAATGATTGATTTTCAATTTACATTATTTAAACAAAGCAAATATAGAAGATTCGTGAGCGATCTACGAAATTATTCTGGCGCGTGATTTGGTTACTGAGTTTCAAGAACAAATTGAAATTTATAAATGTAGATGAGATGGGATTTCATATAACTAAACTAGGAATCGCAGTGGCTTTGCGTGGATTCTTTCTTTTGTCTTTAGGTAGAGAGCATTAATATGGTCACAATAATATTGTATATCACCACAATGTAAATATAAAAAAATAAACCGGTCAAGTGCGAGTTAAACTCGCGTGGAGAGGGTTCCGTATGTTGATTTGTCTATTTAATATAACCCAAAATGTGTAGTAACTAAAAAAAGTATGTATAATGCAAGACAGTATGTATATAGTGGGGTTGTTTACTTTATACCTTTGGGTCACAAAAAAGTACATAAGTTCCAAAGGAGAACCCCAGTTTCCATAGAAACTCAGGCCTAAGTAGACAAGACTGGAAATTGGCTGTTAATTAGATTATTGCAAAAAGTTCAATTTCTCCAATTTTCACGGCTGCCAGCAATGGCCAACTAAGGAAATCCTAGAATGAATCACCTTAATTATAGGTTATGATTATGTCATACTCGTGTCACAGTGCTATTTAATATGTATGTTACACTTACGTTGGCGGGTGTCTATTATAATATCTACTACTTCAATGGTTTTCACCCAAAACGAATGTCATAAAAAGGTTGTATAATAAAAGCTATTGCATATTTCAAGAGATTTTATTAGTTATCATTATAATATATTAATATTTCGTGTAACATCAAAGACATTGAGATAAATGAAGAAAGCGGCATCCTCTTGTAACTTACTCTTATACTGCAGTAATTTATTATTACAGGTATTACATATTAAATTATCATTCCGTGAAGCCTGCCTGGCTTGCATTGGCCCCCAAACGATTACATTATGTACTGTTTCGTTCAATAAACGTTTTCATATGTTACGAATTTATGTATCGAAATTTATATATTACGAATATATATTATAATGACTATTTTATTGTTACCTAACTACCGTATGTAAAATATGAATGAGTGATTCTTTAAGGTTTTTTAAAATATATAATATTTAATGTAAACTGAGTTTTAAATCATAGAATAATCATATAACAACATTTTATTGTTTGAAATTTATAAAAAATACTAAGGTATTTTTGTGTCTGAATTTGGAATAGAAAATAAAATATCTGTTTCATTTCAATAAATAAAAACTTCAGTCAGATCCCCAAGGCAACCAAATCGCCAAGTCTGGAAGTTTCTAGATCCGATTAATGTAAATAGAACATCTAAACGACAGCGATTTAGCTGATACGATAGTTCCCTTGAGGTTTCGTCGTTAACTCTAAATGCTAAATGTTTACAATTTACGAGTTGGAATTGAACGTCACCTGCCGGAATGAATCTTACTATTATACTTTCTGGAACAAATTACTAACTATATTATTGACTAAACGGAATAGACAAGTTCGTCTATTTTCTTAATAACATTTACCATTAATGATTCCACCGAGATGATCCACCAATAAAACTACTTTATTATGCCTGGCTAGCAAAACGAAGCATTTCTACGCGCTTTCGGTGCAACAAAGGCATGACTGCTTTTTTTGTAATTTTATAGGAGAGGACTTTAAGATTTTTTCACATTCGCATTTATTTCCATATTACTGCATTACTATCCAGTAATATGGAAATAAATTAGATCAGATTATCCGTCTATCCACCTCACTTAACTCTAAGAATTATCAGTCTAAGAGTGAGGCCTATTTTCCACGGCGCTTTATTTGGCAGTAATTATATGCTATCTCCATGACTTTTTGTCTTTTTGTTTGCCACACGCAATACTCTAGAAACCGGCATGTTAAAGATTAGCGAACGCCGAAACTAATACTAAATTTGAAGCCATTTGTCTTAGTAGAAGTGTAATATTAATTATGTTGGCAATTGAAGTGTGAAGTTGCCGTGAAATGCTTGACAGTGAATTCAAGACCGTTTGCACAAATGTCGCATGTTTGACAGCGATATCGTATATTAAATAACTTTGAGCGCAAATTGAATAATGCAACAGGAGGAATAATTTACGTCAATTTCTATTAGAAGCTTCTAATTTAAAGACATCAAAGACCATAATTGGCAGTCTTAACTTTATCGTTTTGTTTTCTCTAAATTGTCAAAAAAATAAGCTGACGAGCGATTTTATGGTAAGTGGTGACCGTCCCCAAAGGGCGTCATTGACAAAAATGGAATCACCGATGCGTTGCCGGCAAAGAAAGAGAGAAGAAGAGAAGAGAAGCAGGAGAAAGAAAGAAATAGTCGGCTTCTTCAACGTCTTATGATGTTCATTCATAATATTTATGCCTATGTCACCCGGGGATAGTGTAGCTTTCCAACAGTGAAAAAAATTTTCAAATCGGGGAGGTAGTTTCGGAGCCTATTCAATGCAAACAAACAATCAAATCTTTCCTCTTTATAATATTAGTATAGATTATTATTAGCAATGGCAGTTTCGGCGTGACTTTTTATGAGGCCTGGTGTCTTGTTAATATTTATTTGAGGTTTAACTACTATTAGCTTTCTAATTAATGAAATCATTAGGTCAAACAACTCAAGTCAACCAATTCAAGTTACCAAGAATCAAGTCGTATTGCCAAGTCTACGTTATTCCAGTTCAATAATCCAGCGAATCAACCCAGTTCAGTGCTGGACTAGATTGTATCGTCTACATTATTCCAGTCATTTAGAAGCTGTTGAAGTGTGAACACTATTTTTTTTTTCGAATGGATAGTTGCTGTTGGCCCTAGTGGCCTTTACAGCTTCACGCGGCCAGGCGTGAACACTACAATGACAATGGTTTCCAAAAGAAAATGTATCAAACGGCACTGGAATGGCCGTCTACATTATTCCAGTTGCATTGGATTGGGCGCACAGGATTCAAACTCACTGGACTCAGTGCATTCCAATGCCAGTTTACATTTTTTCAGTAGCAATTCAGCGCTGGATTCGATCGCTGGACTGGAATAATGTAAATCGGGCATTACGCATTGAAGTATATTGTCATAGAACAGACATCTTGAACAAAATGTGTCCCGCCCGGGAGGTTCCATTTCCAAAATTGAGCCCCGGTTCTCCTTTCAAAATTGAATGAATCCATTGAAGATTGAAGCCACGTGGCGTCAATGCATTGGGACATATATGTTGTTCGCGGTGTCGGTTCTATACGCTAGTAATAATAATTCAATGGCATTACGCCACTTTTCCTAGATCTCGCTAAAGTTCAATATTGTGTTGCCAATTGAAGCGTGATAATGTCGAGAAATACCTTACAATTTCTGAAGTGTAGAACTATTTCAAAGCAAACGTGCATATTGAATAACTTCGACGGTTAAATAGTTATGTAAATGGTTTTCGGAAAATTCGTAAAAATTGTTTGTCATAGACACTAAGTTGAAATTAGAAATATCACACCCTCAAGGCCTCAATGGAAAAAAAGCATAAGTGAAAATTGCAATTTTACAGGAGAGCAAAATACTGTTAAAATATCAGCAAGTAACTAGTCAAAGGAATTTCAATTGAAAAAAGGAAACCGTCAAGATTAATTATAAAAAATTAAAAAAAAATTGAGCATATGCAGCTTTTGTCCCTCTTTCCAATCATAATAATAACTAAAATTCAACGTTAGACGACTTATGCTTTTTCCATTGAGGGTGCGATATAATCTTGAACATAGACTAATATAGATCGGTAATAATTGGCGCTTTTATAAGCCTGAATGGAAGTAAGAACAGATACGATCTAGAAGTTTTTTGGTTTTAAAATAGACGGAAGAGCAGTTAAGTCACCAGTTTGTTGAATGGTAATCGTCGCCTAATACCTTAGGCATAAATAAATAATTGGCTCTCAAGCGACCAGTTGGATGGCAATTGACTGCTGGCTCGAGCAAGGTAGTGGTAGCCAACCATATAATATAAATAAATTAATAAAATTATAGTGCTAATATCATTAAAACGCCTTGGTTCACTAGCATGGGTTTGAGGTCAGTAGTTAAGACCTCTTTAATTCAGCCAAAATCAGCATGGGTTTGAGGTCAGTAGTTAAGACCTCTTTAATTCAGCCAAAATCAGCATGGGTTTGAGGTCAGTAGTTAAGACCTCTTTAATTCAGTCAAAATCAACAATTTATCCACCAAGTAGATATAAATAAATTATTTACCAATCCCAGAACCAACGTCTTCATTACAACCCCCAAGGCACCAACAAATATCCCCTTCAATTTGTAAACGACAGTTCCAAAGTATCATAATAAAATATTCCGCGTTATCTTGAAAATTGCAGCCGACATCATAGCAGAGATTAATTTCATACCAGATTTTAAAGGCGAAGATAACAGAAATACAGTGGAACCTTGTTATGAATACGCGATAGCTGCTTGCTATGTAATGTTTGGTTTATCCATCGATATTTGAGTCAGTTTTAGGCAGTCATGGTTTTTAGTTTCTAAACTTTTCTCTTGTCTTGTCTTTGACTTTATAAATGAATAATTTTTTATAATATCACACTGTCAAAAGCAAGATATATACTAAAGATTTTTCATAATGTCACAGAATAAGTAGATAATATATTAATGTCTTCAAAGTTGTCTAAAATCTGACAACTGGAATTTGAAAGAAAGAAAGAATAAATTTGAATTAAGAATCGTGTAATTGTAATAAAAGCGTGGGGTGCATGGTGTCAATGAGTAGAAGGATTATCATTTTGATAATTATCTTAAAAAGCACAAATTTATTTTCTACTTTTTGAAGTGAAACTTCTTTAGAATCGTTAGTGATTTGAAACCGGATGCAACGACAGGTAAGATAATATAACCGCTAATTTCGACTTTCAACTTAACTCCTCCGTAGCTCAATGGTCAGGACGTAGATACACAATACCTGACGCGCAGGTTCGCGTCTCTCAGTATTTTTTTTTAGTTTTATTTTTTTTTAGTTTTATTTTTATACTGTTTTTAAATACTTTCAAATGCTCTTTTAAATATTTTCAAAGAATTTATCAACAAAAAATAAGAATTTCATTCTTTCATTCTGTCGATCGACCAACCGATTATACAGACAGTAAAAATGCTAAGTTGTATTCATAGATGGAGTAAGATAGAACATTCGTTTTATTGCTAGCAAAGTTAGGTTTATCTCACCATTAGAAGTGGGTCAAAATCAAGTCCAAAGAGAAGTTACAAACAAACAAACAGACAAACAAACAAATAAACATACAGGTGAAGCTAATATTAAGCGTATAAAAAAGATATATTTCTTGCTAACACACGCAATATTTGGCTAGGGTGATTTGACGTCATCTAATCCACTCACTCTAGAAATAACCTAACCTTGCAGTCCGACACTTATGGGCTAACGGCACTAATGAATGAATGATTCTTTATGTTCAAAAGAAGTTTAATTTGACGATGACTATGGGTTATGTAGACCACTTACCATGAGATCTCTCCATAAATATCCTATAGAAATTAACTTTGTGTTTTTTCTTTAGTGTATTGTTTTTAACCGACTTCGAAAAAAGGAGGAGGTTCTCAATTCGTCTGTTTTTTTAAGTTTGTTACCTCAGAATTTTCGACTGGGTGAACCGATTTTAATGATTCTTTTTTAATCGAAAGCTGGTGCTTGTCGTGTGGTTCCACTTAAATTTTATCGAGATCTGATAATGGCATCCATGAGAAAACAATATAAGTTTTAAATTTTCATTAAGTATGTGTTATGTGTGTTTTTGATTATTCTTTCATTTAATGAATAAACTTTTTTTATTAAAAACTGTATTGATGTGTTAATAATTGTATTTCTACTGACACGTCCTAACTGTAAGTAAGCAATCCATTTGAAACCAAATAATAAAATGCAAAAAATCTGGAAGAAATTGAAAACCAAAATGAGTCAAATTATGACAATCATTTTTAAAATTAATATAAAGAGAATCTTTTGTTTCATAACTTACCTAAAGCTTTTAAGTTGTGTCTTCAATTCCCAAACTGTTCTGAAAGTTTGGGGACTCTGTTTGTATTGTAATATTCCTTGAGGAAGCGTTGAAGTTTGGGGAAAAATGGCGGTTAGACTTCTATCCTTTTAATCTGACTGATTTACCTTAAGGTCTATACGTTTCTGAATAGTAAACTGATCTAGAATGTAGACTAAGTGGTTATGTCAAGCAAATTTAATTAGGATTGTAGTTTTTACGCTCACATACTCCCACTCTTTACTACCCTATCATATTATGGTGATGGGTATCATGAAAGTTATCTTTGCACATTCACATCATTAGAATGATCTATAAAGGAGATACCAGGCCACTAGTTATGTTATTTTTTCGTTCTTAGTTCTGTCCACATGAAGTTGTTTGGGTCGATAGGGCCAACAGAAGCTATCCATACGAAAAGAAAGGCAACATAAAACTTTTTATATAATATAAATAATGTATCTGTAATACCTACAATTTATGATTGGGTAAAATTATAATTATTTTCGTAGCTTTCAACGTTTAATTATTCGAAAACGGACACGGATATATTATTCAAAAGGTTATGAGGTTAAGGCAATATTATTCAAAAGGTTACGTGACTATTAAAAATTTAAACAAATAAGCATTGCTATTTCAATAAGAATTCAACAATTTCAAACGCACTATTTGAGTTTTTTTTTATCGAAACAGCCGGCAAACGAGCTGACGATCCACCTGATGGTAAGTGGTTTGGTTATGGAATACGTTTCGAGGACATCAATGGTGCATTTATATTTTACTAGTGGCCCAACGTGTTCCACTACACCAAAGAATTTCTGATAACAATGACGGATCAGTGTTTTTGCGTTGATAGTCTATGCGCTACCTTTACTTATTATCTTCAAATTGTTGTATAGGAAAAGTAGAAAATCGACTTTGTCAATAGACTGAATGTGGCTAACGCATTGTTTTAGTGATCTCAAACCACCTTCGGTTTATTGCCTTTCAAATGAAACCATTTTGGGGCACATCGGTTGGATGTTTTCAAAGTCTACAAAGACATCCGTACAAACATTTTTCGTGTTTTATATACAGAAAGAAATAGGTAACACAAAAAGTTTTACTTATCAAGTGTCTCTCGCACATTGTAATATTCCTCCTCTTTAAACCAACTCCTGCGTGGATGCACCAAACAATAATGATGAAACAGACCGAAACATCTCAGGCAAGACTTGAGAACCATAATTAGTAATTCATCAGCATAATAATAATTAACAAGTTATGGCAAGTTTAATCGAGTTTCCGTGTCGCGATGTCGTTGGCTGTCCGGGTTGAATTAAGGAAAGGAAAATTTTGAATAACTTTATACTTTCTGTTACGATGAAGTTAACAGGTATATATAGTAACAGTAGATATACAGTTCCATTGCAGCATATAGCGTTGAGATTGTTTGGTATCAATGATACTTATGCAAGTATTTTAACGTGATAACGTTTATAAAGACGATGAGCCTGAGAGGCATTCACGAAAACCGAGTAACGGCCGGAGTAACGTCACGGAAGCGCGCGCAGCATTAGAGAGAGAGGCACGCTAGACCGGCCGTCTCTCTCCCACTCAAGCGTAATCGGTCCGCTTGGAAGGCATTTTTCATTTCATTTTTATTTTATTTTACAATCTTTTGAAAAGAAATGATTTCTCGTAGCTCGTACGTATTATTATTATATGAAAACGAAAATCTACAATAGCGTCATCTCTGTTTATAGGTATGAACTACTTGAAAGAACTTTACACAGTACATCGACTCGGACTTTAGTTGTAGTCAAGAAAATCACAGATGTCGCGCAGCTCCTGATATTTAAAACGATTTAAACCAAATTTTCAACTCAAATATGTTTAAAATCGTATAGTTAGTATGAAATTTAATATTATAATCTAGCTAGATACGCGGGTCGCGGTGGCGCGTCAAGCCATGTTCAAGCTGACACAACTGGCGAGTAGCACCGCGGCTCCGTGCGTAGGGCTTCCATTACGTTCTTACATTACATTATTTATATCATAAATTATTCTTCTACGAAATAGACGTTATCACGTAAAACCATTGTCCGTAAACCGACTTTACAGACAACCAATTTTTTTATCTACCATCATTTTTCGGAAAGGTTATGTGTCATGGAGGAAAAGAAATGGCGAAAGGAACTCCTCAGTACATCTTTCAAAAATAAATACATATTATTATATTTATTACAAAAACATTTTTATTAATCTGAGGGGAACTGCTTGCAGAGCTGGTCATTTCTATGCGTCATTGTAATCTCGTCATTTGTTAGCTATTTACGAAAAATAGGTTTCCGAAAGTATCAAAGTATCAAACGCCTTATATTTTATTTGTATTTTTTTCATAACATCTGAACTAATATAATATTATCGCAGACTGAATCAAATTCAATTACATACCGGATCTAGTGTTTATTTTATACTAAAACGTTTTCAAAAAGTGTTTAGTGCACTCTCTTGCAGGCATCCTAGCGAAACTACGGCGTCATTGAGAACAGATTGTGGTAATTTAGTTGGAAGTCCGATGTTCTCACAACTTCTAAGTGACCAGTGCAACTCAACAACTTTTCCTGTGAAGATGGGTATCCATGAATTGCATTAAAACTTACTTCGAGTTAAATCGAGTTTCTGTGTCATCTTAATGCTGGGTTTTCGTAACGGTATAATATTCCAACTAGGCCCTAGTTACTAGGGGTATACACATACCTTTATTTAGAGATCAAACAAATTATTTGCGCTTCTAACTAAAGGTTGCTTAGGACATTTAAGGTTGCCTTTTTCTCATCTAAAATAGGTACATTATACCCGACTGCCAGGAGAGTTGTTTTTCGCGCGTATTTTGTATGTCGGTTTAACTCTCTAGTGGTCAGAAGATGGAGTGATCAAATATTATTTATGTGCAAAATTCTCAGAGGTGCAGATCCGGACCTACACGAAAGTTAACTAAGAATATTTGTTCCAAATGACTACTTACTTATATAAAAATCCGTCGAAACAGAAAACATAGCCTGTTTGCAGTTTCACCGTTTCGAACCATCTCCCATGCCGCGGTCGGTCACCGTGCTCAAAGCTCTTCTGGACGCCGTGCCTCATTCAATTTTGCTTATGAGTCGAAGATAATTCTTACAGAATGCCTGCACTGTGAAATCAACGCGTGATGTATGAGTTACTGACTTAACTTCCCTTTATATATATATTGAATTTTATTTTATAAATTATTGTATGTATTTCCATGAGACTTAATTGATTCCATGATAACTTTATTTTTGCGATTATCACTTTGAATTATGCATCGATATCACTTCAATTCATATTCAATCACTGAGAAATGTTTGATGCAGTATAAAATTTAATTTCAATATTCAGTATAAAATTAAATCCCCACCATAGTCGCTATAAACTCCAATTGACCGCATACCGACTCGACTGCCGTTTACAGAGAGCAATTGGCGTAAATACCGCCAACTACCGGAATTATTCGGAACTACGAGCACCGTGGTGCTTGTACCAATAATGGACACTTTTGGAGTTCTTTAAATTGCACATAATGTTGTTGTGAAAAGAAGTCGGGTGATCAACTCCCGGCTGATCAAAGGATAGGCCTATACAATAAGATTTCTCTTGTTAGTTAATGGTCTAAGATCCGAGCTAGAAGCGATCTTCTTCCCATCTGTTTAAAGTGAAATTAGTTTAAAATTACGGTCATATTTTTCTATTTCTAAACATAAATATCAGGTTAATCCACAATTTAGAAAAAGAGAAATTCAAAAATGAGTATTCGTGAATTTCCGTTACAAAATAAATCAATGTAGTCATCGGAATTGATTTATTACTTACTAGGAAATCACCCTCGCTTTGCTTCGGGAAAAATAGTAAAAAAATATAATATAGCCTATGTCAACCGGGAATAGTGTAGCTTCCCAACAGTGAAAGAATTTTTCAAATCGGTTCAGTAGTTTCGGAGCCTGTTCAATGCAAACAATCAAATCTTTCCTCTTTATAATATTAGTATAGATAAGTATTTATAAGTCCAAGGAATGAATCAAATTGCAAGGGATGAATAATTAAAAAGTTAATTATCATCATCGTATTTTGTAACAAAATTACTTAAAGACATATATATATAAATAAAATTATAAGTAAAAAATATAACATGAACATTGTTAAGATTGTTAAAAACTATCCCAGTCTCCTTTGTATCATACTAATTATATCTTTTATCGCGAATTTTGCGGCGAAAAATCGGCTTCAAAAAAGGGGTTTTTCATTTCGACTGTATTTTTAATGGTTTTATATTGTCATTAAAAATATGATGACCTTTTACAACTTAATAAATGATATTCAAATAAACGTTTAGCTCTCAAACAAACTTCACAGTGCAATATTATCTGCAGTAAAGTATTACTGGGGAAATATTTTCTCAACAATAACTTATTAGAGCGGGGAAAAGGTCTGATTCAGATGGTTTCTTATTCATAATGAATGTTGCCTTATTGTGATAAATAATTATTGATTATTATAGGGACTATATTACAGTATTTAGTTTATAAGGACTGTAACTGTAGAACGCTATTCATTATGTCTACGCCTCATTGTTATTTTTCTCTTTTGTTTCCCATATGCTAAGGTTGCCTGGAAGAGATCGCTTTTTATGGATAAGGCCGCCTTTTGTGTGCCACATTATTTTTTAAGTATTTCTACTTGTGTATTAATTTGGTGTACAAATAAAGTGTATTTGTATTGTATTGTATTGTACAGATCTTTTTATTACAGTGCAAAGAGAATACACCGGAATACACCAAAGTTCTACCCGGGGTTTTCCCTGCGTTTTCCGGGATAATAAGCACCTCATATCTTATAGCAGATCATGGTGTAGTTCTACCTGAGGTCTAAATTTCACGAAAATCCGTTTAATAGTTGATATGTTCAGCATAATTTCCCTTAATTTGTGTTATATTTACTGCAACTTTAGATATTTTATAGATTAATATAATTATGTGCAGTGTATGTATAAATAAGTACTACCCGGATGTCCAAGCTTTACTCGATTTAGCTTTAGTGTTGCTACTCGCCAATAGATGTCAGGAAGAGTCTAATGTAGCAGTTTTTCATTGCCTGAAAACACGAATAAAATGACATTTTCTAATGAATCCTAGCTAGATCGATTTATCGCCCTCGAAACCCACTGCATACTAAAGTTAAAGTCAAAGTCAAAATATTTTATTCAGATAGGTATAGGTACCTGACACTGATACACTTATGCAATATGCACGTCATCATTTTTTTAGGTTTTCGGAAAGATGCTTTGTCATGTTCATTGCCATGTCATTAAGCTACGTACCCACGACTTAACCCAGCTTAGCTTTTAGTTAACTTTTTACGGGATATCAGAAAACCTACCTTTATATGTATTTGTTTCATACATAAAATTTTAAAGAACAACTGTTTCGATCTTATATCAATAATAGGATACAAAATATGTATAGTTTTATCCTCAATTTTCTTGTATTTAGATATGCGTTACAAAGCTAATTCTATCCGTTTTCAACGATGGATGTTTATCACTCAAATGGAATGCAACATTAAACAGAGTATAATTTACTTAAAGTTAACGGAAACATACGAGAAGGTTCGGGAAGGTTTGAGAACGCAAACATAACTAATATGAAAGGTAATTGAAAATGTTATAAATGTTGTAGCTTTGCATTGAGAAAGGGGCACTCTTTTTATGGTATAAGTTAAAGCGAATAGACGGATCAATTGATATTTAATAAGTTTATTCGTCGCAGAAAGAATGAAACAAAACATGTTTATTCCGTCACAAATACATGATACCAACCTAACAATGAAATACATAGTGTTATTTAACATAATATACGTATTATGAATCTCTGTAACTGACCGGGCAAAAGTTGTTTTGTCCTATAAGTTATATCTAGATATATAATATCTATATTATTGGGAACTAGGTATATTATAGCGACACTCTAATCACCTATCAGTATGAAATATATACTTTATGACTTATTCTCATACTTACCAAATATAAAGAAAAAAAAAAGAAAATGGCCAGCCTCTCGGTTTTCTATAGGGCACATTTTGGAGAGTGTGCGCAGGAATTATTTGAATTAATTCCCCCTTCCCCGTTCCACCATCGAACGTCACGACGCACGGCGGGTATCCACCCTTTCGTGGTAGACATCCCGCCGGTACGGACGAGGCGGTTTGCATCGTCATTCATTATGCGCACCGCGAAGGATTGGAATAGCTTGCCTGCGTCTGCGTTCCCACCCACCTATGACGTGGATGACTTCAAGAAAAGAGTGAATAGGCTTTTATTAAGTTAGTGCGCTCACCATCCTGGACCATATCTTCACTTACCATCAGGTGGGATTATGGTCAAGCATTAACTTATTTTATGTAAAAAAAAAAATGTGTGCAATTCACACGTGGTAGAAGTGAAACTTTCCAAAATTTTGGTTTCAAGATAATGATATGAAAAAGCAATAAATCAAAGTCAAAGTCAAAGTCAAAATATTTTATTCATATAGGTATCACTGATACACTTATGCACGTCATTTTTTGGCTTTTCGGAAGGTGTTTTATCGTGGAGGAGAAGAAAAGCCTAAAGAAACTCCTCAGCACATCTTTTAAAAAATATTACAAAAAAAAGATAATAATACAAAAGTATTTACTATTCTGAGCGGAACTGGTTGCAGAGCTGGTCATTTCCATGCGTCTTTGTCATTTAAATACTCGTCTACACTATAATATCCCTTGCCTAACAATTGTGTCTTTACACGTTTTTTGAAAGTTTCTATTGGCAAGTCACGTATTAATTTTGGGATTTTATTATAAAAATGTATACCAAGCCCTATGAAAGATCGCTGCACTTTACTTAGGCGGAACGAAGGCGTAACTAATTGATGCATTCTTTTCGTATGGCGATTATTAATATCAAAATTTTGTTTATACGCGTTTATATTCTTCCGTATAAAAACTACATTGTTAAAGATATACTGGGAAGCTACTGTAAGTATACCTATTTCCTTGAACTTTTCACGCAAAGATTCCCGAGACCTAAGTTTATAAATAGCCCTAACTGCCCGTTTCTGGAGTATGAAAATTTGTTTTATATTGGCTGCTTTGCCCCACAGCAAGATGGCATAAGACATAAGTCATCCTAGCAGTTTCGACGTCTGTATACTGCCTTATTTTCCTAACAGCAAAAGCAGCCCTACCGAGTTTTGTCGCGAGATTTGTTATATGTGGGCCCCATTGAAGTTTACTATCTAAGGTCACCCCTAAAAAGACCGTCGATTCCTCCATATGCAATGTTTCGTTATTTACTTTAAGAGATTTGCTGACTTTTTTAACATTAGGTAGCACAAACTCTATACATTTCGTTTTTTTTGCATTTAATAGTAAATTATTGATAGTGAACCAACGCGATACATGCGAAAGAGCACTATTTACGTCGTCGAAATTTACTTTATTCCTTTCACACTTAAATATTAGTGATGTATCATCAGCAAATAGTACAATATCCGCTTGGTTCTTTACATAATGTGGTAAATCGTTAATGTATACCAGAAAAAGAAACGGACCCAAGATCGAGCCCTGCGGTACACCCATCACAGCCGGTGACCCCGATGACTTAATATCGTTTATGCTGACTTTTTGTATTCTATTACTCAAATAAGACGCGATCAAGCTAAGGGCCTTGTTTTTTATACCATAGTGGCCAAGTTTAAACAGCAATGTTTCGTGCTCAACACAATCAAATGCCTTAGATAAGTCACAAAATACTCCTATGGCATTATGTGACTCCTCCCATGCTTCAAATATATGCTTTAATAGCCTAGCCCCGGCATCGGTTGTACTACGGCCTTTAGTGAAACCGTATTGCTCAGGATGTAATAATTTATTATTGTTGAAATGGGTTAGCATTTGATTCAATATTATCTTTTCGAAAATTTTACTAAGGGTTGGTAAAACAGAAACTGGTCTATAGTTATTAAGATCAGTTTTTTCACCTGTTTTAAAAAGTGGAATGATTTTGCTGCATTTCATAAGATCTGGAAAGATACCTAGATCTATACATTTATTAAAAACTACGACCAAATATGGAGCTATAATACCTATAATATGCTGTATTATTTTCACCGAGATGCCCCACAAATCACCCGTATTCTTTACCTTCAGAGACTGAAAGGCCTTAATTAAGTCTCTAGCGGTTATATGTTGAAATTCAAATAAAATATTACATTCATTAATATGATTTTTTAATATAGAAAGTGCTTCCGTCGGTGAAGAAGCTAGTGAACTGGTTAATGTTATAGGAATATTACGGAAGTGATTTTCAAATTCGCTTGCCACGTCTTTATCAGCACTGATTATATTATTATTAATCAATAATTCGTAATTGAAATCACAGGACTTTGCGTTACCGTTCTCACTGTTAATTATATTCCAAGTGGTTTTTATCTTGTTATCCGAATTAATAATTTTGTTCTTTATGTACATTGATTTCGCCTGAATACAAACAATTTTAAATATTTTAGAATAATTTCTCACGTGCTCCTGGAAAGTTGGAGAAAAATTGTATTGTTTCTCGGCGTAAAGGTCATACATCCTGTTCCTACTTTTATAAATACCTACAGTAGCCCAATCACTAAATTTACTATTTTTAGCTAGATCTACATACTTAAACTTGAATATTTTATTAAATTCGTTATTTATGTTATTAGACAATGTGTTATATAGTTTTATTGGATCTCTTTGTTGTAATGTTAACTGCGTTTGCATTTCCGAGTGGATTTTTTCTTTAAAAGTTGAAATCTTATTTTTAGTTATTGGTCTACATTTTATTATTTGTTTTTTCTTAGTGATTGAATTATACAACGAAATTTTTTGTCCGCAGTGGTCTGACTTCAACTTACTGAATATCTCTTTATTTAAAATCTCACAATTGCAAAAGATATTATCTAAACAAGTAGCTGTAGTTTCAGTTATTCTGGTTGGCTCATTGAATAATGGATTTAAATTAAAGCATTTAAACAAACTTAGTAGCCTAGTAGCCATAGTACTATCTGATAAAATGTCTACGTTGAAGTCGCCACATATCACTAATCCTTTTCTAGAAACACATAACCGTTTAAGTACATCCTCCAATGTATCTTCAAAAATAGTAAAATCACCAGAGGGGGGTCGATACGCGCAAATTATAACAAACCGCTCCAGTTCCACACAGGCCAGTTCAATAGTGCGCTCAATAGAAAGACTAACAATGTCTTTACGATCTTTACAAGACATATTGTTGTGCACTAATATTAGTGATCCACCATGAATTGCAGTCTCTCTACAGAATGCACTTGACAATTTATAATTACCTATACTGACAAGATTTTGAGTGCTTGGTAACCAATGTTCCGTTATACATAAAATAAAAAAAATGAGAGGTGTCAAAGGATACCCGGATGGAACGAAGTTCCTTTCGATTTAAGTATTGTTTTGTTGTACAGCGCCATTGTAGAAACTTGGAATGTCAAATATGATTTGAATTCAAATAATAAAGAATACTTTGTAAATAGAACATAATATATCATTTTAACATTGAAGTACTATTACTAGCATATAGAACAGACACCCCGAACACCATGTATGTCCCAATGCATTGGCGCCACGTGGCTTCAATCGTCAATGAATTCGTTCGATTTTGAAAGGAGAACCGGAGGCTCAATTTTGAAATTCGAACCTCCCGGGCGGGACACACATTTTGTTCCAGATGTCTGTTCTATGTCATTATACTTCAATGCATTTTAACAAATAATAATAGATGTCGCTACAAAAATGTACTCTGAATCACGCTGTTGAGATTCTTTATAAAACATATAAGTAATCGACCTAATGACATGAATGTCGGTTCGGTTCGGGTTTATTCAGCCATCTCTGTAAGTACAGCGCCATCTCTTGTAAAACTGTCTGAATCACTTCAAAAAGAGGTATGGTCATTCTTAAAATCAAAAAGTGTCGAAATTTTCGGTCTAGCCCTCATTCACAACGCGCGATAAGGAACTTCGTTCCAATAAAAAAAAAGAAATATTCTGAGACGCGAACCTGCGCATCATCATGGCATCAGCATTGTGTGTCTACGTCCTGACCATTGGGCTACGGACAACTTAAATTGAAATACGAAATTAGCGGTTATATTATCTTACCTGTCGTTTTTCCGTTGCATCCGGTTTCAAATCACTAACGGTTCTAAAGAAGTTTCACTTCAAAATTACATAAAAATCGGTTGAGCCATAGAGAAGTTCGACCGCAAGCACCAATTTTAATGGTATGATATGCAGCTGCAATTTGTCCATATCCTTGTCACTTAAATGAGCGCACTCAGATTGTTGTAATTTGCCAGAGTCACGCTTTCTGATAATAATATCCCATGCGACCTCTGTAACACCAGATAATGGCCTGAGAAATACTTAGGCCCTATATATATAGATATAGGTCCTTATTTAGCCCGTGTGGCGCAATGGTTACCTCACCAGACCACCGTGCGAAGGATTCTGGGTTCGATACCCAGCGAGGCGGAAACAATGATGAGTTTGAATATCTGTTCTCGGTCTGGTTGTTTGTTCTTGTCTCTGTATGTTGTCCATGGCACCCACGACACAGGGAATCCTAGTGTGGGACTATTAGTGTGTAGCGTTATTTATTTATTTATTTGTTAAAGGTATAAATTAGAAAATTGGTTAGTTATTATCATAGTAAAATAGTACATATATAAGTATAGTTAGGACTGCTAGTGTAAGTTAGTGCTGTTAGTAAATTAGTAATCGTCAAGTTAGAAGTTGGTCACAGAAGGACACTGGTTGCTCATCATTTTTTTATTTCTAATTTTTTTCAGAGGAGTCTCGAGTCCAGTTCTGAGACTAGCTGTTTTGGTGGTGTTTATAATGATGAACAATAATTCGCCTTCAATTTAGAAGTTGTAAAATTGTCGAGCAGAGCATTAGACAACCCATCGGGATTTAATGTCAGATATGAATCCCCGCCATTACATCAGACGTATCTAGACGCTCGTAATTTGAGGCGCAGTTAAATCTCATCTGGGAGCAAATCAAATATTTAGCGTAGACGCGAATACCGCATACCTTTTAACTTTCAATGTAGGGTTGGGATATGGTAATTAATCTTCCAAATTATTATATGGATTGGAATATATCCTTTCATAAATAGATTATGGATTGGAATCTTGTTATCTTTTCAATATTTTAGGCTTTAACATCGACAGTTGAGATATCTGTTTCCACACTAATACTCGAAACACAAAAAGCTATGGTAATGGCGTTTTCCTCTGTCACATATAACTGACAGTGAAAAATTATGTTGTTGTGGTAATTCCGTGTCCTGCCAAGAAAATCTACGAATAGTTTTATTTATTTATTAGTAACATCAGCTCACTTACCTATTGAAAACTTGTATACCACAAGAACCAGGTGTTTTTCGACTTAAATATTGACAGGGTTAGGTACGGAACTTTTCGTGTACAGGTCAGATTCGCAATTGACCAGTTTTATTGTGTGGCTTATTGTTTTATCTTTAAAGGGATTATGGACTATGTATAATTTGAACCGAATAAAATCCAGTAGTGAATGCGTGTAACAATTCCTATGAATAGAGATTTCATACAGCTAAATTGAACTCTACAATCTTAATAATTAAAGCGCGTATTTTCTGTGGAAAGATGATGATCAGTACTTCGATATCGGCAGATTATTGTCACTAGCTGTCGTCCAAACACCTACCACCGATTTGTAGATGACTATCACAAATCGTTGGGATAAAAACGGGAATCCTACTAATCTACACGTAAACGTTTATTTGTAAGGATGTATGAATGTTGGTTGCTCTTTCACGCAAATACTACTGAACTGATTTTCATGAAGTTTAGCAAATAGGTAGACCATGATCCGGAAGAACATTATAATGATGATGATGATGATAATGTTGATGATGAACATTATAGAGTACTTATTAACATGGAAAACTTGGACAAAGCCACGTGCACATCACTAGTGTGATCATATTAAACTGGTGCAAAAATCTAAGGCACAAATCTCTACGCCCGGAATATTTGTCACCGTCACTCGTCTACAAGCCCACCTCACAATCTTAAGTTTGCGCTCCATAAACATTCAAAACCTCAACTTTAGTGTCTATTCTCGTCGACTACAGCCACGTTTCTCGCCGACTTTAACTTGTCAACTGCAGATATAACTTTGTGAGTCTGTACAAGGCAAGTCGATTTAAGTTTGTCGCGAACTTCTTAATGATTTCATGAATTACGAATCACAAGTTTGGTATTTCTGAGGTTTTAATGGCGCAGTTGTGGAGGGCTACGGATTATTTTCATGTCGCAACTTCTGAGGCTGTAGTGAAATGAGGTTTGAATTCCAAATGCAAAATTATTTATTTACATTTACATTTAACATTGAGGTTCAAGTCAATCAAGTTGTTATATAATAATTATGTATGTTTACATTATGATGAGTTAGTAATGAATTTTAATCACTTTAGGGTGTTTTAACGCTTTCCATTGATTCAATTTGATTAATTTGCGGGATAGAATAGACTTAATGCCAATAGTTTCTGTGCACGTTTTATATTCATTCAAATACTATAATAGATGTCATTACATTAAAGATTACTCCGAACTAAAACAAAGTAATCTATACTAATATTATAAAGAGGAAAGATTTGATTGTTTGTTTGCATTGAATAGGCTCCGAAACTACCGAACCGATTTTAAAAATTCTTTCAATGTTGGGAAGCTACACTGTCCCCGGGTGACATAGGCTATATTATATTTTTTTTACTATTTTTCCCGAAGCGAAGCGAGGGCGATTTCCTACCTTGATAGACTGATCGCGAGATCTGTCCTATCAAAAGTAATAATGTCCGTTATTTATCATAATATGCTCCATTTTTTAGACATTAAATTATTATTTTTGATTTAAATTACATCAACTTTGTTTCAACTTTATATTTACTTTACAAATTACGATACAAATACACTGTAAGATAGATTATCAATTAGGATTTGTCTGAAAATAATTCTTGACAAAAATTTACCTACTCCAAAATTAGGGATAACTCAAAAACCACTTGTTTAATATCACTCAAATTTAAATGGAATCACATGACAAGCACCAGCTTTCGATTAAAATAAAAATCATGAAAATTGGTTCACCCAGTCGAAGGTTCTGAGGTAACAAACATAAGAAAATAAAATACAGTCGAATAGAATACCTCCTCCTTTTTTGAAGTCGGTTAAAAAGAAGTACCTAATTATAGCTTTATAGCAAAATTAATTACTTATTTATACAACGGTTTCTACGATTTTTCCAACCATAGAGCATTTCAAGGTTTCCTCACAATCTTTCCTTCACCGAAGAAAACGACATTAATAAAGAACAATGCCCAAAAATTATTTTTTATTTTTTGTAGCGTCTTAAAACGTCAGTTATACCGAAGCAATTCATTTATTTTTTTACGTATTTTAAAATTAATACCTGTGCCCGTATTACCCAGCGTAAAATAATTTTATTAATAAGTGATGAATTGACTATAATAATAATTATGTTAACAATGTCCATTTACATTCGGGCACTCACTTCGATACATAGCGTGTATCAAGCAAGATATAGGGAGACTTCTGGCCAATATTACACACAGAATTTCGTTATAAATGTTGGTAACAAATGTAATGATGTCAAATTTCCATGTCCGGTTGTCAATCAAAAAAAAGTCAGAATAAAAAATAATGGTAAAAATTACGTTCTCCCCTACTCTATGACTCAATGTTTATAAGAATTCAATCTCAAAATACTTTGGTTCTGGGGTGTGTCTGCTGAAAATTCTTATATATCTAAAGTCAGAAATTAAAGCGGCGATTTTTAGATTTTTTTTTATTTTAAGACGCTAAAGTTTAAAATGAAATAAAACGATGTATGGCAGTCGGGCATTGTTCTTTCTAGTAACATAACCACGGAACACAGAGACAAGAGGTGGAAGTGCGAAGTAGGCGGGGCACAGCGACTAACAGTAAGCGTAGCTCCGCTTACTTGCCCGCATAACATATCTGTCACTGAGCTGCGTCGGTTGTGCATTACATAAATTAAAATTTGACTTAAATTATAATAATATGACTTATTGTGCAATTTTGGGTGCAAAAATGATAGCAGAGCTAAGAATTTATTTAATGGCAGTGTTTCATACCACAGCCACCCACAGCTAAGCCTAGTTTTATATTTATTTTGTATTAATTCAAATTCAAAACATAAAATTAAAGGAAATAATACATTTTTATGATCAAAAAGCTACTCTATTTACACGGCAATAAGGTTATTTTTATGTTTTAAATGGTACTGCTACTCGACTATTGTTTTCCAGAACATTCTTTGAAAACATTCTTTGCTACTCGGGAAGGGATGGGATAAATTTATCGATATCGGTGTGTTGTAATTTTATTTACGATGTAATATTAGACGACCAAGACCCGACTGATTAGGGTTTAAATGGCTATTTATAGAGAAAATATGCTCGTAACCTATAGTTAATACATATAAATAGTTAATGCCAGTTGGCAATCTCTAACAGTGAACTTGGTTAATATTATAATATTATTATGAATAATTATAATAATTATTTGAATATTATGCTTATTTTGGTTTCTATAGTTACTTCTTAGATTTCCTTAAGACGCATAGAGAAAAGAAGACTGGCTTAAAACTACTGGGCGGATCAATTGGTTCCCAGTAAAATGTAGTACCATGCTCAGAGCACTTTTTACAAGAAGAATTCATAGTTTCAGTGACCGTCAATACGGTTTCCGCCACGGCAGATCAGCTGGTGATCTTTTAGTATATCTTACTCATTGCTGGGCAGAAGCAAAAAGGTTGTAAGTTTGGATGTTGCAAAGGCGCTCAAAAAATTTTTGGACTAGCGGTCACCCATCCAACTACCGACCGCGCCCGCTGTTGCTTAACTTCTTCGATCGCTTAGGATCGACGCAATCCGCCGGGCTATGAGAGCTTCAAAGCTAAGAAATATAATTCCACGAAAATAAAGGTGTTTAAACTATTCCTTGGCGACACTAGATGGCGCAATTGGTTCTACTACTAAACGTTGTAGGTCGAACAAAAGGAGAATGCCCATTTAGTATGGAGAAATGACTGTACTGACTTTAACATTTTTGTGTCTTGATAAAAATACCTTTATTTGATTATGTTATCTTTATAAATTACACATACTAACTTTAGTCAGTGTTTATTAACCTACTATTGTAGGAAATACGAGATTTTCAACAAAATTAGTTTGAATTTAGGTTATAGTAAACTCACAGTAATATGGAGCCTATGCCGGCGTATTAAAGTCGATTGCGTATGTAATTCATTTGACAGTCCCAAAACGCCATGTAGTTTATAATGTATTACAATCACAGAACACTATTACTCCTGGCTGATTATAATAATTTTCTAATTCATTTGACAGTCCCCTTAAGTCATCTAGTTTGTTGTATCATAATCATAATGGAATCAATGCAACCTATTGACCCGAAGGATCTTAAAATATTTCTGATTGGCCCTTATCCAAACATAAATGGCCCAATGGTTTTCTTTTGTAAAACGGAAGTAAAGTTACTTATTAATTTCAGAAAATTATTCTCAAAGAGGATTTTTTTAGAAAATACGGTATATACTTACTTGAAATATTTTAATTTAATTTTTTGTCCAAAAATCATTGTGACACAATAATTTTTTTGAGAGTACTGGCTATGGGCATTCTTTTTTACCTTTTTTGTATAACGTTAAGGTTGAAATTCATCCTAATTCACATCATTGTTTTTATAGCTAAGCTACGTTGAGCTACATTGAAATTTCACTTATCGACATACTGTTTAGTTAGCTAACGTTAATATAAAAAAGCTACGGCCACGTCTACGCCTTGTAATAGATATAAGCTTTCAAAATTTTGAGCACGTTTTCACATACACACACACAAGTTGTACAAGAACAAGTACCAACATTACCTTGTAGTATACCAGTTTCGATAAATATCGATAATTGTCGATAACGCGGAAAAAGCACCACGCACATCCCTAGGCCTAATTAACCAAAAATATAACTTACCGCTGTACATTTAAGGTTGATATTAGATTCCAGTCGCGACATCTAGCGTTCAGAAGACGGTATTATTTAATCATTTTCCATTAAGATTGACATTGTAATACAACCAACTGCAATTCAATGTCAACCTTAATACTATATATTAAGTATAGAATTATTTATTACGTAGAATATTGCCATCTAGCGGTGTATAGCTGTGGTATAGCAGAACTTGAAAAGTATTATGATCTTAATTGATAAAGGTACTAAGTTCACTGAATATGACATTGAAAAATAAGAATTAACATCAAATATTAAAGTGAATTTTCAAACATAAATAGCAGGTTTCTCGGACTATTCGTAGTTGACAACTAACAACCAATCAAAATGTAAGTTTGTTAGTTGTAAGTAATACGATTATCCATTTACTTGTGTTTTTTTTGGCTAGAACGGTTCCCATACTAATCAACACTTATACCATTTCCACCTCTTGTCTCTGTGTTCCGTGAACATAACATTTAAATATCGTTACAGAGTATAGTGCCTTTATTTTATCAAAGTTCCTTCACTAATAATGTCAGTACCCGGTCTACAGATCATTTATCGTGCGTAGAGACATTTATATGGCAGATAAATGATTGTTGTCAGATCTCAGATATTTCATGTAATTTGTGTATGTCTGATGTTTGCTAACCGCAGTATGGAATAGGAATTAGAATTGACTAATACTAATAAAGTAATTTAGTTGCAATTTTTTTATTAATGACGAAAATAATTTTCCTTTATGTGAATAGCCGATAAGGGGTCTTATTGCACAAAAAGTAAGCGCACAAGCAAAACTTAACATGATTTCAAAAATAAAAAGCATTTATGTAATCATGTGGATACTGTAACACACTTATTAACATCAATTTCTTTTGCGCCATCATTTCGGAAAGGTGTTTTGTAATTGATAAGCAAAAACGCCGAAGTAACTCCTCAGCATGTCTTATGAATTGATACTCCATTAACACTGTGATTTATAATAAATAAAAATCAAAATAATAAATTGTCACTTTACATTCACATCGTTTTTGAACCGAAAAATGCCTGTGATAAGTAATAATATAAAATCATGAAAAGGCGTGTGAGCTATGGAAAGAAAAGTTTCTTGGGTGCGTGAAATCCTTTGGGATTACTGAATATACACAGCTCAGCCAGCTTCCAAGGATACCTTGTTATGTGCCTCGTAAGTTGAGGTTCACAAAACAATGTAATAATTTAAAAACTAAATATCAATCTACGTGTTAAAAAAACTGTGCTGTTTCCCGTTAAAAAGTTCCCTCACTTGGAGCCACACCTGTCACGCTTATAATAACGCTTATAATATTGATTGTCATCAGAGAGCAATATGTAACATTTCCACTGCTTAGGTTAAGATGAAGTAAGTCTAATCAGGCTCACAAGATTTGACCCACTCAAACAGGATAAGCTAAATGAAACCGTTTAATAACAATCATGACTGGCCACTATAAAAAAATAAAACGTTAAGACGTTTTAAATTTAAACTTAAAACAGAACAAAGATTCAATTTGATATTCAATTAATTATCTGCGGTTTGCATCCCTGTTTCGCGCCGACCGATCCGAACTTCCTTCAGCAACATAGTGTTTGAGTACTCTGTGCTTCAGTAATGCACTAGCATCCTACGCGAGAGGTCGTGTGCGAACTCTGCCAGATTTGGCGGGAAATATATTTCGGAGTTTCTTTTTCATGTTTTAAAAAGTATTGTTTTATTCTGTGTGGACATTTATGATGAAGTTTTGGGATATTTTAAGTGATGTGATGTAATGTGCATTGACTGTTGGTTGGAACAATAATTTTGTGAGGTGAGCTTTTTGGAATTATTTTAAAAGGATAATTAAATTTAAGTTGTCACACTATCGTAGTAAATTAATCAACTTCAAATATGATTTTGAACATTGAATTGATTATAACATTGATTCAAAACTTATCTACAATTCCTACTACATTTTCATTTTTAATGTTAAATCTTCATTTTAGACACGTATAAGTTAATGGTAAAAATGGTATAGATAAAATAGTTTTTTCATGCTTTAATAGGTTGGGATAAGTGACCGCTAGTGGGATAAATTTCTGAAGCATTTCCGTGCTTCGGAGGGCACTTAGATTTTGTGTTAATCACAATTTATCTCCGGACTTGTTTATAATAAACTCCACTCGATCGAAGTTGCAAAGATTTTATAAATCAATATTTAACGCATTACAAAATACAAAAAAAATGTTACGAAATTATTTTACTATTTATTATTATTTCTTATTATTTATTATTTACCGTTATTAGCAACCATTAAATATAATATTTAAATAATATTCAACAACTGTAACGGTAGACATTGCAAGTTGGTCGTTTCTTAATAAAATTACGACACGACAATGACACAGCAAAGGCATAGTTTTAAAATTCAACTGATGCAGCCACATTGCAGGTAACAAAACATTACTTAACCCTAGGTATAATATTTACTGTTGTGGCAGCACCTTTAAGCTTAATGCAATTTGCACACACACATGGAGGTTTGTTTGTGAAAACAAACTAGATATCTAGATCTATATATTTAAAAGGCAAAAGTGGTTGACTGATGTATCAACGCACAACCCTTTAGGGCTATAAACTTAAAATTTCGCACACGTATTCCTCTTATAACGTAGGCATCCACTAAGGAAGGATTTTTCAAAATGCAACCCCCAAGGGGGTGAAATAGGGCATAAATATCTTATGCATATTTTCCTCGTGCGTAGCGGGCAACAGCTATAATAATAAAGCTGAAGAGTGTTTTGTTTGCCTGTTTATTGGAACGCGCTAAAATTTTGATCTAGTAGTCGAATTAGAAAAAATCTTTTTGTGTACAGTGTATAGCCTCATTCATACGGATACGGAGTATTTCATGCGAAGCAACGGCGTGTTAGAAGTTCATTCATAAAATATAATTTTAATAAACACGATAACGGCATCTCATACATACATAATTTAATTATCGTCCGACACCAATGGGAGCTTTGATGCCGACGACAACGATATTAACGTGTCGTTGTCTAATGAGACAGCGTGCAGTACAATTACATAGAAATATGCTTCCATTGCTGTCGTTGCCAGTTTCATACCGATTTCATTTAATTGTGTCATTATCGTGTCTTCCGCTGAAGTCAAAGTCAAAGTCAAAGTCAAAATATTTTATTCATATAGGTATCACTGATACACTTATGCACGTCATTTTTTGGCTTTTCGGAAGGTGCTTTGTCGTGGAGGAGAAGAAAAGCCTAAAGAAACTCCTCAGCACATCTTTTAAAAAAATATTACAAAAAAAAGATAATAATACAAAAGTATTTACTATTCTGAGCGGAACTGGTTGAGAAGCTGGTCATTTCCATGCGTCTTTGTCATTTAAATACTCGTCTACACTATAATATCCCTTGCCTAACAATTGTGTCTTTACACGTTTTTTGAAAGTTTCTATTGGAAAGTTTCTATTGGAAGCGGCCAATGTCGTTTCGCTTAATGAAGAAACGATGGTTGGCGCGTGCTACAGCATTAGTTCAGTAGGTACTTCACCTACACGCTACAAATACATGTTTGTGTGTACGTGGTTTTATCAAAATGCAGCTGTTTGTTCAGGCTTCAACCCATTGACGGCCCACTACTGAGTATGATTCTCTCCGTTTGAGGAGGCCACGCTGCTAGATTGGTGGAGAAGTTGGTGGCCAACCTAAGTGTCCATGAACCATGGAAGTTACACACTCCATCACGCTGCTAGATTGGTGGAGGAATTAGTGGCCAACCCAAGTGTCCATGAACCCGAGTTTCCATGCCACCCGAAGGCTTCCAACATGGCTAACGACTGTTATCATACGATAACAACCCAGACCGACGGCTTTACGTGTCCTCTGAAGCTCAAGAAAATGCTCAAGAAATATGCTACTAGCGGTCACACGAGTAGCACACGCCTTGCATCCACTAGTATTAATATAAATGCGAAAGTTTGTATGTATGTTTGTTAGTCATGCAAAAACTACTGAACGGATTTTCATTAAATTTAGTACACAGGTAGATCATAATCTGAAATAAGATATAGGGTACTTACTAGGTACTATATACTATACTATATCCTATGATATACCATAGGGTATTATCCCAGAAAACGTGGGCAGAGCACTCGTACTGTCATAATTCTTGACAAAAAATAACCGACTTCAAAATTAAGGATTACTCAAAAACTACCTGTCAGATCTCGTTCAAATTTAAATGGGACCACATGAAAAGCACCAGCTTTCGACTATTTAAAGAATTATCAAAATCGGTTCACCCAGTCGAACATTCTGAGGTAACAAATATAAAAAATACAGTTGAATTAAATACCTCCTCCTTTTTTGAAGTCTGTTAAAAAGTGTCCGTTGTTACTATCCGTTATTCATCCAACTGCTAAGCTCTCACGCGGTTGCTCAGCTCGGTCGATCACTTTACAATCAACACGATCTATCGGATTACGAACTCTTC
This sequence comes from Thymelicus lineola, assembly GCA_963932265.1. Classification (NCBI taxonomy): domain Eukaryota; kingdom Metazoa; phylum Arthropoda; class Insecta; order Lepidoptera; family Hesperiidae; genus Thymelicus; species Thymelicus lineola. The sequence goes on from OZ010704.1 coordinate 7,077,511, forward strand.
GCCTGGATATATCTACACTTCAGAATGGAAATTGGCGTCGCACTTAAACCATACTTTAGTGTCTTGTTAATGGTACAAGTTGATTATAGTGAAGCTCTTTATCGACGGGGTAACAAAATTCGGATTTGAGTGGGTATGGTTATATCATAAAAATGTTATGTAACTTCAAGTTAGACGATTCAAAGTGAAGTGAAGTAATAAATAAATAGTGAAGCAACTAACTTAATACGAAAAACACAATATGTGTGTACACTAATACGCGCACACAATTTGTTTTATTTTCATATCTGCATGTTTTTACTAGTAGTGTAGTTGGATGGATGACCGCTAGTGGCAAAAAATTCTTGACCGTTTCCATATTTCAGAGGGCATGTAAAGCTGTCGGTCCCGGTTGTTATCATAAATAAGATAACAGTCGTTAAGCCATGTCGGAGGTTGTGGAGTATTATCTAGGCCTCCTCAAGAGGTGAGACCCGTGCCCAGTAGTGGGGCATTAATGGGTTGAAGCCATGTTTTTACTTCAATTATTTTTGTCCTTGTTTTACTGTTAATAGGTGTTTTATTTCTTTCTCCTTTGTGTAACGCTTGGCTCCTTTCGCTCCAACACTCAAAGGACAAAACTCACGAGATTAATTTAAACTTTGGCAATTACGTTCCATGTTTCATATAGTACTGTCAATTGTCGTGAGTGTGAGCCGTGGATGTATGAATGTAAAAACATGAAGGATAGCGAAATATTATATGTTAGGTATGTTAACATACAAAAAAAAGCAAAGCAACAACCCATAATTGTCCCACTGCTGGGCTCGGGGTCTCCACTCACAATTTGAGGGGTATAGGCCATAGTCTACCACGCTGACCAAGTGCGGATTGGTAGACTTCACACACCTTTGAGAACTTTATGGAGAACTCTCAGGTGTGCAGGTTTCCTCACGATGTTTTCCTTCACCGAAGCAAGTGATAAACCTGTAATACGCACATAATGTTTGAAAATTAGAGGTGCGTGCCAGGATTTGAACTCGTGCCTCCGCGTTCGGGAGACCAACGTTCAGACCGCTAGGCTATCACTGCTATTATGCTGCTGTTATGTTAACATACATCATTCATTATAGTTATGGTGTCAGCGGAGGAACTTGAATGTTATAAATTATTTATTCAATATTTTTTTTTAGATGTTTTATATATATGTTTTATATGTATGTTAGATGTTTTGTTTAGAGGTAATGACTTATGCATAAAATATAATCTGCTTTGATGACAGGCATGCCCTCTTTTAATAAAAATTTTGCTCTACTGTAAAATTTCTGCGCTATTTATATTTGTTAAACTATAGGCTATTGAAACATCTGGATTTTATAAGCATGAATATTTTTAAATAACACGATATGTACAAAGGATTTCTCTTCAAGTGTTAATAATATTTTCCATACAGGAATGTGTATAGGATGCTCTATTATTTCTAAGTTTCTAAGTAAGTAGCTATATTTTATTTAAAAAATTAGAAATCTATACGAAAACCGCAGCAAAGTGAGGGCAGTTACTAGTCTACAATACGTACATCCATAATTTTACTTCAGTGATCAATGCGTACATTTTATGCTATATGGAACGTCCTTGAAAGCTATTTCTCTGAAGTTTAGTACTTAGAAAGCAATTAGTCTTTGTTAGTTACAAATGTTAAAGTTTCAGGAGGTTCAAACGTTGCTATATTTTAGTAAAATAGGTCAATAAGTTAGAGCTTTTAAGTATTATAAATTCAAGATACTAGCCGCCTCCATCACTTGGAGGCTAGAGGTTAATAAATAAATAAATAAATAACGCTATACAATCATAGCCTCACACTAAGATTCCGTGTGTCGTGGGTGCCATAGACAACACACAAAGACAAGAACAGACACACCTAGATCGAGAACAGAAATTAAAACTCATCATCAAATCAAAAAAAGTATATCGAGTGGCATTAGGTCAAGTGATCGTTATACTTATTTTATTCTATCAACTGTTGCGAACCCTTAAACAACTTAAATATAAGCCTGTTAACTTCTTAAGATGATCGCACATTTGAATGATCTAAAATTTTAACAAAAAAAACCGACTTCAAATGAAGTACATTCCTTCCAATAAGAAAAGAATCATCAAAATCGGTTGGCGTGATATTGAGTTATTCGTCCATTTGTCGCGCACATACTAAATGGAAAGACTTATATGGTTTTCTCATGGATGCCATTGTCAGATCTCTCTCTTTAAGTGGGACTACATAACAAGCGGCAGCATTCGATTAAAAAAGAATCATTATAATGGGTTCACCCAGTCGAAAGTTCTGAGCTAAGAAACATAAAAAAATATAGTCGAATTGAGAGCCTCCTCCTTTTTTTGAAGTCGGTTAAAAATACTGTAGGTATCCGAGTATCTACGACGCGTGCTTCGAGCATGAAGCGAATATGCGATCACCTTTAAAACGACCTAAATACTGGCTTCGTATTGAAATCGTGTAGAAGCGCGACGTAAAAACAAAAATAATAACAATTCACTGTCATTTGATACACGAAAGATATAAATCAAATTAAAAGATGAATCTGGCAACCTTACACTGCCTTTGTGTAAATAATGGAGAGGGTATCATTATGGTTACTACACGACGGCGGATCATTTGACATTATAACAAGCTAGTACAAAAATACAAGAGCTTTACTTGTACGTGTAGGCAGTGCCGGATTTATCACTACCTATTATCTATTCTACCTATTATCTATCTACCTATTATAGAAACCCATACAAAAATAAATAATAGGTATGTAAATCCATGCCAAGTTATAGCTTTCCAGTACTAAGGGTCCCTACACTATGCTGCAAACGTATGGACGGACGGACGGACAGACATGACGAAACTATATGGGTTCCGTTATGACTATCTCCTGTGCTCCTTCAAACCTGATGCCCTGGGCGGTTGCCCAATCGCGCCCTACGCTAACGTCGCTACTGCTTGTAAAGTTAGTACAAGATTTCAAAAAATTGTTGAAGCTTCAATTGGGTTTCTCAAGTGCATTGATAAAAGACAAATGTCTTTATAGTCAGAACTATTTATATGCGAGCTGAGATTATTGTCCAAACATCAACGAGGGGGCTAAAGATGTGTAAATATTTTTTATAATGTACATTAAGTAACTACGTTAAAGTCAAGTAACATGTAGTGCATTGGTAAGTTGCTAACAATAAAGATAACTAAAAGTAAAATGATGCCACCGCTATACACATAATCATGGATATTCCTTTAATTTATTTTATGAATTCAATGTTCTATATTTAATCTTTTTTATTATTTTTATGAGAAGAATTAGTGGCACTGTAGTGTTGAGTGGCTATAATGAAATGATAATAAAATATGAAATGAATACATGGCGACTCAAGTGAAGTATTTGGGAGTACATTTATACACACTATATTCAGTATAGTTTCTATAGAAAACTGTATAATTTTTCTGATTACATCTTGAGCATTCCATGCGAGCGAACGAAACAGGTCAGTTTAATGCATAAACACAGCTGTTACATTAAAAAATAGTAAGGTTTTTCAACGTTCATACCAACTTTTAGGACTGAAAGTTGCCTTAATATCTGAATTTCAAAACGCGAAGTTGCCGTAATTCTGACAAAACGAACCAGCAAGCCGTTTTTCATTTCTTTTCCGCAACTCAAAGGAAATGTTCCTTGCAATTCGTACCTCATTTTCCTATAGCAACCGCGCTGCCTGCAGGTATCAAAAGACACCTTGTTTAAAACTTGCCTACGGCATTCTTTTCACACCTAGATCTAAATACATCGTTATTTTTTAAATAGAACTGTTGCCACGGTAAAAAAGTAAATAAACAAAAAGTTGAAATATATTTTGATTTTTTTTTAATACGAGAACATAAAACTTTTAATGCGAATGTAAAATTCTTTGTAACCCGCCTTTTTAACGCTGACACATTAACCTCAAACTAAGCTTTTAGAAGTATGACCATAAACAAATGAAAAAACATGACAAACACCCGAAAGCAAGCAAACATTTATCAAGTGTCTGCTCCGACCAGGAATCAAATTCGGTATGAATTTATATATAGGCTACGGGGTCTTCAAATTGAACCCGATACTATAAGCAGAAATCAGGACTATCAACTGGGCTAGAGGTGTGATCGACGACCGAATCGGTCCATAAGCGTATGCGATTCGTAAGTGAAATTCGATCCGTAAGCAATGTCTAATTCGTAAACATCCTATTTGTAAGCGAAGATAAATTCTTAATCGAAGTTCTGAGCAGAGTCTTATCCGTAGTTAATGTTTTTATAACTTTGTATATTTGAAATGAAACACTTAAAAATAGGGTTCAAAATGTTTACATTCCTACTGGAATCCCTCCGAAATCCCTATTCTGCAAACCGCTCGACTTGCCCAAGCGATAACGAGCGTTATCATTCGGAAAACTCGTGCAAATTTATTCATGAGCTGTTGATCGCTGGGAGATACGACCCTTCGTTTTATTACCGTGTTTACGCGATCGACCCCTATCTGCTAGGTCCTTTGTTTTTGGGAATCGGTTTCTCTCATCATAGATTAGATTTGTCTTTTTAGCCACTTGATGGAAAGTGCTCACCGCTGTCCGTGGGAATCTGTCACGAAAGGCATCGCTAATGTTGTCGGATCGCTGATGTTATCGATTGCTCTCGGAAACTGTCATCGAATAAATGGGCTTAAAATAAACCCGATTACGGAATAAATTAGGTACCGTCTCAATGGATATCCGATAAATTTAACCAAAAAGACCCATTTCAAAGAAGTATTCGAAAAACCTTTATCTAATTCTCCATAACGGTATCACTATAATATTTAAAGAGTTCCGTCAATACCACATGGATCACTGATCATCAAAATTGAATTTTGATACATACATGACCAATCTGAAAGTACACCTTTTCGAATAAAAAAAAATATTTTTGAAGTCAGTTCATAAATTATGGAGTTTTGAGGTAACACATTAAAAAACTATCAAAACGGAGGTGCCTACAAGAAGTTCCTCTTTTTTTGGAATCCGTTAAATCATGAATATTAGGTAAATTTTACTATTTGAATTTATATTCAACTCGATGAGCCCCGAACACTGATTTTCATTAGGTTATATTTATCTGCGTAGTTCACATGCACCGTAATTTATATTAGATTTTATAATAAAATACAAATTCTTTTTTAAGTACAAAACTGCAACCAAATATTTCTATATATAATAAAGACAAAAAAGTGTGTATAAACTAGGATATTTGTATATGTAGAGTTATTTAATAACCTATTTTGTCAGATAAAATAGACGGTTTTTAGTTTTTAAGACTTAAATCTGGCCTGGTTGTTTATTAGGAGGCCTCTGTTATTATTTCCAGAAACTATCCAGCCCCATTCGTGGTAAAAGCACGAGATAAATTGAAATCCATAAAAATGCCGCAATTAAAAACCAAAATTCGAGCATGAAACAATTGAAACTTAAAATATTTAAAAGAAATATGGTTAAAGCATTTTAGTTCTTTTTGAAAATGACGCACTTGAATTTCATTCTTGCAAAAGTTCTGAATTCGCTCACCGATTAAAGAACATTTAGGTTTTTTTTCGTGCTCATAAATCCTATGATTCTGGCTGCTTGAAGCCAAGGAAGTAACGAAATGAAAAGCCACAAAACAAAGCCCCTCTGGCGAAGCAATTTGGACTAAAAACGTTGGTGTCGAATTAAAACGATTCGAACGGCGCTCTATTTACGCTGTACGATAGTTCCTCGCGACATATTTGGGTCAAAACTTCGTGAAAACATGTTGTTTCAATCTACGATTTGTTTTCGACGGTTATGAATGAAAACGTCCAAGCACGGGAAAATTTGATACAAGTGTTGACAAAATTTAATAACTTACAGAGATTTATTCGTTTTATGACATATAGGTAGCGTTTTTTTGTGGTATTACGCACCATAGACATAGTAGGTAAATAATCATATTACGTAAAGAAGGATAGAACCTACCTGATATTAAGTGGTCTCCATCTCCCATCCACATTAACTAAGATACATAGGCAATACCAATGAGTTTTCAGTCAAGAAAGATGAAAGAAAGTACTGACTTTCAAGCCCCCAGCCGGAACTTTACGATTCGTTTGGCGGCTGCCTCCACTGAAGTATAATGTCATAGAACAGACATCTCGAACAAAATGTGTGTCCCGCCCGGGAGGTTCGATTTTCGAAATTGAGCCCCGGTTCTCCTTTCAAAATCGAACGAATCCATTGAAGATTGAAGCCACGTGGCGCCAATGCATTGGGACATACATGGTGTTCGCAGTGTCGGTTCTATACGCTAGTAATAATACTTCAATAGCTGACTCAAGCAGAGCGTGGTTGTTAGCAAGACAAGCTTCACGGAATTCTTCAATTATCTACAGAAAAGATCATCTTTCTGTGGCCAGCTAATAGGCCGAAACCATAAATAATAGCAACGTCAAATTAAAACACGACAGATATCGCGGTATCCTTTCGACAATAAATCATTTCGACACTAGTGATAATTTCCCTTGGGGATGACACTAGTGTGTTGTAACCTTTATGGATTTGGCTACAAATAGTTGGTATCTATTGATGTGCTGGACGTTTGTTTCTATTTGTATTTTTACTTACTGTAATGATGGGAAGTCATAACAACATTTTATGGTACAAGTAGTACTCAGATGTGCTAAATAGTGCCAATTAAAGGGGACAAATGGGATAGACCAATTCTAGAAGGATTAGTCGGACTTTTAGACACGATATGTTGTTGAATTTGATCTAATTTTAAAGTGAAACTTTTATTACATCGTCTCAAACTTTTTGGTCTGTGTGTCGCATGTCGCGTGATGGTCGGCCGCGGAGTAGGGGTAAAGTGAAAGGCGCTCGACAGAGCAGCTGAGGCCAATATACCCTAAATCTTTTAATACCCTAAATCAAATATTTATCCAAAATTTTTTAGTTAAATGTCTACAATACGAAAAAAAGTTTCACTTATACCTACCGTGGTTTCATAAAACCACACAATTACTTTTTTCGTATTAAAAAACTCTCTCTCTCTCTCTCTCACACACACACACACACACACACACTCCACAGACTAAATACGATTAAATAATGTCGATCACGCACAAAAAATAATTATATAATCCTCATAACATCTATGAACCCAAAAATCGTGCTGATTCTTTTTCCTCCCAACTATTAGAGAGGAAACGAGCAATAAGGTTGATTTTCGCTTGTCACCCATTTGCTATTCAGCGGATTGTCACGTGTCACCATTCTTGACGTAGGTAAGACGCTCGACAACCGAACGTGTTTTCTTATGAATTGCCACGGACATTCAATATTTTTTCTAGCCATAATGATATTATTACCGACTGAATATTGCATTCTATTCAGCAACATACTGGTTTAAAAGTAGAGGATACGTATAAAAGTCTTTATTAAAAAATCCAAAAACTTTAACAACTGCAGTTATCAAACGATAACAACTGGGATCAACTCCTTTACGCGCCATCAGAAGCACGGAAACGATTAGCGCTTCATACTGCTCATTTTATACTACATTCAGAGCCTATCTTAAGTTGAAGCAGAGATACAATCTAGAACCGGATGAGATAGATCGTGTAAAGGTACTTATCTGGTGTTCTGGCTACATCGAAGTTCACTTTGGTCCGATACATGATCACTCGCTCAAATGTCGGCCGAAAATCGACTCGTATCCTTTATTCGTAGGGCGGATACTATAAATAAATTATATAGACAAGTGGAATTAAGGATCTATTTTTTTTATCTATACTAATATTATAAAACTGAAGAGTTTGTTTAGTTGAACGCGCTAATCTTAGGAACTACTGCTTCGAATTGAAAAATTATTTTTGTGTTTGATAGTCCATTTATTTTAGGTGAAACCGCGAGGCACTGCTAGTTATTAATATTATGGTCTAAGATCTGAACTAGGAAACTCACCAGTGCAATGATTAAAAAAAGTCACTTGCCAGGAAGTTTTCTGCCAACTAAACCCATTCGCTACATATTTTAAGTCTAAATGTAGATAAAAAGCACAAAAAACGTTTGTACGGATGTCCTCTATAGATTTTGAAACCATCCAACTCATGTGCCCCAAATTTGTTCGATTTGAAAGGTAATAATGCGAAAATGTTTTGAAATACCTAAAACAATGCATTAGGCACATTCACGATTTTAGACTTTTCCCATACAACAATTTTTAGCGTAGTGGAACACGCCGGGTATAAACTAGAAGGAATCATTTTTCATCCATTAAACAGATGGGTGAAGGTTGCTCCTAGTTTGGATCTTAGGGTATTACGTCACCCATGGACATCAGTAACCCCAAAGTCCTCTCCAATACATTTTTAAGCTATTGCATAACTTTTATCGCGGGGTATAGGTATATACATATACATAGGTGTACCTATGTACAACAGTGAATAGTTCACTGTTGTACATAAAAAATAATGCATAAATAAAATAAAAAAAAATATAATTGCATAAGTGATAAAAATGCTATGCAATAGCTTTACCGCGGCAGTCCCCGAGTGCTACACGTCTATTTATTTATTTATTTATTTTATTTAAACTTTATCATACCATATACAATGTAGTACAAAAGGCGGACTTAATGCTAAAAGCATTCTCTGCCAGTCAACCTTTGGGCAGTGAGAGAATAAAGAAGGCGGTCATGTATCTGTAAATACATATTAAAATTATAAATTGCAACCGAATTGCACAGACAACAATATACTATGAAATAATAAATAACATTAATGTTAATTATTACATATAATTTATTCTTAAGCCAAATCGAATACATATTATGTAATATATATATTGGTGAGGCCATGAATCTCCAGTGAAGGTCCAGGGACGGACCTCTTTATTCTACAGCGCTTGTCTGATGCAGAGGCTGGCATATAAGAAATGTCATGTCATATTTAGATTAGCGAATTGTCAAGAATGTAGAACAGATTATTATTGATCACGTAGTGTTGAAGTACTTTGGAATATTGATGTGAATGTTAGGAGAACTGGAAATATATCATGGTGCAAAGTAAAAGGAATATCATTTCATAACCAATACCATAGAATACCTCCTTCTGCTACATATACGAGTATTATTGTTCGCTAAGAAAGAAGAGAGATCTGATTAAGGCTTAGATTAAGCCTTGTTTTACCACATCTTGCTGAAAAACCTTTGAACACATAAATATTAACTGGCATCTAAGCCCCGTGTTCTTTTCCCCTAAATCTACACTACGTTGCTTTTTCGTACCAAACGAGACACCCAATTAGTAGCCTACAGGATTCAATGTGGGAATTTTCCTTAGGAAGCGTTAATTTATTATTTAGCTCCGGATTTCGGATTCAATTTCTGGTTACACCAATCTTGAGATGTTAACGAGATGAACTAGTGTAGCGTTAGGAATTAGTTAGCTATAATGATGTTTAAAAAACTATAGATACGTCATGCTCCTACAAATCAACTAAAAAATCTGTTCCGAAAAGAGCTACAACACACACACGCGTTTATCTTTTGTTTCACTACACCAATCACACTAAAATAATACACGAAGGCATTTTAACGTTGTATGTCAAATCTCAAGCACTTCTGACAACAACAAAACTGCCTATTGTCTTATAATAACTGAGCGACTATAAGCAGACAGAGGTCAATTGATCACTCTTACGATTTTCATCTTCGGCGCGCTAGTGACATATCTACCTCTTTTTTACTTATAATATCATTGGTTAGCTAATAATAGAAACATAGTTATGGTCTTGTTAATTAATAATGATCGCGGTCAGAGTACACCGGTTTTAAATTAGTAACTTTATTTTATTACCAAAAACTTTTGATTATTTTATCCTTAACTTGGTGATAGCTTAACATGGTGCCTATGATAATATTATACCCACAAAAGTGTGTGTTATATTATTATGTCTCTTAAGTCTATATTATCATTCAATTATTTAAGTATATTTTCGATTACTATGTATTTAATACTATTTTCACTTAATTACTACACAGAACACAGAAACTACTGCACAGAATGGATATTATTAGCACAGAACACTAATAGTTAATTTTTGATTTAATTTTTATCAGTTTCATATAATTCAATGAATTATAATATGAATAGAATAAAGAAAATATATAATACAATGTTTAAGTTATTTTATTAGATTTTAATACACTTAAATAGCATAAAAATCATACATACTACATATTCTTTGGGAGTCGTAAGGAAAATATATGTTTTCTTCATAACCACAACTAAGCCAGCCTACATCAAAATTGTCAAAAGATATTGAGTGTGTCCAATGTTCATTCGGCCTCGTTATATTTTAGTAGTATAGACAAGCTCTTGAAATTATATTATACATCAGTGAAAGGATTTGGCCACAGGAAAAAGGAGTCGAATAGAAACCTAAGTTTAAGGACAGTTTATAAATTTCACCGTTAGAAGACAGTTATTTTTGGAAAAAAAATTGAGTGAATGCCAAGTCAGGAAATCTGTTTAATAGGCAGTACATAGTAAGTGTATCATTATTTCAAAGATACTCGAGTAACGTTCGAACATGCGTCAGTGATATCAAAGTCTTTTGATAACGCGATCGAGTTCACTTGATAGGTTCCATCGACTAGTTCTTTGATATTCTTTTAACGATCGACTTACAATATTTTTAGATTTACAGCCGGTACAAACAGTAATTTTGTCCTGTTTGGATTACCTTCTGAAGGGTAAAGTTATAAGTACCAGATGTGTTTTTTTTTAATTCGTGTTTGTTAATATTTTTATTTTACATTGTACAAAAACTTTAGATTATGAACGCGTGTTATTATCGGACAAATTATTTATAGAAAAGTAGACGAGATTTATTATAAATTTCTTTTGTCAATTAAATTAAATCTAAGAACCTTAGAACTTAAAATATCCGTAGCTATACACTAGATTAAATTTCTACTGAAAGAGCGTACATATTGTTATTAATAAAATCATAATAATAATTTATTATTTTATAATCTTCTGACATAAATTACTCAGTAATAATTTGTCTACCTGTTAGTGGAATATTTAAATGTTAACTGCTAGATAAGTTAAATAATAAAGTTTTCCAACACAACATAATAACAACTTTAATATTAAATTGCTCTCTAACGAACTACACAAAGTGTCCTTTTAATTTTACATAGCTTACGCGTGCTACGAACCGTAGTAGCGTAGCAGTGAACCAAACAATGCTACGGTGTAGCGCGTAGCATGTCTACGTATCTCATTCACTTTGTTGAAACAAATACGTTGACTTCGTTCAAACTAGGATTCCAAGTTTAAATGTATTTTGAATAAATCTGTGTCTGTCTTTGCAAGCTTGTGTGTCTGGAAATTGTGTAATTAAGAATGTGTTTTTACACAATAAAGATTTTTTTCGAAAATTATTCGTATTTTTTTTATAAAATAAAATTATTTATTTATTTATTTAATCTTTAGTGACCATAATACAGGATTAGGTACAAATAGCGAGCTTAAAATATTTTGATTTTGATTTTGATTTTGAATGCTGTCAATAATAATAATTATGTCATCACCTTAATTTAAACTGTGACTCTTAAGTAAAGATGAGAGATACTCTTTTTAAATTCTCATCAATTATATTCATTCTTGTCGTGAACTTTGGCTATGAATCTTTACCACAGCAGTATAGCCTGAATAGTGGGTTTCCAGATTTAGTACACAAGTTCATTGAAGTATAATGTCATAGAACAGACATCTCAAACAAAATGTGTGTCCCGGGCGGGAGGTTCCATTTTCAAAATTGAGCCACGGTTCTCCTTTCAAAATGGAACGAATCCATTGAAGATTGAAGCCACATGGCGCCAATGCATTGGGACATACATGGTGTTCGCGGTGTCGGTTCTATACGCTAGTAATAATACTTTAATTCCCAAGTATAATACTTATTATCAACTGGCAATTTCGTATAATGAGGGCATTATGGTTAAGGCTATAACTATATAATAATTAACCATATTTTTATAGTCTAGATCATAAGCGAAAAAAAGTTATAAATACTAAACTCAGAATTTTCCTCAAAAAACCCGCAAACACGTAAAACTGTAGACTTAACGAATGCTATAGTCCTTAGCATAAAGCGAAAGTTTCACATGGCTTATTCACTTTGTTAGTAGTTTTAAAACTTGAAGCAGTTTTTCTGCTTTAGAATGTGACGTAACTAAGCTCGGAATGCATGCAGGCTGTGCCCATTACTCAATGATGCGGGAATTCAACTACATCCGAGGAAAGAAATTTCCTTATTTTTTGAAGTGAAACTTTAATGTTGACGTTGGAAACTAAGTAAAAATAAATGCATCGTGAAAATTTTTATATTAAAAATCTTGTAACATTTTTTCGTCACGGCTGTAAGTAAACCATAAAACAACAAAGTATAAGTCATAGTTAAAAAAGTCAAATACATAAAGAAAGAAATGAAAACAAAACGAGATAAGAAGTTTACGCAATATGCGCACTTATTACATACACACACTTATTTTATTTTATCAACATCGCAATCAATTTGTCTTATTTGGTAGATCTCTTACAAAACCACAAAATATATAGCTTTTGTATCACAAGATACTAATTCTCTTTCTAGTTTCTTTTTATTGAAATATGTAGCACGTAATGTTAATTTATATATTATTATGAATGTTTATGTATGTATTTCGACGGCGCAGGGTGTACGGTAAAACTCAAAAGAGTTTATGTTTACACCCAATTCATATGTTTACTATGTTAAGTACTTTATTGTCAATGAAATAAATAAATAAATAAATAAATTACTGCTAACGTTTAGATCCAAAAGTATAGTTCTAACACTACATATTGTATATTTATTTAGATACTAGGAAATCGCCCTCACTTCGATTCGGGTAAAATAGTAAAACAAAAAAACATGAGAGGTGTCAAGGGACACCCGGATGGAACGACATTCCTTTCGATTTAAGTATTGTTTTGTTGTTCAGCGCCATCTCTGTAAAACTCTCTGAATCACTTAAAAAAACGTGTCGTCATTCGTAAGAATCAAAAAGTGTCGTAATTTTCCGTCTAGCCCCCTTTCACAACGCGCGATAAGGAACTTCGTTCCAAAAAAAATATAATATAACCTATGTCACCCGGGGATAGTGTTGCTTCTCAACAGTGAAAGAATTTTTCAAATCGGTTCGGTAGTTTCGGAGCCTATTCAATGCAAACAAACAATCAAATCTTTCCTCTTTATAATATTAGTATAGAAGACAGACATATTCACTTTTCAAATATTTTATTTATTTGCTTGGCTTGCCTAGAGTATACGCCGCTGCAGTGAGGATTGGCGTAGCGATGATTTTTAGGTACAAAGTAATTTACATTCACAAATTAGTGTTGTTTGAATCCTTTCTACCGTCCCATCCCATAACAGTACTTTGATAGAGCTATGAACACTTTTTTAATCTCAAATTAACCCATCAATGTAAACAAGTGTATAATAGAATGAAGGGGTGGGATTCACGTAACATCCAGCGATCAAACAACCCGGAACAACTATTGGAACTATTTTAAGCTGTTTTATAGACCTGGTTCATAGCAGGGATACGGGTTGTAGGGATAATGTCCGATGGGACGACTAGAGGATAATAATAATGCTACATACTTATAGCCATACACTAGGATTATCTACATCATGGGTGCCATAGACAACACACAAAGTCTATACACATACACAATTAGATCGAGAACAGAAATTCAAACTTATCATTTTAACTGCCTCGCTGGGAATTATCACGTGGCTTCAACCCATTAATGGCCCACTGCTGGGCACAGGTCTCTCCTCTTGAGGAGGCCTAGAGCATACTCCACCACGCTGCTCCAGTGCGGATTGGTGGAGGGGTTAGTGGCCAACCCAGTGTCGGAAGTTTTCAAACTACCCGAGGGCCTCCGACATGGCTCAACGACTGTTATTTTATGACAACAACCAAGACCGACGGCTTTACGTGTCCTCCGAAGCACGAAAACGCTCAAGAATTACTAGCGATCACCCATCCAACTACCGACCGCGCCCGCTGTTGCTTAACTTTGTCGATCACGTACGTTGTTTAAATTGTATTTAATTGATAGGTTAATTTAAGTACCTACGCTCTACTACAAATAAAACTCAAAGCCTAGACACAAGCTCCTCTCTAACTAAAATTTTATTTACACAACGCCATCTTATCTCAGTAATAACATCCTGCAATAAAAACTAAATGAAAAGTTAATCATAACAATATGCGAGGTCCATAGAGAACTGCTGTCATGAAATTTTAATAATATATCTGTTGTTTTATCGCAGACAAAGGATATCGTAACAATGGCATTACCTGGGAGAGGAACAAAGAATTCAAACGCATTCATAGATATTAATCTCGGGCTCAACAATTTCAATAGTTTGCTTATTTAAAACAGCTACATAATAATGAATAGCTCCAATAACTCATTGAACAGACTCATTAGTGATTTCGGGAAATGTGTAGGGTTTTGGAGCTATTCGGTACAATCCTGTGTCTTTTATTTTAATCGGCTTCAAAAAAAGGAGTTTTTCACATTGGTTGTATGTTTTGTTTGTTACCGCAGTACTACGTCATTTATCAACTGATTTAAAAAACCGATTGATAAAATACCAATACCTACTTTTTAATTGTTCCCATATTTTACAAACTTTATTTCTTATGGTGGGATTAATGCGGAATTTAAAACTATACACGTTTTTCGATGACTAAAATAATCTTAGTTGACTAAATTATTACTTTGTCATTTAACGTTACTCCTCGTCATTACTTTTAATAAGGTGCCTTATTAGCTAGCTTGTTAAGTGTCATTCGTTAATTAAACCACAGGACGATACTGGTATCATATTAATAGATAATCAAACATTCATTAAGCTCTAACTAGCATCGAGAATTTGTATTGTTAAGTACCTATTGTGAGAGTAAATATTATGTGTATTTTTTTGTAAAGCAAACACAAAAAGTGGTTTACTTTTAACTTGAATATCCACAGGACTTAATTGTATATTATGCCTCGTACCTACATAACAAAAAACTGAAGTAAATAGATATCATGCGGATATTAAAATATTCTAGAACCAAAACTATTTGTTTCAGATCTCCAATAAAAATGCAAGGCACATGGGTGGTTTTCGCTGGAGCATTTCTCTTCTGTGCAGGTAAGTTTCATAAGTTTTGTTATGGTAAAGTTATTTTAAAATATTCCTTGAGTGATATGGAAGTTTTATAAAGACTTGTTGTACCCTTTTGTACGTGGAATTTGATAAGAACTTATAAAACCTTTAGAACTTCTATCGCGAAAGAGGATAAGGAATGCAAATAATATTCAATTCTGGTATTTATAATAACATCACTTTTTAAACAAGCAATATGGTGTAAGAAGAACTTTATTTCTCACAAAGAATTAACATAATTTACTTACTGAGAAATCTCATCTTGTAGACATTATCATACCGGGCGTAGCTGTAGAAAGTTGCGTTATATTACAAAAAATTACAAGCTACTTACTTCAATTACAGACAAAATAATCGATAGAACTCATTTAGGCATTGCAAAGCTTGGTAGTGGGTTAGCATATCTTAACAGTAGACCCACCATAGATAAATAATTACTACTCTGTCATTATTTTAGAACATTGAGATGAGTGAAGCGGCTCTATCTACAAGAAAAACCTGCATACCTACGCAACAAAACATGGCGGATTTGTTCCTACTAATGTCCACTTTTACGTGACTTTGACATTTCCTTATTCAAAGTGGGTTTTAGTAGTTAGTACCTTAGTTTCTTAGTAATAAGTCACAGTTTACACTGTAGTAAAGAGAACCACAAAATGGCAAACACGGCACACGTCTAATGTTATGAAAAATTTGACAGTATAGCGAAACTGTTGTGTATAGATTTGGATTATTTTTATTTCAGACGTTAGACAAGGACGCCATTATTTTTATTATTTTGTCTTTTAAACTATTCCATAACTAAGTATGTATATGACATTATAACAAATCTTCTAATTCCTATATCAATGTTTTAGAAATTATACTTATTAATCTGTGAGATATTTACCACTCTCCCTATATTATTCAAGACAGTTTTCGCACAGTTAAAGCCACCAGATCTTAGCAAGATAGCTTGGTATAATTTGCGGTGCATACCCCCATACATATTTATCAGCTGAGTCCTGGTTACAACCCTCGTTTGCATGTTTAAAAACAATTTTTTCCAGTTACCAACAATGAAAAATTCATGAAACATGCGGGGATCTTGTTTTAGTTTGAGAATTTTGAGGCACTATGGTAGTAGTACCATTATTATAGAAGGGATTCTTCTTATGGAAAAGCCTAATTAGTTATGCATCTGCCAGCGAAATGCAGAGTCCCGGGTTCGATTCCTAGCTATTGCAGATATATGACAGATATTATTGTTTGTTGTCAGGTCGAGGGTTTTGTTTTTTATTTTTATTTTTGGTGATCAATGACAATGTTACTCGCGACACAATTCATCGGGATTCGGGTTCTTACACAAAAGCAAGATACAACGTCGTGTTGGGCTACGATGCGGCATCGTTTCACGTTGTGAACCAAATAAGATGAAAAGAGGATTATGAATTTTTTATTATAAATGATACCCACAAGGTAACCTAAACTCTAAGAATGTGTACACAGCACGTAAAGTGTCACATGTAATACCGCCACAAGGTAACCTAAACTCTAAGAATGTGTACACAGCACGTAAAGTGTCACATGTAATACCGTATTGGGTATAACCTTTGCTTTGGGGTAGGGTTTTACAATAGGATTATATTATAACATTATCAATGTTATTTATTATTCATCAATAATATTAATATTATTTCCGTGATTGGTAGCTAGCTGGAACCATCCTGTTGAGTCAGTTGCCAAACGACTCGTGTTCCTAATATAAGCTTGAGAGCCAGTTCTTTTCTTATTTGTTCCTTTTTAGGGTTGCATAGTCTGAAATGACCCTACCACAATATTTTTGAAAGACCTTTTCAACGAAACCCCACAATATAAACGAGAAAATATGTTACAGTTTTCTGTAGCCTATTTAAGTATTCATATCCAGATGTGTTTACAATTTATAGTCTGATATAAGCATCACCTAGTACATCACACGAATACGTTCCCCCTATTAAAACGCATACGAATACAATAAATATATTAAAAAGCTCTTCCGTAAAGTTCCTTTACATAACTTGGAGTTCCGTCCATTGTCTGAATTGCAAACACTTCTGGAATACAAAATAGTCTACAATCCTGCATTGGGATGCGACGCCCCAAATTTTCTTCCAGACCCTCTTGAATTTTTCATGTTTCCTCTCGACAGAGTTTTAATTCATGCAAATCACATGACATAATATTTTAAAATATCCCGTGGCTTAGGGATACTGCGTTTACTGTATAGTTTCTAGTCGTTAATCATATACAGGAAATCCGCCAGTGAAACTCTAAAGTTAAGTCGAAGCACGTAAATATCTTTTATATAAATAGCTTTGTACTCTCTTTCTTTCTTTCTTTCTTTACTCGCTTCGCTTCGGAAACCCCATAGCCCCGAAGCAACTTCATCTTCCTGCCTCCAAGC